>OX359279.1:30155797-30740797 GCA_947179155.2 Hedera helix
TATTTTTGAAGTTTGAATTTATTTTTATAAATTTTAATTTTAAATTTGTGCACTATTATGAAAATACTTATGAATAGTGGTCAAGACATTACTCAAATTCAAAATTTATCCAAATTTATCTTGTTCTAATAATATATGTAATATATTTGAATACAATAAAATACAAATTTGCCCTTTAAAAATTGGGTCGGGTCGAATTTGGATCAGATTTAGGTGAAATTCGGGTAAAATGAATGTAAACGACAAAAAATATCACTTTAATGATCAAATTGATGAAAAATACACTTTATGGACGACGACTTTGAAAGTAAGTGACAACTTAGATGGACAAAAGTGACATTCAACCATAAAAATTAACCAAAAAATGTGTCTTTCTATTTACTTTTAAAAAGATAAAATATCACATTCATACATGTAAAGATATTACTAATCAAATCATGAAAAATATGCATGCAAATTGATAGTACATGAACTAACGTGCATACATTTATTCCTAATAGAATACTTTTCAAGATTATTTTTTTTTTTCTTATATTATATGTGATAACTAACTGAGTCAATTTATTAATTTTTTTAATTATACGTGATGACTAACCAAATTAACTCAAAATCAATTAGAAATTAATTTCAATTGGTCTACTTTCTTACTTTTATACATACAAAAGCTTCAAAGCCCGTGCCTTGCACGGGCAAACTTGTAAATATAATAATTTATTTGACTATAACTTGGAAAGTAGTATTCAATAATAGAAATATTATTTAAAGTAAAACAAATCAAATTGAAATAAAAGAGAGTTTTTGCATTTTTATATTTTGTTTATTTGTTAGTCTATTGCTTTATAAAAATAATTTGTTTGTGTAGTTATGTTTGTTTAGTTGAAGTTTGCTTGGATAGATAATATTATTACACGATTTAAGCATTTCCAAATCAAAGTGATAAAAAACCATTTCAAATTGCCACAGAAAAAAACAGTAACCTTATCACCGAAAACCATCATAGCCTTAACAGAAACAGTATCCATAGCGAGAAGAGGATTATAAAGCTAAGAAAATTAAAAACTAACTATTTTATTTACACTCACCGTCAAGACGTTGCAATTCTGTATCTGGTTGGGTTACACTAAGAGTTTCAGGAGCCTGACCAATTTGTATTTTTATGTTGGGATAGCAAGGTATCGAGTGAGAAACCACCTGTTGGAAATTGGAGTAAGTAACCAACATAAGGTTAAGGCTGGACAAAATTTAATTGAAACACATACCACTATCAGCAATTGTTTCAAACATACCACTACCTCCAATTGTTTCAAATTCTACATATGCACAATTATAATCCAAACTTACATCTACATCATGCCAATCTCCTATTGGTTGGTTTAAATTATTATTTGAGAAAACAAAAATCAAATTACATAACAAAAAAAAAAAAAAATTGAGCACATTAAGTTTTATATTAACTAACAGAACAAATTAAATTTTAATTTTTAATGTTTTTCTACTCAATTGTTTTGAAACAAAATATTGTAGCAAGTCTGATGCATAATGCAAGATAATATACATCAATAAAACATATATGTACTCTTCTATGTATTGTTCAATTTCACCTTCTGTAAACTCTCCAGAAGGAAAAATATAAAACGAGCCATGCGGTTAATTAATGGCCAGTTCACAGGTTTTTCTTTCTTGATAACACAACGTCTGATCTGAGGCAACATATCACTTAATGTTCTCAAATCAATATTGTTCTGACGTTTATCAGATAAAGAAATTCATAGAATCATCAACTATGGAGAGGATGAAGGTGCAAATTTTCGTACAATGAATCAACTTGATCTCCAGTAATCAGTATATTAGAATCCTTGATCAAAAAGTTAAGTTCAAACTTATATTTATTCTGGATTTGGCATATCAAGTTAACAATGCAATTATGTTTTTCATTAAGATTTCAAGCAGTAAAAGATGGGGCTAAAGTGTGCTTTTAAACAATTGTGCGCCGTCTTTGAGCTATTTTGTTTGAAAGGAATCTTCAGAACTATATGCTATGGTTTGTTTCTTCTATCAAAATCTACCTTTATCATTGCATGTGTTGACCAATGCTATTCCTTTCTCCTGTAAGAAATAGTTTCCTTGGGTACTTTATTGGCCACTGCTCACTTTTCTTGAAGGTGTCTCCTCAGGCTTTCAAAGCTAATGAAATGCATCTAATTTTAGGAATTGTTCGCAACAGAATGAAACAGGAGAATGTTTAAAAGGTCTCTTCTGTGTACCTCTTAATAGTTTCTCAATTCCCACGTAACCAAATGTAAAATGAGATGCTGAAAATTGGAAAATTTTAAACAATAAAAGTAGCGTAAACTTTCTTCACATTTCTAAGGTTAAACTATGCACCGATCAGAATTTCAGAAGTGAAGTTGAAACTTAGCCATGGGATGGGAAGATGAACACAGGAAGAAAAAAAAAATCAATTTACAGCATCAATAAAACGAACCATTATTGACCTGTTCCGAGCATTTCTATCACTTTCTGACTCACGTTCCACCCTTTTTCTGTAACTCTCCCTCCTTGCGGCATTGCGAACACCTCTTCGATACATAAGAATACAACATAATCAATACATACGAATATAAAACATCACAGAAATCCATCATTTCATCAAACACTTTGTGATGAGAAGGGACTTGGTTAATTGAGAAGATGGAAGAGCAAGGAAAGGGAAGAGGTTGGAGAAGATGAGTGATTTTTAGCCATCAAGCTCGGAGAAAAGAACGGAACAGCGATGTGAAGAACTATCAAGCTTGGAGAAAAGAACGGAACAATGATGTAAGTCGAAGAGGCGAAGGATGAAGGGGACTGGATGTGAAGCCGAAGAGGTGAAGGATAGCGGAAGAGGGGAAGGAGCGATTGAAGATCGGATGAGTAAAGTCGAAGGATGCGACGATTGAAGTTTGAAGGAACAAAGTTGGTGGATTAATCCGTACCAACGAAATAATTGAAATTGGAATCCGCTATTGCGTTATTATATATTAATTTTAGTATTGATATATATATGTGTGTGTGTGTGTGTGTGTGTGTGTGTAGGCTATCCTCTTTCACTTATTTATGAACTTATGGGCAGAGTTGGAATCTCATGACTTAATTGTAAAAACATTATGATTTTGTTTATTTATCTGAGTTTATCTCATTACATTTGAACACTAGTATTTATATAAAAAATATTTCTTCGAGATTGTTAATAACAATTAGTTTCTCAATATTGTCGATAGCATCATTTTTTCGGGATTACAGATACCAACTAGTTTCTCAAAATTATTGATATTATATACTTTCTTGAGATTGTCGTTAGAAGCATTTTTTAGGGATTATCAATAACAGATATTTTACCATGATTATGGTTAACAGATGCTTTCTCAAAATTGTCCATAACAAATATTTTCTCAAGATTATCAATAGAAGTACTTTCTTAAAATTGTCGATAATAGATTTTTCTTGATATTGATATTAAGTACTTTCTCTGGAACATTGCACTTATTAAGTTCACTACATTTGTCGTATATGCTTAAATACATTTAACCTTATGTACGTGTAATTTGATTATCATAACAGAATAATTTTACATGCACAAATTATGCACGAATAATTATACACAAAAAGAGAGAAAATAATATTTAAATTTTATTATTTAAATTATTGATAAAATTTATTAACTATTTATGTCATTTTTTTTTTTACCTATTTAATACATAGGTTAGTAGTATTTGTGCACAATTTGTGCGCATAGAGTTACACCTTCACATAATATTACTTTAAGAAAATATTAAAGCACTTTGAAGAAGTTTGAAGCAAGAGATATGCAGATAGTTGCAATTGGTTGGAAACAAAACACCATAATTATATTGAATAACTTCTTGTCCGTTATAATTTAAATACATTAAATATAATGCACATTATATTTTTTGGAGCCATCAACATAAATAGAATTATTATTGTCATAAATAAAATTTGATATTTTCACCATGTTTTACTCACATGAATGTGATTCTATTTACTATTCATGTGAGAAGTGACTTGTAGATCAATATTAATTTTTTTTTATAAAAATATTAATTCTCAGTATAATTTATTACAGATTTACTCAATATGTGTAATCTCATGTTTATACTTGGTGATTGACTAATCTATTACTAATATATAATAAGACAATTAAAGATTTTATTCAAATTAATTTGGTTGGTCATTTCAAGGGTAATTTTGTTATCAGTTTATAATTCTCAAATACAAATTATATAATTTTAATAATACATGTTCAAATTCAATAAATATAATTTGTTATCTATATATACTTGCATACATGAATCTCACAAAAAATAAAAGAAAAGTCATAAAAAGCATTAATATATATATATATATATATATATATATATATATATATATATATATATATATATATTGGGGAATAATCCATAACAAACATTAATTAGTTATATTTACTGTTCCAGCAAATGCATCTGGAACTATTGAAATAATGATTCAGTGACTTAAGGAATTCCACCCTGCTACCTAAGTTAACGGGTAGGATTAAAAAAAAATATATCATCTACCCACTACCTAAGTTCACGGGTAGGGTAGGAGGAAGAAAGAAAAAAAATCAGCCCACCCCGCTACCTTAGTTAGCGGGTGGGTAGGATATGAATAAAAAAAAATTAAAAATTAATCACTCACCCACCCACTAACTAAGATGCTGAGTGGAATAAAAAAAAACGTAGAAACATACACAACGGATAAGAGGGAAAAAAAAAAAAAAAAAAACTCTCACCCGCTAACTAAAATGCTAGGTTGGATAAAAAAAATTAAAAATTTCAAACAAAAGTACATGCATGCATACACAAAGGGAAGAAGAAAAAATATTCTCACCCGCTAACTAAGATGTTGGGTGGGATAAAAAAAAATTCAAACAAAACTACATGCATGCATACACAACGGAGAAAAAAAAATCTTCAGTCAAGTACATGCATGCATACAAAACGAAAAAAAAAATCAACAAAAGTACATGCATGCGCATGTACTTTTGTTTGAAATTTTTATTAAAAAAAATTATCTCATCCGACATCTTAATTAGCGAGTGACAGAAATTTTATTTTATTTTATTTTTCCTTTGTGTATGTATGGATGTACTTATGTTTGAAATTTTTTTAAAAAAAATTCCATTATGTATGCAGCATGCACGTATTTTTGTTTGTGTATGCATGCATATAGTTTTGATTGAATTTTTTTTTTATCCCACCCGGCATCTTAGTTAGCGGGTGGGAGAAAAAAAATTCTTTTTTTTCCTTGTGTATGCATGCACTTTTATTTGAAATTTTTAAACTTTTTTTATCTCACCTGATATTTTAGTTAACTGGTGGGAGATTTTTTTTTTCCCTCTTATCTATTGCGTATGTTTCTATGCTTTTTTTTTTTTTACTCTCCTCGGCATCTTATTTAGCGAGTGGGTGGTTAATTTATTTTTTTATTCACATCCTACCTGCTAACTAAGGTAGTGAGGTGGGCTAATTTTTTTTCTTCGTCTATCCTGCCCGTTAACTTGGGTAGCGGGTAGATGCATTTTTATTTTTTTATCCTACCCGTTAACTTAGGTAACGGGACATAATTCCTTAAGTTATTGGATCATTATTTCAACGGTTCCAGAAGTATTTACTGGAATAGTAGATATAATTAATGTTTGTTATAGATCATTTCCCATATATATATATATATATATATATATATATATATATATATATATATATATATAATCTAAAAAATTGCAATTGAATTGTTTTAATAAACAAAAAATATATAATAAAGATAGTCCGTACACACACGTTACAAGCTTGTGACTTCCAGATGGTTTTTCCCTTCTGTTCCAATTCTACATTCATAAAAGCCTAAATGCACTATGGTTAGTTAGTGCACTAATAATAGTATTTAATATAGCAATTTAAAGTTAAAAATATACCGGGCCAACAAGCGGCTTAGCCCAAACGGTTTGGAGCTTAAAATAGGCTGGGCGAAAACGGATTGAACTGAAAATGTGTTTTTTTAGACTGGAAATTAGCAACCAAAGCCCAAATTCATCAATTATTCATTCCCTTGCGTTGATTTATTAATTTTTTTAACAATAATATTTTTTAATGGCTACAAAACTCTTTAACAATAATGTTTTTTAGTGTTTTTTTCTTTTCCAAATCCATCAATATAGATGATAAAAAATAATACCATATGCACAAATTATACACGAAAAAAATTGTGCACAAAAAGTAGAACTCATTTATTACATATCAATGAAATGGGTAAAACATCCGATGTTAAGTCCCACTTTATTTTCTCTATTCTCAGTTGGTTTATACACAACTTTTTATGTATAATTTATGTCCACAACATTATTCAAATAGGCCCAAGCTATACCACAACCGATTGTTATACCCTAGTTGGACGGGATTTATTAATTTTCATGTAATTATATGAATTGAACTCCATGTCTTGAATTTTAATTTAATTTTAGAGGCATAAATGTTTTTTTATAAAAAAGAGGGTTTTACATCTCAAACGGAGGGACATGTAATAAAGTTTGCATGTGAATTCATTCTTGTGTTTATTAGACCATCACAAACAAACTAGAGGAATTTTTGAAATTTGGGAATTAGGATCTAAAAGCATTATCAAGCAAGGACTTCAAGTCAAAACAGTTCATATTGTACAGTTTATTTGGACAATTATATAAAAATAAGTTGTATTTGTATAACAGACTTAGATTATAGACAGTTCAAATTTGACAATTTATTTGGACAATTATATAAAAATAAATTACACTTGTATAACAAAAGTTACAATTGCATACAGCTTGTAGGACAGATACAAATACAACTCGAAATACGAGTCTTCGCTGTATAAATACAACTCGCTCCTATATACGGGTAAAATAGACTTCTCATTTATACCGCAAAAACAGCTTTGGAATCATGATTTGTGGAACATGGGTGGTGGTTATGAAGTTCAAAATTAAATTGAAATGAAACAGTATAAGTTCACCCATAGCAGTGGATATCACTGTATGCATAGGGGAAGATACTTGATAAGAATAATTAACATATACAAACTGCTCGTACAGCAGATTATTTCATTTAATAGAACAAAACATCAAAAACAAGAAGAAACGGTCGAGAGTTGGGAGATATTAACAGGGTGGGTGCCTACAAAATGACTTACATCCACGATGAGATTTTTTGCACCTAAAATAGGCAACCATTATTTATACTCTGGAATATATATTTTCCAAACCCACAATCTCCTGGAGTTGATTAAGCGGGCGGTTCCATACAGGCTGCAACGTTAGAAGCAACATTTCTTTTATTTTTTTTTTGCTAAATTAAATTTAAAAAAAAAACAACGAACAAAGCACAGGAAATAGGAACCCCCAAGAGAGAAAAGCTTAAACATCATAGGACAGATCCCAAAGATGTCACAGCTAACCAATTACACATGTAAACGATAGAAGCAACATTTTAGTGCACACTTCACTTCTTTTCTTTTGCCCACACTTTTTCTCTTTTTCCCACACGGCTTTTGCAGAGAGACATTCCCATGTTTTGGCATATGGCCCCAGAAACAATTCCTCAGTATCCTGAGAAAGTTCAGGAAATCAAGTATCATCTTTTCTTTTCTTTTTCAAGTATAAGTTTCCGAGTATCAGGAAGTACTTGAGAAATGCATTTATACAATCACTAGGGAATAGATTTCATACCTCAAGAGCTATTGTTTAAATATGCACTTTGACACCGCCTTTTCTTTGACATAGCCTAAAATCATAATCTTGGTGATCAGTACTTAAAGAATTCTTAGAGAAGAACATGCTAAGAGCATCATTATTTTCCTTAATTTTTGGTAATGACGAATATTTATTTAAAGAGGATCAATAGGAATGTAAAAAAATGTTAAGAACTCGTGCATTTGTCCGTTTGCATGTGGATGTGTGTAAATAACATAAACAAGACTCGAACACTGAATTACAATGGATGCTGAGAGTAGTGAAAATCTCAATATTACCCTTCAAAATTCATCGGAAAAATGAAAAAGAAACAAATTAGTATTTAATGTTGGGATAATATAGGAAACTAAGTCACTAATACTTTCTTAAAATCTACAAACGACAAGTAAAAAGAAACAAATTTCACTCTCTAAAGAGATAGTTAAAAAGGAATGGAGGGAGTGTAATCTACTTGCTGTGGGCTGAGTAACATTATTAAGGGCGACGAGGTAACTTCACAACTTTGACTAGAAGGTGTCAAAAAATGGATCTATTATTATTTTGACCCTAAACTTCACTTTATCCTGAAAAATAATTAATAACCATTGATTATCTTGAGATAGCTGAAAACAGTAACTTGAAAACTTCAGCATTTTGTTCGTACACTTTTCATGTACCTTTACAGTTCCTTGCATACCAGTGATTATTTTTTTATTTTATATATTTTTTTGCATCAGTAGTGCTTTTAACTTCCATTTCATTTACTTGTAGCACCTTTAACTTTCTGCACATTCTCTTGCATCATAGTTGTAGTCTTCAATCTTCTAATCACTTTCAATTCGTTACTTGTAATATTTGTCCAACACTCTTTCAAACTGAAGTTCTTTCTTACTGACTAAAGCAAGAACTGGCCCTATTTTTTACTTAACTTTCAAACTTTGAATTGATTTCAAAAAAGAAAGTTATAAAGAGGATTTTTTGGCGCTTGCTGACCAATTAAATTTTGGTGAAATATTTGAAAAATATCACGGGCAGTAAAGCCAACACCTTAATAAGACAAGTGAAAAAAACAAAAGAAAAAAAATCCCCACAGATCATATAGCTGAATTCGGTGAGAGTGTCAATATACTGCACAGCAGCTGCATTCCTCTTCCTGTCCCCACCACCCACACGAACACACATCAAAGGCTGTAATAACACACTTGGCCACATGGACAAAAATGAATATAGAATTTAGCTTGCCATATGAATGAAGATGCGAAAAAAGTATCAGTCTACCGAATCTAAATTAGCAACCAAAACCATGATGACTGAAACATAAGAATGACAAATAAGTGTCTATTGACACATAATGCAATTGATTTGAATCAAAAGTATGAATAGAGAGTTCTAAGGCCACACCTTAGAGGACAGAGGTGGCAAAGACACCTGATGCATAGCCTTTCCAGGCTCTGTCAGCTGCCGAATCTCTCGAAGCTGGCAAGCTATATCCTCCAACAGTTGCAACTGCAACTTTTCTTTTTCCTGATCCATAGAAAGGTTGAGCTTCTCCCTTCCTTCTTGCACTGTCCTTAACTTTTCTCTGAGCCACTCAATTTCTGTATCAATTTTTATCCTTTCAGTATCTAACGTAGACATGGAACTTCTACGCATATCAGAGAACAAGGATCTGCCCCTTGATCTTGATGGTCGCAGCCCAATGGCCACGTCTGAACTGCTCCTGTTAATGTCTGTCACTGTATCCAACCTGCTAGTACTTGAGGAATCTCTTTTATTTTCAATTTTCTGGATTTCACCACTAATAACCTTTGAAGTATCATCAGTCTCTGACAGCAGTTCGCTCTTCTTTCCCCTGACCTCATTATAAAACTTGGACTTATCAATGACCTGAATATCATGAACATGCAACTCCTTGTCAAACATAATGTTACAAGGAACTTTGCTTGTCAAAGTTACATCTTCTCCATGTTTCTCCAAATCTTGCTTATCATTTTGAATATATATCCCAGTTTCATTTTGAGTCTTAATATTATTTGTTGTGTCTTCACATATATTCCCAGAACCATTTTTTCCTTGTTCTTCACCTACAATGGAAATGGTTTTGTCAAGAAAATTATGTTCTTGGGAACTACTTGGCATATAAGACTGCAAGTATATCTCCAATTTCTGCCCTTCCTTTGGTCGAGCAAGTTGACTATTATCCACTGTTACCATCTCCTTCTCCTGAAGCTCTTGGCTGCCATCATCAATGCATTTTGAAGAGAAGTGGTTCTCTTGGTCCAGCTGTTGTGAAGATTCCTCATCTTCATCCCATTCTCGAATCGCCAATGGGACAACAGAACATTTTTGTATATCAATAGATGTTACCTCAAGATTTGAGCTTCTAGTTTTAACCATTTCCTTCTTTTCAATGGATTCACTAAGCTCGTGTAACACCAGATCTGTATCCTCGGTCAGATCAAGTGAAGAAGTGTGCTCTCGATTTTGGTTGTCCACCGTATCCTGAAAATTACCATCTAACTGCTCATTTCCGGGATTTACCATTTGCCTATATGCTTCAACTTCCTTTTCCAAGAAATGTTTTTCTCTCTCTCTCCTCAAAAGGATTTCTGTAAGAATGTTCATTTCTTCCTCATCATACGCAGATTTTTCTTCAATTATCCTTTGATATTGTCGTGCTTGCATTTCTATGGATGCTTTCTCCTCTTGTAGGCGCAGAATCATAGCCAGGGCTTCATCCGCAGCAGTAGCAGCAGCATTCCTCTCCTTCTCAAGCTCGAGGTAGAGGGCAGCACGACTGGTATGCTCCTCTTCAAGTGCTTGCTCTAAAACTTTAATGTTATTCATCTCATCACCATCAGCAAGATCACCTCGTGCATCACTTCTTAGCTCTTCATTCTTCACTTCGGACTTGTATTCATCAATATATTGATTCAAGTCAACGTCATGAAAACCTCTATCCCCCATAATCATGGCAGTAGGAGCCTCCTCAGCATCTAAATTCAATTTCAGATACCACCAACAGAAGCATTAGCACTGGCAAGATTTTATAAAAACAATTACATATACATGAATTCAACTATTTATTGATTTCTACTTTATTATTCATGTCATGTCAACCAAATTTTATTTGTGTATATTCAAGTAAAACACGGTTCTTAGAGCTCCATATCCCCAGTTATCCAAGGAATAACCTCGAGGGTCAATTCATGCAAACTGGCGTATATTGTGAGGCCAATGGAGGGCCAAAAATAAATACCTGTCAGCTTTTATACGTACGGATTGAAGTTCATTTATAGAAACAAGAGTATGCTCTTCAGGGTTTGATTTTCTTTTTTCCTTTTCTAGTTCTATGGTCTCACATTTGTTTTGTAACTTTAATCCTTTTGTTAAATGAATTAGAAATTTTCAAAATGTTTTTGAGGCATCATTTCACCAGAAGGATGTTATTGGACATTGATATAAATGGAACAAGTAGTACAAGTTCACTTTTTAGATGTCGATGTATCGGAGAGTCATTTATGGGAAACCTTGTCTATTAAATGAGTTTTGTTTTATCCTAATTGTATTTATTTTCACAACTCAAACACATTAATAATTTCTACAAAATGAACCACTAACACCTCTCTACATATTTTCTCAGCTTAAAGGCAGAAATTATTAACTATTAGATTGAGAATTGTTAAAGAAGTTAATCAACAATCATGGAACAAAGCCTCAACTGAAACAATGCTATTGAATTCGAATTCAGAACACATTTTAAAAAAAAATTGACACTCACCAAGAAAGCATTTAGCTTCAACTCCAAAATCAACTGGCACTGACCTTCCCTCGATTGTCTCATTATGTTCGTCATAAATGCTAGATGGAGACTGAGGGGCACCTAGCCGATCATAATAAGATACAGAAGAAAATTTCCCGTAATCAAAACCACTTTTTCTACGACGACGGATACCAATCTTCTGCCTGTGATTTGTTATCCCCTTACCCTTCATATCAAGCTTCCTACCCGGCCTACTTGCCACGCCAAACTCAGCACCATTTTCATTCATAGGTACCAACTCTCTCCCAACCACATTTTCCGACCTTTTCGAATCTGAAATTGAACTACATGATGCCTCACGCTCCAACTCAACAATCCCATTACCATAAATGTTTCTATCTTCAACCAACTTCAAACTCAAATCCAAATTCTGATCTTTTGCCAAAACGGAATCGAAAGGGAACTTACTTCTAACAGCCAACTGAACAGAAGAGGCTTTCTCAGTAGGAAAATCAACTAATAGCCTATGCAAGCAATAATTGCTATTGGGGTTAACAAATAGACCATCACAAGGACAAGGCAGGCTCAATCCAAAGAAACCCAGAAATTTAGAGGTGAAAAACGCAAAAGTTGATGCACAGAGCAAGAAATAAGCTATAGCAAGATCAAGAAAGGCACCCACTAGCCCAGTAAAAGTCCAAAAATGCATGGCTTGGCAAGCCATCTACCCCAAAATCACTAATCTCTCAATTATATCCCAACAAAAAAATTGCCCAAATCAGAATTCTGTTTAACACCCAAGAACATAATCCTAAAGGAAAATCAATTAAACCCTTTGCTGTTTACTTCTTTAGGAAAAAACTTTCATCAAATGGGTATAATTTACCAAATTCCATTCTTTTCCTGCACTGCTTTACCCAAAAAGGGATGTGGCAAATGGAAAGATCAAGAAAGTAGAGAGAGAAACAATGAGAGAGAAAGGGAGATATACCGACAATGAAACTGGCCGAACTTTAAGAGATTCTCCTACAGATTTTTCTCTTCTTCTTGATTGCTTTTGTGAATTTAGAAACCCTAAAAAGATTGAGATGATGATCGGTATATATAATTTTGAAATTCGCTAAGAAAAGTTAATATGGTGTTCCGTACAACTACATCTCCCGTGATACTCCTGTATACTTTGTTCTTAAATGTAGATAGGACTATAGGAGTAGCTCACATGACTGTATGTACGTTTTGACGTTTGACTAGAATTTCGACGTGATACGACGTCGTCACTGATTGAGTTCACTGACGGTTGAGTAATTCTGTGGGATTAGGATCCTTCGTATATCTTTTACACAATCTCATCTGAATCTGATACACATTTATTAATAAAAAAAATTAATAATGTTATTGTAATAATTATTTTATTAAATTAAAATAAATATATATTTAATAATATTTAAAGTTTTAATAATATTTTTTATTTTAATAATTTTAAAATATTATATTTAACAAAAATAACAAAATACATTATAAATAATTATATTATTAAAATTATCATTAAAAATAATATTTATATAGTCAAATATATATTAAAGAAATTAAATGCAACGTGTAATAAAAAAAATCTAATCCAACTTTATTTGTTTTTTTTATCAGTAGGCCCGCAGAATTCTTCTGGCTCGGCCATGTAAGGTGTGAGTTGCGTATCAGGTAAAGATAGATATGCAGGCCCGTGTAATTATGATTTTTCTTTTATAAAAAAAATTAATATTTTTATAAATAAAATTTAATATTTTTATTTAAAAAAATTATATAAATATAAAATTTATTTATTATTTATATGAAAAGAATTTTATTAAAATATTATTTTTATTTATAAAAATATTAATTCCCTTTATAAAAATCAATTGTTAAACGATCGATTAAATCGCGCGTATAACAAAAAGAGTTAGTCTTAATTGTAAATTTATAAATATTAAAAAATATTTTATATTACCGTCAAAGCTAATAACTTTTTAATATAATAATTGAGGGACTATATTAGAATAATAATGGCAACCCTAAAAATGTTATATTTTTTTTTTATTCATGTGAACAAAGGAAAATTTGTTTTATACAATATTTATAAACTCGGACCGGATTAATGGTCTGATCAAAATCGGTTCGCACATCGATCCAATTTAGTTCAAAAAATCAATTTTCATCAATTCGATTGACCACCAATTCAACTAATGGTTCAACTGGTAAAATTAGTTAGTTGAATTGATTGACCTAATTTTAAATTTTTTTTTTATATACAAAAAAATATATTTTTTTAAAATAATATGTTTTTATTAATATTATAATATTATTTTACTATATTTTATCTTATAAAAAAATATATGTTATAAAATTTTATTAATTATTAATAATATATTTTTTTCATTTATGACGTCATCAATTCACCCACTAATTAGACTAGTAACTCATCCACCTGATACCCTTTTCAATTCAATGACCGATCTGAATTTACAAACATTGATTTTATAAGCCGAATCCAAATGAGGCGATTTTTATAAAACAATTAATTAGTATTCCTTCCGTACCAAGATAAAAGTTATGATTCATTTTTTGCACATATTAAGAGAGAGAATAAAATGACAAATTTGTTCATATTTAAAATCTTATTTAATTACATTATTTTCTACACACAACTAGTGATGTTCTATAAATATGCATAAAAAAATATAAATATGAATTAATACAAAAGATATTATAAATAAATTATTATAAAAAATAAATTATTTAAAATAAATAAATATTTAACTTTAGATTATTTAAAATAATAATAAATACTTTTATTTTAAAACAGTTAAAATATAAAATAATTGCACGACAAAACAATATTTGTCTTAAAGCTTTCGGTTTTGCGACATTTGACTATCGTAGTTCCCACTAGCTTTAAACCCGTGCGTATAAGAAAAGGGAGGTGATATTTTTCCATGGAAATATTGATTTTTTTTAAAAAAATAATATTTTTATAAATTAATTTAATAATTTTATAAAATTAAGTTAATCTCATTTAATCTTATAAAAATATCAAATTAACTTATGAGAATTAACATTTTCACAAATTAATTTGATATTTTCATAAATAAGACTCACTTGATCTTGTGGTACTATCAAATTAACTTGTGAAAATATAACAAAATAAAAATAAAAATTAACACTGTGTTTTATTTAATTAAAAAAATTTAAAAATAAATAAATTGTGTATCTTCTTTCACGTTGTTACTAAAAAGAGAAAGAAAGTTTAAATTTTATATTTAGGTTACTAATTTATATTAATATTAATATTATTGTGTTTGTACTTTATAATATAGAGATAGAGATATTATAAAAAAAAAATTACTTATGTTATTTGATATCTTTATTTTGGACCCAAAACACCGACAAGAAAAATAACCATATTTTTCGTTAATTTCTTTTTTTTTTCATTAAAAAATTCAAGTTTTTAGTTTACATCTTGACACACGCAGTGACATAATCACACAAGCATAAGAGCCAAAAGAAAAGAGAAGAGATACATACATACATACGTATACGTAGATAGGTGAAGTAGACCGGAAACTAGCCCGTTTCTAAAGTCGAGACTTGGAGGCTACCACAAGCTGAGTTGTATAAACAATCTTCATTGCTTTAGAGATGGGTCATGACATGGTTGGCCAATTTGCACTTTCTTTTCCCATTCAATTCAACCAATACAACCTAACCGCGTTTGAGTAAAAAACACCAGAAAGAAGAAAAAGAATTACTCCACTACCAATAAAAAAAATATCCACAAATACATCAACATATATATATATATATATATATATATACACACACACATTTGTTCACATTTCTCCATTCCAACTGATGTCATTCAAACCACCACCACAATGCCACTGAACCACCAGCTTTGTTTTGTTTTACCGGCAGACTCTGATGACGACGAAGTCGAGCTGGAAAATCAGATCCAACTACAAACACCAACAAAACAAGAACTACCACATAGTCCAAAGATTCCACGCCGCCGCGGTGGTGCTCTAGTTCTTGGATTCCTTCGTAACTCCCTCTACAATTTCTTCGAATCAAAATGGTTGACTTTTTGCAACCATAAAGCTCCAAGAAAACAACCCTCCGGTTTATTTCATGACACGGAGGGAGTTCAACTTTTGCAAAAGATTGGTGCCAACAATCCGAGAACGTTTAGCTACGCGGAACTCTACATAGGCTCAAAGGGATTTAGCAAGGACGAAATACTTGGAAGTGGAGGATTTGGGAGGGTGTATAGAGCGGTTTTACCTAGTGATGGAACGGTGGTGGCGGTGAAATGTTTGGCGGAGAAGGGCCAGCGGTTTGAGAAGACTTTTGCGGCGGAGCTGGTGGCGATGACTCATCTCCGCCACCGGAATCTTGTCAGCCTCCGTGGGTGGTGTGTTTATGACGATCAGTTGCTTCTTGTGTATGACTACATGCCTAATAGCAGCCTTGACCGTATACTTTTCAGGCGGTCGGAAAAAGTGGGGTCCACCGCCCTTGATTGGGATCCTAGAGTAAAGATTGTTAATGGTTTGGCAGCTGCATTGAATTATCTTCATGAGAAATTGGAGACTCAGATCATACATAGGGATGTGAAGACGAGCAATGTGATGCTGGATTCGGATTATAATGCAAAGCTAGGTGATTTTGGATTAGCTAGGTGGCTAGAACATGAACTTGACTATCAAATTAGGACACCATCTATAGAGTACCACCACCATTTCAGATTGGTGGAAACTACCAAAATTGGAGGAACAATTGGGTACTTACCACCAGAGAATTTCCAGAGACGGGGAGCTGCCACTGCAAAATCAGATGTTTTCAGCTTTGGGATTGTTGTGCTCGAGATTGTCTCAGGCCGGAGGGCAGTGGATCTCAGGTACCAAGATGATCAAATGATTTTGCTGGATTGGATACGAAGGCTATCCGATGAAGGAATGGTTTTGCAGGCAGGGGATAATCGGCTGCCTGATGGATCTTACAAGCTTTCTGATATGGAAAGATTAATCCATCTGGGGCTCTTATGCACACTTCATGATCCACAATTAAGGCCAAACATGAAATGGGTTTTGGAAGTACTTTCTGGCAATCTTTGTGCCAAATTGCCAGGTCTCCCATCATTTAAATACCAGCCTCGCTATCTCTCTTTATCTTCACCAAGCAGCAATGATACTAGCAACATAACCACCACAAGATCATCATCCACCACCACCACCACCACTGATTCAGTCACAACCAATTCAACTACCCTTTTCACAGCCAAGGGAGAAACCTTATATTCAACTACTGAAAATGGAAACGGTGATGTTAGCCCCTTAGACAAGAGCCGCTACCGCCATTCAAAGGCTTTCCCCAGGATCAACATTCCACATGAAATAAGCTTCAAGGAAATCATTTCTGCCACAAACAACTTTGCAGATTCGCGAAAGATAGCTGAAGCAGGTTTTGGAACTGCTTACCATGGCATACTTGACAACCATCACCATGTCCTGGTGAAGAGACTAGGCATGAATAATTGCACTCGGTCACGCTTCACAAATGAACTCCAGAATTTAGGAAAGCTAAGACACCGGAACCTGGTGCAGCTTCGTGGATGGTGCACTGAGCAAGGAGAGATGCTTGTCTTGTATGATTACTCAGCAACTCGTCCTTTAAGTCACCCCTTATTCCATCATAGGAGCGGGCATCCAATCCTACAATGGCATCAACGATACAATATAGTCAAATCACTTGCTTCTGCAGTTTGTTATCTCCATGAGGAATGGGACGAGCAGGTAATTCATAAAAACATCACCTCTTCATCAATCATTCTTGACTCAGACATGAACCCAAGGCTCGGTTGCTTTGCCCTCGCTGAATTCTTAACAAGAA
Organism: Hedera helix; assembly: GCA_947179155.2. Lineage (NCBI taxonomy): Eukaryota > Viridiplantae > Streptophyta > Magnoliopsida > Apiales > Araliaceae > Hedera > Hedera helix. The sequence continues at coordinate 30,173,263 of OX359279.1, forward strand.
ATGCGCAAGAGTATAAAGTTGTAGCTGACGAAAAATGCCCTTTCCGAGGAATGTTTGGTTACATGGCCCCGGAGTTTATGGAAGGTGGAGAAGCAACACCAATGACTGATATTTATAGCTTTGGCTTGGTGGTGCTTGAGGTGGTTAGTGGACAGATGGCGGTTGATTTCAGACTGTCTGAAGTACTATTGGTTAAGAGAGTGCATGAATTTGAGGTACAAAAGAGGAGATATGAGGAATTGGCAGATTGGAGGTTGGATGGACAGTACAATCACAAGGAACTGGTGAGGCTGGTGAAATTAGGAATGGCTTGCACACGCTGTGACCCAAAGCTAAGACCAAGCATCAGGAAAATTGTAAGCATACTTGACGGGTATGACAGATGCTTCATGGAAGAAGGGCAAAAGAAGGAGACAAGTGAAGAGTGGAAGCGGAAAAACTCTTCAACATTGTCACTGATTAAGAATATCCAAGGTCTAGGGATACAATAAAATCTCAGCCGCAATGACATACAGAGATACTTTTGGCTGGATATTGTCTAACAGCTTGAGGATCCATTTTAATTTTTGTGGGATTTCTGTATTATCTTTCTTTGAAATTTGTAAAGTGTTTTTGTTTTGTGAAATACACAGCAAGAGAAATCTATACCATCAGATGTATATAACTAAAGTACCATCTTTATGGTGATATGTTAATTTTAACTACAGCAGAATTACCACAATGACCACTAGGAGGTTTTGAACATGATATATAGATAGAATAAAAATGGCATATTAAAAGAATAAAGGGTAATGTTCATAAATAAGTATAGCTCAGAGAAATATTCAGAATTCTGCATTCGGATCAAACATGACGTAATAGCAACTTTTCCATATCATAACTCTATAGATACACACATTACATATCAATCTGACTGCATTTCAGATTGTTTACTTTGACAGTCATTGCTGTACTCTACTTACTCTGCTCAACATCCACTTCTAGGTTTCCTTCATCGCTGCCGATTCCAATCCATTTGATCAAAGTAAAAAGGAATTCCCTGAAGCTGACCTGACCATTTCTGTCCCAGTCCATTTCTTCTACATTCATGCACAAGAATCACAAAAAAGGTCAATAAGAACTTCTAGGAGATTAAATTGCAAAAAGTAATCAGCAGAAGTATAGAAAGTGAAGCTAGTACTGAATCGATTCCTAGTGACATAAGTAGGGGATCTTTCCAAGTGAGAAGCATCGTTCATTGACTTGACCATGTCTTTCTTGTTCAGCTTTCCATCACCATTTTTATCAAGGAACATAAATGCTTCAATGATACAATCAAAGGTGATCTTAAGCTGTGGAGAACCCATCTCTAATGTCTGAAACATAAAGAGAACAATAAATTGACCATCAGATGTTCACCCAAATAAGATGAGAGTACAAGGTATAATGTAAATATTACATTAGAAGAGGTTGAAGAATCCAGTAGGAGATAAATGAGACACAGAAGAATAATGAACTCATCAAATTGTATCCCCTTAGGCCCTTCCATATCACAATAATCAAAGAGATCAACAATTTCCTCTTCTGCAAGTTGAAGATTCAATTTTTGTAAGCATTTCTTGAGTTCCTCGTGGTCAATAGTTCCATTTGAATCTTCATCTGTGTAGCGAAGCAGACATATACAGGGGAATGAATTAGAAAAACAATATAATTGAGAGAAGAAGAAAAAGAAGAGCTAATCAGTTTTCTCTTATCCTCCATGAAGACCCCTTGGAGGACTAGAAAGCTACATTTGTAAAACGCTGAGTAAGCCAATTAGAGATACATTTGTAAAACACCGACTTTTAAGGAAATCTTCATTTTTCCAGACTTATATAGCTAGAAATGTAGTGATGGCTGCATGATAGTACTTAATCTAACTAAGAATAAAAGTAATGGCATGTTAAAAGTTAGTGTCTAAAACCAGAAATTTATCTCTAATTTTGAAATGGACAAAAAAGGAAAATGTATCTATAATTTTGGAATGGGGAATATAAAGGATGAAAGCAAACTTGTCCAGACTCACCACACTCTTCAAATATACCTCTGACCTCTTTCAGTCCCTCTCTGAACTGTGGGAATCTCAAGATTATGCTATTGACTGATCTAAAATTGTTAGTAGTTGATTTTTCTTTAACCTCCATAATTTTCCTTGCAAACTTTGTGTCTAATCTTTTATACTTGCTTGATCTACTCCCACAGCACAGCATACCTCCTACCTTGTTGGACAATGACTTCAGAGTAAGGCATGGTAAAGAAGTACCTTGAGAAATACAACACCAGAAGAATCAAACTCAAAGGCAACCATAAATATTACACTGATTATAAATCTTATATCTATGTCTGTTCATTGTGTCAAAAATTTGTTTAAATGTAACCATTCTAGGTAATTTGTGTGATATCGAGTAAAGTTGGGGGGAGGGGGGACACTCTGACATAAGTGGTGGCTGAAGTGGAAGTTTTGGCGGCTAATATACCTACTAAGCTAATAATGACGAAGTCAAGTTTTGTTTACTAAAAGCACATAATTTTGATTGAAGTAAAAGAATTGTGGAATATTACTTGTTATACAAAGAACCTTAAAGATGCATCTCTAGATTATTTAATTAACCTTTCTTCGAGTTTTTAATTAAAAGTGCAATTTAAGATTTTCTCACCCAAGCAATGCAAATTGAACCAGGAGATCTCGAGAAGAGCTAAAAGCCAATTGCATCAAGCACAACTTGTAAAAATAGGTTAATTAGCGGGCACTAGATAGAAAATGTCCACTACCAACCATACAAGTTATTAGAGCATGAGAGCATTAACCACAATCACACTGTAACACAAAGTGTAACACGCAATTGCCACATTGTAACATGTGGGATACTTGGATGTGTATATAAAAACTCAAACTGCTATCATTTTTTATTGCAGCAATAGTGTAATTGCTGGGTCAACCAGGTCAGATCATTATGCCTTAATAAACAATTCAGTCATAACCTTTCGGGTGAGTCTGTGGTGGCTTAAGATGACTCAAGAAGATATTATTGAGATGAGCCTTATTATGTTATGATTTAATTCAGACTCGGGATTTGAACTAGATTGCTACAATAAGAGATTACAGCCTTTCATTTACAAACTTACGATATCCATTTTCATCTCGAAACTTAAGATTACTACCTTTTATTTACAAACTTACTATAACCATTTTCATCTTGAAACTTGGATTTACTCAAAAACCTTTTATTTACAAACTTACTATAACCATTTTCATCTTACATTTATTCCAAATTTATTTTTCGGAAATTTTTCAATCTTTTACCATTTACTTGTGTATCCTAATCACAACTAACAGTTATTGATGTTCCGAGCCTACAATTAGAAAAGGCTGAATCAGATTATCCAACCAATTCCAAAGCAGCTCCACTTCCATTCCTTTGGTCAATCGTCAGCCAGCAATTAGATGTCTCACTTTTAATGCATAAATTCAACAAGATCATGATGCAAATGTTCTATAACTTTTCTTCCAAATTCAATCAAATTTACACCCATTTGATCCAATTATCAGCTGTCAATATATCCCAATTTCAAACATCCCTCAAGTACCCTCAACAACAATAAGAATCCTTTAGTTTAAAGATTTTCAATCCTTCTTTCATCACAATAACCAATTCATCAAAAGAATACAATAAACCAATATTTATAATTTGCATAGCAGCACAATCCTATAAACAACTTACACCTAATTATAACAAGCTGTTGAGACTTAAGCTTCAAAATCAAACAATTCGTTGTATTTTCCGGGTAATTTTAATTTTTAGCGAGAGATAATAAAATTGAAGGGAAAAGGAACAAAAGGGCTTACCTAGTGAAACTTTCATGGCTTTGGGAGTGAAAGAGGAGAAAGCTTGTCATTCCGTTAACACATTATCTGCAATGGTACTTATATATATACTTATAAATATAAATATATAAGAGAGGAATAGAAGCAAAGTATTAAGTACAGACAAGGAAAAGTGTAAGGGATGAAAAGGAACGAAGTTTGATAACCCTTTATGCCATTGAATAGCGAACTCCTTGTGAGGCGCGAATGCTATTGCCAATATAACTACAGTCTCTATCTGAGTTTGTGAAGGGAAAAAGGGAGGAAAAATTAAAATTTAGGAGACTGATGAAGAAAGCTTATTTGTTAGTTTTGGAATTTTTTTTATTATAAAAATAATAAATATTTTGTTTTCTCTCTCTCTTAATGATTAATCTTTTTAAGATAATTTTATGTATTTATGTAAAAAAATAATATATATATTATAAATTTTTATGTCGATTTTTTAGTTGTCAAATACATATAATGTATCATATGAGTCACTTTTATGATTCTATTCGATTTCAATGTTTTATAATTATAATTCGATAAAAAATTATTACAACACATGATAGGATTTTCTATGTACTAAGAATATTAACTAAAAAAATTAGTAATTAATACTAGTGCAACTATAAAAATGATAGTAGAGCAATAATGGTAAATTAGTAAGATAATGAATTATGGCACGCGCTATAACAAAAGGGTGCACACACAAAAAATATATTAATATCAAAATATGATAAGATAAAAATCCGGCATCAGTCCCCAGTCGACTTAAAAGTAAAAAAAAAAAAAAAATGATCTCTCAACGATACAAGTTTTTTTTATTTTAAATTTACAATGATTTTTAAAATTTATAACTAAATATATTTGTATCTTTTTTTTCTTATTCTTATTTCTATGCACTTGGTTTAACTCCTCTTCTTCTCATTTTTGTTAATCAAACATGTTATATATATATATATATATATATATATATATATATATATATACACACACACACACACACAAACACTCTTCTTTTTAAGAAATTAATATTTTTACAAGTAAATTTTATTTAATTTTACAAAAATATCAAATTAATTTATAAAAATATCAATTATTTTTTCCTGTATAAACTAAATCAATCCATTCAACCATGTCGAGTACATTAACTTTATAAGTATTTTTATTTGATAAGCTAATGTATGTAATCCATTCAAGCTTGTATAACTTCGAGCACAAAATTAGTTGATGTCGTCACTGAGTTTGATTTGTATTATATGATGAGTTGACTGGCTCGGCAAAATGATGTCACCCAGATGTAATTTATTAATTATTACTTATGATTTATAACAAAATATTATATGTTTGTAATCATTAATTCTTTTAAAAAGTTCTTACCAAATATTCATAATTTATAGTACAATAACCACTTAACATAATCAATATATGCATTAACAAGCATAAAATTTATTTATATTTAATTGGTCAACTTAAAAGAATTATATGTATGTATCCTCGGGCTTCTAATTTATGGCTTTTTTGATTTATTCTTTTGGGCGGTGTCATGGCCATCCCTACAAAGTGCTTAGAGATAAAAGTATCTATCTATATTATAAAATGCTTGCGAAGTTTTTTGATAATTTTGTGTCACGTTTGATGATTTTATCTTGTTTATTAATTTATTTCATTTTGGCTCTTATAATTTTTATTATATTATTATTATTTTTTTTAATTTAACTTTTTTATATATTTTTATTTAATCTTTCAAAATTTATAAATTTTTATTTGATCTCGTATCATCAAATATTAGTATTTAAACTGTATTAACTCAAGAAATTTTTAATAATTAACTTTTCTGGAATCCTTAACTAAACAACTAAACAAGTTATCTAAATTCTTGCCTAATAAATTTAGATTAACCCAAAAAAACTAAACAAGTTATCTTCTTAAAGTACTTGTCGAAATAATTTGATTACATTCAATTCTATCAGAATAATTGCAAATAAAACTAGATTAAATTAAATGCATTAACCGAAGAAACCTTTAATTATTATCTTCTCAAAGCCCTTGCCAACTACGGTTATATTTCATTCAATTAATTATCTCAATAAAATTATACATTTGTAATTTGTATATACATTTATACTTTTATATTATCAAGTAAATCAATATATCATTGAAAGACACAATTAGTTTATTGTTAATTAGATTAAAAAAATATAACTATTAAAATAACAAAAATTCAGGGAGCAAATATAACATATATATATATATATATATAAGAGAATGATCCATAGCAAGCGTTATAGGAGAATGATTTATAACAAATGTTTCCTATATTTATTATTTCAGCAAATGTATCTGGTACCGTTTAAATAATGATCCAAGAGAGTGGATATATATCCAGCTGCTAACTTAGTTAGCGGGCAGGAGAATAAATAAATAAAATAAAATAAATACATGCCGCTAACTAAGTTAACGGGTGAAATTTTTTTTTCCCTAGCCACTAACATAGTTAATGAGTGAGATTTGAAAAACAAAAAAAACAATTTATATACTACCCACTACTAACATAGTTAGCGGCTCGAGAGAATTTTTTTTTTCCAACCCGTTAACTATGTTAGCGGGTGGAGAGAATTATTATTATTTTTTTAAACCAACTTTAACATGAATAAAAATAATTAAAAAAAAATCTCCTCCAACCAATTAACTTAGTTAGCGGGTGAAGATAAATATATATATATATATTTATAAATAAAAAAAAACCAACTTTAACATGAATAAAAAAAAAAAAATCTCCTCCAACTCGTTAGCTTAGTTAGCGGGTGGAGAGAAATATATATATATATATATATATATATATATATATATATATATATATATATATATATTTAAAAAAATCAACTTTAACATGCCTAAAAAAAAAAATTCTCCTCCAACCCGATAATTTAGTTAGCGGGTGGAGAGAAATATTTTTTTTTAAAACCAACTTTAAAATGCATAAAAAAAAACAAAAAAACTCCTCCAACTCGTTAACTTAGCTAGCGGGTGAAGTGAAATAATTTATTTTATTTTATTTTTTAAAAAAATAACTTTAAAAAAATAATTAATTCTCACCGGCCGTTAACATAGTTAACGAATTGGATATTTTTTTTTTTTATGCATGTTAAAGTTGGTTCTTCAAAATAAAAAATAAAAAATAAATTATTTCTCTCCACCCACTAACCAAGTTAACGGGTTGGAGGAGAATTTTTTTTTTTTTATTATGTTAAAGTTGGTTTTTTTTTTTAAAAAAAATAATATTTCTCTCCACCCGCTAATTAAGTTAACAGGTAGGAGGAGTTTTTTTTTTTTTTTTACATGTTATAGTTGGTTTTTTTTTTTTAAAAAATTATTTTTTTCCACCGGCTAACAAAGTTAAAGGGTTAGAGGAGATTTTTTTTTTTTTATGCATGTTAAAGTTAATTTTTTTAAATAAATAAATATTTCTCTCCACCCACTAACTAAGTTAGCGGGTTAGAGGAGTTTTTTTTTTTATACATGTTAAAGTTGGTTTTTAAAAATATATATATTTCTCTCCACCCCCTAACCCCCTAACTAAGTTAATGGGTTTGAGGAGATTCTTAATTTTTTTTTTTTTAATTCATGTTAAAGTTTGTTTAAAAAAAATTTAACTAATTCTCTCCACCCGCTAACATAATTAACGGGTTGGAAAATTTTTTTTTATCTCCAGCCGCTAACTATGTTAGCGAGTAGTACATAAATTATTTATTATTTTTTTTTTTTTCAAATCTCATCACTTAACTATGTTAACGGCTAAAGAAAATAATAATAATAATAATTTTCACCCGTTAACTTACTTAGCGGTTGGAGATATATCCCCTCCCTTGTATCATTATTTAAACGGTATCAGATGCATTTGTTGAAATAGTAGATATAGCAAACGTTTGTTATGAATCATTCCCTATATATATATATATATAAGATCAAGAGTATACCCCCTTTAATGATGGACCAGAACGACGGTTTGGTCCGTTACTATAAGTTCAGTCCGTCACTATAACTTTTAGTGATAGATAACGTATAGCGACGAACAAATATATAGTGATGGACCAAAGCTGTAGCCACTGACCAAACCTATGACGACGGACCAAACTATCATCCGATCCGTCACTAAAGAGGGTATGCTTGATATGTCAAATAAAGAAATATGTTATTGTTCCTTTCTATATATATATATATATATTGACTCTGCTATGTATTACATAGTGTGTATCATATAAACTAGTTGTAATAACTGTACTAATATAGAAATATTATTTTCCTCTAAAAATCATACATTTAATTCAAACACACGAGGATAAGAAAATGTGCACCGTTAGTCAAATGAGAGAAATAAATGAAATGGAAAAGAAAAATGCTAACCTTCATCATAAAACTCAATTTATTTAATGAAATTTTTTTTGATGGCAATTCAAAAACTTGATTTAATTAATTAATTTATTAAAATACATGAGATTTATCACATCTTTTAGTGATTATAGCAACAACAACGCATCACGGCAGGTCCCACGGCCTCACATTGGCCACGCGCGAGTCTCATATGTTTGCATTGTGCGTCACACTCTGCATTTCCAAAATATGGGCTTTTCGTACATAAAGTGAGACAATTTTCCCTGAGGGGGTATTTTTCTTCACCTGTCGTCAATGCAACAATAAGAAGTAGAGGATGACAAAATTATGTAAAATATGGGTTAAAAAATAATTAAAATTAGTAGCTTAATGTATGCACTTTATTAAGGCCAAATCCACAAACAACATGATCTAAATATTCAATGAATATGAAATTGCAAGAGTCACCAATATTATATATATATATATATATATATATATATATAAGAAAAAGAAAAAAAACACGAAGGAGTCAATCTCCAAAAAATAATTCAAAGTAAAAGTCTGGAAAATTGTGTTTTGAGAAATTAACGACGAAGACAAAAATATCAAATGAAAAAAAAGAATTGATATTTTTACAAAAAAAAATTGATATTTTCACAAGATTTCACTCATAACGGTGACCCTCACTTACTATTCATATGAAAATCATCTTGTGAAAATATCAATTCAAAAAAAAAAACTCAAATTCTAGGTATAATATTGAATTATTTATAGAGGTTTGTGACAAATGCATGTACACTAATTTTTAAAGTACTTAATAATATAATATATTTTATGTCATTACAAATGATAATTATAATATTATGCTATAATAAATTATTAATTAATTTTATATATTATAAATGATAAAAATTTTTATTAAAAAATATAATACAATAAGGACCAAAAAAAAAAAAAAAGAGCCCTTGCTACATGCTAGTATAGAAAAAGATAATATATGATAAAAACTATTTGCTTACTTTGACTGAGTAGACAAGGATATTCGGGGGTAGCAAGGGTCATGGAGGTAACGGAGGCTATGACAAGGAGAACAAGAACAATAAACTTTGCCAAGCCCATCCTAGCTCCTCTCTCTGGTGCTTTTTTTGACAAACAATTTTTGTATAATGTAATATACCAACTATTTAGTTTTGTGGTAATGGTTATCCACCGACATGCAGCTTTTATAGGCCTTATAGATTAGAGTCCGTTACATATAACGTCAAATTATGTTAATATTAAATACATATATATATATAATAGAAAGAAATTAAAATTTGTCTCATTTAATTTTTTTTAATCTTATCACGTACATTAATTATTTTTTGATAAATTATGTTGTAAGTAAAGATTATTGTTGTAATTAAATTAGGAATTTGATATATACACTCTACATAGTAACAAATACCACTTAAATATTTTGGCGAAAGCATTCTTAATAGGTGAGAAATCAATTAATACGGTCACCATTTTGTTCATTTGCACTCAAGACTACTTACCATTTAGTTTACATAAGTAAATTAATACATAAATCGATGAATTTATTAAAGAGAGTGATATTTTCACATGGTTAACGTCACATAATTAATGAATTATATATGCGTGAAGACACATACATGTGAAAATAGAGTAATGTTACCGTTATAAAATATTCTTATAAAATAATATTTATTATTATTATTATTATATAAGTCGTTTTAGAATTTTTTTTTTATATAAATATAATACGTTTTATATATATTTAAGAGAATTTTTTAATTATTTTATATTTTTTCCTTAAAGATGAAGTAATTGAGAGAAAGAGAAAATAATTAATTAGTGTATGGGTAATAATAAAATTTCAAACCAACATTAATTACCTAATATTAATATTAATGAGATTTATTAATATATGTGATTATGTCTTAAACGATTTATATGATGAAAATTAATGAGCAATTAATGAATGTCTTAATTAATTTTTAAATTAGTAAAAATAATTTAATCTCTTTGATATATTTTACTCCCTCCGTCCCTTTTTAAACGTCGTTTTAGAAAAATATTTTTGTCTCTTAATATTTGTCGTTTGAGAATTTCAAATAAATATTAATTATTTAATTTTTAATATTATTCCAATTATAAAATATAACTTTGATTCTTTCACTATTTTTAATTTAATAAGTAACATTTTTTTATTTTAATACAATGATAATATAAATAATTAATATTATATTTAATAATATATAATTATTTTTTTAATATTTATACACAATTTTATAATAATATATATTAAGGGACGGAGGAAGTAATATTCAAGTAATTAATATATGAAGCGCAAATATCAATATCATTATGAGTCTATGACAGTCTTTTGGCTTTTGTTAGTAAGAGTTGGTTACATTTTCAAACGGTAAAAACTTGTAAAATTATGACAATCAGATTATTAATAGTAAAATTATGACAATCAGATCATTAATATCAAAACTTAGACTTGACAAAATAGGCCCGCAGGTCGGGTCGGGTTGACTCAAAAAAATTGGGCTATGGACTCTCATTTTTTAGCCTAAAAAAAATTGGGCGTTTTTGTGACGCCCCCAAATCTGGGCCCACACAGCCCAAACTTGAGTCGTCAAAAGACTACAACAAAATTATTACAACAAAGCACAACGTACAACAATACAGTGTATAATAATACACAACTAAGTCTTCACTATTATTGCCACACTATTTTACAAAACGTGAAGACTATGATAACTATTCCTCGGACCCTCACTCCATTCCCCGGCTAGACCCTGTTATGTTTTCATCTCCTGTTGAAAAACAATGGAACAAAAGAAAGGGTGAGCTCAAATAGCCCAGTAAGAAATATCATGACTAAGATAATGACGAATAAATTATCATTAACCTTCAACAGTTGAGTTCTTGATAGAATACAATAGACTACAAGGTTTATATCAAAAACTGTAGTTAAATTCTTAAACAATGTTCAGATCAATAATAGCAGCGGAATGAGCAATCTATTAGAAGAATAATGCAGACTATAATGTCCACTCGCTTCTCTTTTTCGTAAAAACATCATCAACTTTTATCATCTGAAATACCATTAGTCATGATAATATAAATTCACAGTTCCTGATCATAATCATGCACATCAACAGTTCATCTTTGCACTACGGGCCAAAGATATTCAATATAGCACCAACGGTCATGATTATACCAGATTCAGCCTTTGGTCATAATCATACCAAACAACAGTTCATCTTTGCACTACGGGCCAAAGAGAACATTCACCACGTGCCATAAAAGACACCGAACAGATGTATCGCCTTTAACCTATTATATCGCCTTTAACCTATCATCTGTTCAACAAATATATCACATCTATGCCCCCGGCCACAGATATTCACAACAGCTTGATTTTTGGATGATTAGAATGATATAAATGATGAACAGAAGAAATAGGATAACAATAAGTATCGGAAGTTTACTTTGTACAGATTCAAATAATGTCCAAATTGTCAACATGATGTGGAGTGAAATTTAAAAATGATATTCAAGATCCATAGTTCAGAATAACGGTTACAATTCAATAGAAAGGTTCACGTAAATAGGAAGGTTCAGTTGAAATAATGAAACTATTATGGAACATATAATATTTTCAGGAATTATAGAAGCAATAGTTCCATAATAAATTTCGATTTAGGAGTATGAAAGAAAATAATATCCCTTACCGTAGCAGGTTTGATTAACAAAAGGTGAAGGAAATTAATACAAAGGGTTATTCACCAACAGGCGGCAATCCGCTCCGTAAGGTTATTCCCACAATTTAATAGAATTTGAGTACAAAGAGTTATTCACCAAACAGGCGGCAATCCGCTCCGTAAGGTTATTCTCAGAGATTAATAATGAATGAATACGAAAGGTTATTCACCAACAGGCGGCAATCCGCTCCGTAAGGTTATTCCCACAATTTAATACATGGAAATAAAAGGCACGTCTTATGAGTAAGGAAGAAACAATATTATTATCGAGAATCAAATAATGATAATCCCTTACCATAGTACGTTTGAATAATGGAAGATGAAAAAGATGGTATCCCTTACCTCAACACGTGACTGGATATTGATTTAAATGAGGTTGATTAACTTGAACAGTACACGTATACTTATAGATCTTCACAAATACTCAAGATGACTTAAGCACACTTAGAGAGAACTTTCACAAGAAGTATTTAGAGAGAGAAAGAAAGAACAAGTAAGGAAGTTTATGAAAAATCCTTAAGTTAAGGCTTCTATTTATAGCAAAAAATCTTATCATTCATTTAATCTAAACCATTCATTTAAAGATCATCTTTTAATCTACACCATCCATTTCAAATATTATATTATCTTTAATCTACACCATTCATTTCATATCACCTAATAATCACCTAACTTTATATTATAAACAAATCAATTTAATTATTCAACAATAATTCACACTTTAATCTACACCATTCATTTCATATCACCTAATAATCACCTAACTTTATATTATAAACAAATCAATTCAATTATTCAACAATAATTCACACTTTAATCTACACCATTCATTTCATATCACCTAATAATCACCTAACTTTATATTATAAACAAATAACTTTATCAATTCAATTATTATGACTAATTGTTATAAATACAGTATAGTTAGTTCTTAGATATCAAGTCAATAAATTAATGAAATACAACTGTTTAAATAACATCATAATAGAGATAACAATAATGTAAAATAAAGCATACGTTACTGTGTAATGACAATTATTGATTCAATAATGTGAATTACTGTGCATATGTTACTGTGACAATTATTAGGTTCAATAATTTTAAAAACAGTGCAACAACAATTATTGACTCAATGATATAAAATAAAGTATAATGACAATTATTAAATCAATAATGCAAAATACTGTGTAACAACAATTATTGAATTGATAATATAAAATATTATGCAGTGACAATTATCGATGAAATGATGCGTAACAGTTACGGTGTCAATTATCAGACCAATAATATGAGACACTATGCAATACCGTGTGTTACTGTAGAGTACCGAGTGCTACAGAAAATACCAATAACTACCGTATGCTACTATTCTTTTATCACCGGTATTTTAACAGTTCCGTTGACTATTTTTATTTAAAAAGGTTATTTCTGTCGTTTTCTATATCCGACAAAGATTCCGTTGTGGGGTCCACCAATAATTTGTTATTTCGGCGCCGTCGGACCAAACGAATATTCCCCGACCAAACGAATATTCCCCGACAAAGCGAATATTGTCCGACAAAATAAAATTTGCACATAACATCCTTAACTTTTAACTTTATCGATTTAACCACTTACTGTTTCAAAAAAATATATATATGAAGAAAAATTAAATTTTGTATTTCATAAAATTCGGGGTCTTACAGTTTTGACCCGGTCCATGGCCCAATTTTTTTTTTATTCTTATTTTTATTATTTGATATTGATGACAAAAAAAAATATTAACTTAAAAAATGAATCAAATAGGAAATTATGAAGAATATAGGAGTAAATTTTAACATGTGATATTGAATAATAATACAAAAAAAAATTATGAATATTATATATATATATGTATATATATATATATATATATATATTACTTTTAGTCTTTCTTTTACTATCGTATCTTTAATATTAATATTATATACATTTATCAATTAATTAATCACAAGATTAGTTATATTTTAATATATATGACTATAAAATTATTGATTATTTTATTTACTAATACTATTAAATGATTATGTATAAATTATGTGTTATAATTGTAAATAATTTGAGTTAATATTTATTTTAAATTATATATTATAGTTGTAAATATATATATATATATATATATATATATATATTTTAAAACAAATTATTTTTTTTAAATATTAAAAAAAAAAAACTTAAAAAACCCGCAGGCGAGCCCAGCCCGGCCCGGACGGGCCACGGGAAGCAAGATTTTAGCCCGGCAAAATCCGAGTCTTTTCAGCCCGACTAAAAAATGGCCCGACCCTATGAAGCCCGACCCGTTTGGGACGGCCCTACGAAGCCCAGCCCGCCCCGTTTGCCAGGTCTATCAAAACCCTTATGATAGGGGTAAATCTATTGGCTCTTCTGAAGAGAAACCGAAAATACTGAAATGACGACCATGTCTGTCGTTTGGTTGAATTAAACCTTTTCCATCAAAATCATCCTCTCTAGGGGTGAGCAATTCGGTTATATCCGAACCGAATAGTCTATTCGGATATAACTGAATACCGAAATACTCTAAATTTCACTATCCGAATAACTAACCGAATTTATAAATTACCGAATACCGAATTTATAAATTACCTAATGTAAGTGTATTGGACATTTGGACTGTGATTAAGTTCTTACATTATGCTTTAAAGTGATTTCTATATGTAAAAACATTAATAGATTTCTAAAAACTTTTTTAGAAAGTAATTTATTGCCATCAATTTTTGTAATAAAAAATATATTTTTTCAATATGTATATGTTCAAGCAATTTTGAAATCGAAACTGCACTCAAATAAAATCGCACCGCACGTTTTAAAATCGTACAAATCGCATTTTACGATTTCATGGGCGGTCTTGAATTTGTCAAACTGCACTAAAGCGATTTCATGTACAGTTTGGACTTCAAACTGCACCATACTCTACCTTACTAGAAAATTATTTTTCATTTAGCGAAGAAGAAGATGGAATTGTCTCTAGTAAATTTAATTAGGATTGAAAATAAACTCACATGGTTTAAAACTTGGTTTGAGATCGATTCGAAAAATTCAAGCGAGATACTCAGATACTTATACAATTTGAATATAAGTCGCCTACTATTCACTCAATTAGAGTATCAATTTTTTTTTAACTCACTGATCCCTACTAAATACAAGTTCGTTGATTTTTACTCACATATGGTATCGAGTATACTCGACTTATTTAATGCATAGTATTCAACAATTAAATTCTCCAAATATTTGAGAAGTGAAAAGGATTTTTATATTTTTCATACATGTTCGTCAATTAATTCAAGAGTGATAATATTATCTCATTAATTTCTTATAAGACTTGAGATCTAATTTAAGGAGTTCAAATTTAAATTATTTTAAATAGCTAATTGAGGTAATTTTATCAAAATTATTATAATATAAATGATCCAATTCAGATTCTCTCAAACGTTCGTTAATAGCTTGAACAAAAAATGAATCGAGTCAGGTAGAACTCGAGTGCAATAAAATAAGTTAAATTTAAATTTGAATAAAGATTACAAAATTATATTCAAATCTTGAACACCTCTAAAATTGTTTGAGATCGATTCGAAAAATTCAAGCGAGATTCTCAGATACTTATACAATTTGAATATAAGTCGTCTACTGTTCGCTCAGTTAGAGTATCAATTTTTTTTAATTCACTGATCCCTACTAAATACAAGTTCGTTGATTTTTACTCATATATGGTATCGAGTATACTCGACTTATTTAATGCATAGTATTCAACAATTAAATTTTCCAAATATTTGAGAAGTGAAAATGATTTTTATATTTTTCATACATGTTCGTCAATTAATTTGAGAGTGATAATATTATGTCATTAATTTCTTATAAGACTTGAGATCTAATTTAAGGAGTTCAAATTTAAATTATTTTAATTATTATAATATAAATGACCCCATTCAGATTCTCTCAAATGTTCGTTAATAGCTTGACCAAAAAATGAATCGAGTTAAATAGAACTCGAGTGCAATAAAATAAGTTAAATTTAAATTTGAATAAAGATTACAAAATTATATTCAAATTTGAACACCTCTAAAATTGTTTGAGTAGAATCTAAGCAACATATTTTTTCACAGCTTTGGCTATCAAACACAGAAAAGAAAAGAAAATGGCTTTTCCGAAAACAAAGAAAACCAAAATGGTGAGTCCCCTTTACGTCAAATTAAAGAATACCCAATTTTAACTGGTGAACATGCAAATTTCATTCTCATCGTAAATCCCGTCAAATCTTGGAGTAGAAAACAATGATTGTTGTAGTCATGTGAGCGTGGGTGGTTCGAAAGAATGAAAGTGATTATAAAAAGAGAGCATATCTAAATTATACCTTTTTCATTAATTTGGTTTTTAATACATTTTGTGTTAAAAGAGAAAAAATAAAAATATAGTACTAAAAATAGAAGAAAAGAGATAATGATAGAGAGAGAAAAAAGAAAAAAGTGAATAAATAAATGTAACATCATCACCTTGGAGGGTCTGTCACATAACTTACATGTCCTAACACAATCGCAATAAAAAAATAAATTGAAATAAATAAAAATCTCATTTATAATATCAAATCTCTAAAATAAGGGTCCAAAACTAACAACAAATTAATGAAAATTAGTTATATTTAATAACTCCAAAATTAAAATTGAGGTAATAGTTAATTCTTGTAGTACAACTCTCACGTACAAATTTCAATCCAACTAAGTTATGTTACCTACCAGAACAAATAGAAAGGGACCGGTAGTGGACAAAAAACTCATACACGAACAAACAAATAGAAAGAAAATAAACGCATGAGAGCAAATACATTATTTGAAAATATGATGAATTAAGTGCAACAACTTACCATAAAATTGTTATTTAAAGATAATAGAGATATATTGTAAGACCCCGAATTTTATGAAATACAAAATTTAATTTTTCTTCATATATATTTTTTCCTGAAATAGTAGGTGGTTAAATTAATAAGGTTAAAAGTTAAGGATATTATGTGTAAATTTTATTATGTCGGACAATATTCGTTTGGTCGGAGAATATTCGTTTTGTCGGGGAATATTCGATTCGTACGACGGCGCCGAAATAACAAAATAATGGTGGACCCCCACAACGACTTATTGTCGGATATAGAAAGCGACATACGTAACCTTTTTAAATAAATATAGTCAACGGTATAATCATCTTGAACTGTTAAAATATCCGGTGGTAAATGAATAGTAACATACGGTATTACATAGTAGCACACGGTATTGCACAGTAGCACACGGTATTACACAGTGTTTCATATTATTAAACTGATAAAGTGGTTATTGTACTATATTGACTTTATTGAACCAATAATTGTCACATGAATAATAATTCATATTATTGAGTTGATAATTGTCACAGTAGCATATGCACAATAATTCACATTAATGAATCAATAATTGTCACACGCAGTAACGTGTTATTTTCTTATCTATTTTTAGCATTATTGCTATCTCTTTTATGATATTGATTAAACTGTTGTATTCTATTATTAGTTGATTTTCCTATTTATCTAACTCGAAAAGCCAACTACACTGCATTTACAACAATTAACTATAATAATGAATAATTGTGAATTATTGTTGAATAATTGAATTGATAAAGTTATTTGTTTTTATTATGATAAATTATATAAAGTTATTTGTTTTTATTATGATAAATTATATAAAGTTATTTATTTTTATTATGATAAATTATACAAAGTTATTTGTTTTTATTATGATAAATTATATAAAGTTGTTTGTTTTTATATATAAAGTTAATTGATTTATTTAAAGTTAGTTGTTTTATATATAAAGTAAATTGAATGGTATAGATTAAAAGATGATCTTTAAATGAATGGTTTAGATTAAGGAAATCTTGAAAGATGAAATGAGTGGTATGGATTAAACATTATCTTGAAATATACGGTTTGGATTAAATTAGGAAATCTTGGTGATGATAAGATTTTTTGCTATAAATAGAGGCCTTAACTTAAGGATTTTTCATAACAAACTTCCTTGCTTATTCTTTCTTTCACTCTCCAAATATTTCTTTGTATAAGTTCTCTTTGAGTGTGTTAAAGTCATCTTGAGTATTTGTAAAGATCTGTAAGTGTACGAGTTCATATCTAGCCACGTGTTAAGGTAAGGGATACCATCTTTTTCATCTTCCATTATTCAAACTTACTATGGTAAGGGTATATCAATATTTGATTCTCGAAAATAATATCGTTTCTTTCTTACTCATAAGATGTGCCATTTATTTTCATGTATTAAATTGTGGGAATAACCTTACGGCGCGGATTACCGCCTGTTGGTGAATAACCTTTCGTATTTATTTCCATGTATTAAATTGTGGGAATAACCTTACGGCGCGGACTACCGCATGTTTGGTGAATAACCTTTCGTATTCATTCCTTATTAATCTCTGAGAATAACCTGACTACGCGGACTACCGCATGTTTGGTGAATTACTCTTCGTATTCATTTCTTATTTGTCTCTTGTTGGTAAAGTTTTCTGAAATGATTATATATTCTTTAATAGTTTGCGCTTCATCTAATATCATTTCAACTGAACCTTCCTATTTCTCTAAATCTTTCTATTGAACCTTAACTGTTATTCTGAACTGTGGATCTTAAATATCATTCTTGAATTTTAGTCAACATCATGTTGGCAATTTGGATATTATTTGAATCTGCACAAAGTAAAGTCATAAACTTTCGATATTTATTGATCATACTGTTTCTTCTGATTCATCATCTATATCACGGTTGTTATTCTAATCATCAAGAATCATGTTGTTGTGAATATCTGTGGCCTGGGGCACAGCTGATAGGATAAAGGCGATATAATTATTGTGTCTTTTAGGGCACGTGGTGAATATTCTCTTTGGCCTGGGGCAAAGATGAACTGTTGTTGGTATGATTATGACCAAAGGCTGAAAACTGGTATAATCATTACCGTTGGGTTATATTTGAATATCTTTTGCTCGTAATGCAAAGATGAACTATTGACTGGCATGATTAAAATTAGGAACTGAAAATTTATATTATCATGACCAGCGGTGTTTAAGATGATAAAAGTTGATGATGTTTTTCCTAAAAATTGAAGCGAGTGGAAAATATAGTCTGCATTATTCTTCTAATAGATTGCTCATTCCGCTGCTATTATTGATACAAAGCTTATTGTCTATTATATTCAATTAAGAACTCATCTGTTGAAGGCTAATGATAATTTATTTGTCGTTATCTTAGTCATGATATTTCTTACTGGGCTATTTGAGCTCACCCTTTCTTTTGTTCCATTGTTTTTCAGAAAAAGAGAGAGTAGCCGGGTCTAGCGGGGGAATGGAGTGACGGTCCGAGTGATAGCTATTGTAGTCTTCACATGTTGAATATAGTGTGGAAATAATAGTGAAGACTTAGTTGTGTATTATTGAGTTTTGTATTTCTGTCATATGTACTATTTGTATTAAAGTTTATGTATTTTATGGCGTCTCAAATTGGGCTATGTAGGCCTAGATTTGGGGGCGTCACACAACCCTAGTTAAAGGGGATTTTTATTTGTCGGAGAACCGACAGCGCGCAAGAAAACTAAATGTGATGCATATACATAGGACATGAAAGGACTGATCCCCTCAAGTGTCCCGTTCTTTTTAACAAGGAGTCAGACATTGTATGTCTATTTTACCTTAGTAGCAGTTCATGGTCATTAAGGACCACTCAGCAGTAAAGAGTCAATTCGCCATTGTTGTGTCCGAGAGAAAAAAGAAGAGAGAAAATGACGGAAATGTAGAGAGAGAAGGGAGATTTTAGAGAGAGAAACCTTCGGGTTTGGTAAAAAATGTGAGGAATCTTCATCGTTTGTTCAATCTTTACATTATATTGTGTCCTATTTCGATTTCCAAGTGTCAAAGCGGGTCTTTCATCATTTGAAATGTGAAGAAATCCAAGTTTATAGCATTTGAGGTTTTATACAGTTAGATCTAGTTCTCATTTCATCTTATCGTTTAAGTTGTTATAGATCTAATATTTGTGCATTTGTTGGGTGGATCTACTGTTAGATCCGAAATATTTGGTGCATTGCGATTTACATATTTTGATTTTGTGTATGTTGAAGTTATATCCGATGTAGTCGATATGTGTTTTGGATCTATGGATTAGGGACGGTTAGGGATGATTTATTACGGATGGAATCTCCTCCTAACCTCCCGATGATATCCTTTTAGTTTATTTTATAGCTTTTACGTATGTAACGATCGCGATGCACCTTTATGTAAATATGTAAATTTTGGGCCTTAAAACGACATCGAGTCAAAAATCGGGTTTAAGGCCCAGTGATAGTGAAATGTGCAATTGTGGGTGCTTGGGGTTATTTGGATGACTCACATGTCCATGAATAACTTCAACGCCATTTTAATGCTTGATTTTCCCTTTCGACACGGAAAAAGAATTTTGGAATGAAATGATAAAGATTTTCATAAAATCAATCAAAGTAGGATATTAGATCATCCGTAGGCTAAAATAAAATTGTAAGTGTCGGACGAGCTCTATTCCTATTTGGCGAAGGATTTGAAAAAATATGTTTTACAAAATATCATCGGTTTTATTATCGAAACAAAAACAATAAAAATGAACTCTTCGATTAAATCAAATCCTTCGTGCATAGGGTTGACGAGATTTCTGAAGCACTTGCAAAAATAAAACATTCCAACGACATTCATTTAGGCACACACGCACACGCACACACACACGCGCCCACACACATTTTAGGATTTAAAAGGATAGGAAAACATCAAGATTGCGGTAACCGTATTTCACGGAAGTCGGGGGGTGCCTAACACCTTCCCCTCGCTTAAGCAAGCCCCTGAACTCTATGAATCTCGGTTTGCGGATCAATTAACTCGGAGTCACATATGAGCCAGCGATTACGAAAACGAAATTCGGATGAGTTGGTACATCAATTTCCAATATACCAACTGGCGGCTCTGGTTAATTGGCACATAAAAAAATCGATCTTTCAAAACCCGTCGACATTAAGCCGACCCTTTTCAAAATCACATTTAATTCAAAAGGCTAAAATTGGAAAGGGCTTTTAATAATTAAAAAACGAAACGACGAAAATCTCGGCGTCGACAGTGTTCATATTATTAATATGATAAAGTGACTATTGCACAATATTCATCAATAATTGTTGTTACATAGTAATTTGCATTATTGAATCAAGAATTTCTATTGCACTGTATTTTAAATTATTGAACCAATAATTGTTACATTAACTTATGTATTGTATTAAATTAATAATTATCACAGTAACGTGTTCTTATATTATATTTAAATTATTGTTATTGTAGCATTATATTAATTATTGTATTGATAGTAGGCATTTTGATTATTATTATAATATATATATATATATATATATATATATATATATATATATATATATATATATATTGATAGGGAACATGTGGCGTATGGTGGGGACCCATGGAAGAAAGAATGCATTGGAAGGGAAGAAAAAAAAAAGGAGGGACAAAAGAAGAAAAGATAGAGAGAGTGAGAGAAAGAAATGAGCTAGTGGAAAGAAGAAAAAAAATAAACAAGTTAGGCAAAAAAAATTATTTTATATGAGATGAAATTTTAGAATTTGCATACTGAGTTTTCTTTTAAAATTGACGTACCTCACCCACCACATACAACGCGTTCCCTTTTCCTATAAATAAGTTACTCAGCTGAATGCGAAAATCACACCAAAACACTAAATTCTTATATTTCAATATTGTGAGCATTTATTTTGAGAATAGTAAGGTTACTCTAAGTGTTTGTAAAGACAAAATGAGTGTAAGAATTTCTCAAGTAAGTTTTTTTTTTAAATGTAAAATTTACACAAATACTCACTTCGCATGGTAGCCACAAATCTTCTTTTATAAGACTCTTCATTTAAAAGATTTATTTAGAAATGCTTCATTTGAAAGATTTATTTAAAATATTGTTTCAAAAATCTATTTTTGAAGTTATTATATTTTATTTTTTACACTACAAAAATTTATATTATATAAAAACACTTTTGATAGTTCATAATATACAAGTTATTATATACCATGAAATTTATATGCGGTAGCTACTAATTAAATCATAAATATACATATAGGTTGATGCATTACATTTAAAACAGTTTCTTTTCATGTGATAATGTAAGGGATATCATTTTCTTTCATACTCTTAAACTTACTATAGTAAGTATTGTTCGAAAAAAGTCCTGAAATGATTATAATTTTCTTAATAGTTTGCGCTTCATTTAATGTCATTTCACGTAAACCTTCTTATTTACCTGATCCTTTTTATTGAACTTTAACAATTATTTTTGAACTATGGATCTTTAATATCATTCTTGAATTTGACTCCACATCATTTGACAATTTGGACATTATTTGAATCTTCACAAAGTAAAATTATAAACTTTCGATATCTATTATTCATCCTATTATTCTTTTTCTTTAGTTCATCATTTATATCACTATTATTTGTTATAATCATCATAATCATGTTGTTATGAATATCTGTGGTCAATGGCAAAAATAATAGGATAAAGACAATATAATTATTATGTGTCTTTTAGGGCACGTGGTGAATATTCTCTTTGGCCTGAGGCAAATAAGAACTGTTGTTTAGCATGATCATGATCATTGATGTTTCAGATAATAAATGTTGATGATGATTTTTCTAAAAAAGAGAAGCTAGTAGACATTATGATTTACATGATTCTCCTAGTGGTTGTTATTCTACTGCAGTTGTTGATCTAAACTTTGTTCAAGAACTTAACTGTAATTGTTAATTTGAAACTTGTTGTTTATTTATTTCTATCAAGAACTCATTACTGTTGAAGACTATTGATAATTTATTCATCATTATCTTAGTCATGATATTATTTACTGAGCTATTTTAGCTCACCCTTTTCTTTTTATTCCATTGATCTTCAATAAGAGATGAGAGAGTAATTGGTTCTAGCTGGGGGATAGAATGAAGGTCCGAGTGATAACTATAATAGTTTTCACACGTTGTAAAATAGTATGACAATAATAATAAAAATTTAGTTGTGTATTATTTGAGTATTGTATTATTGTACGTTGTACTATATTGTACTAATTGTTATGTATTTTGACAACTCAAGTTTGAGTTGTATGAGCCCGAATTTGGGAAAGTCACATTTAATCACCACTTGCAATTTACATACTATCAAAAATCTACAAAAATAACTTAATGAAAATAAGATACATATCAAATCATATTTCACTTACATTAGTTAATTCACATTTACTCAAACTTATTCATAATCTTACAATTCATAAAACATACGAAATCATATCTTACTCACCCACACAAATATATATATATATATATATATATATATATATATATATATATATATATATATATATATATATGGAGAATGATCCATAGTAAACAAGTGCGGAGCCAAAGGTCGACTCCGCAAGCTGTAGCTCGGCCAAAAAAAATAATTTCCTCCCCTTTTAAGAATTATAGTTCTGAATTTTGGCATTATAATATTCTTAGCCGCCCTAAATAAATTTTTTGGTTCTGCCACTGATAGTAAATGGTTACTATGGACACTATTCTAGCAAGCTGATCTTACATCGTCCATATAGAGATCTAACGGTGCAAAAAAAAAAAAAAAAAAACGACGTCATTTTGACGAGCCACTACTAAGCGCTACTCTTAGTAGCGACTGGGAGAAAAAAAAATCGGTCTTCCTCCCCTGCGTCGTCGCCATCATGCTTCCAAGTCTACCAAGTTACCAGATATATGTGATGAGAAATTATGGACATTAGGGGATTTAATGTGATTTTTGAAGATATAAAATTTGAATAATGGTGAAAAAGAAGGTGATCATATTGAAGAGGTAGAGATGCCTCCATTGAGTTTCGTTACTGAAATAGCTAATGGATTAAGGCGGGCGTTGGGGATAAATCTTTTTAATTTTGATATAATTAAGGATGCTATGGTTTGGAGTCATTATCTCGTTGTTGACATTAATTACTTTCCAACATATGAAAAGTTGTCGGATTATGAGTATGTTTTAACGGATTTCTTTTGGGATATTGTGGATGAGAACTCAATTGTAGCCGTAGAAGAGAGTTGTTCTAATAGCCTAGTTAATATCTAATGCATTAAAGAGGACCTTATGGGTACATCGACTTAAATTGCTGTGTTTTTGCTCGACACCTTGGATATTGCTAATCCTACTAGCTTTTAAAAAGAGATACAGGGGAAGCAGCGAAAGAGAGGGAGACCAAAAAAAAAATAAAAAAAATTGGTCGTAGCCTGGGCAAAACAAAAAACGATGTCGTTGGCCTAACTATTACTCTCAGTATTGGTTAGGTCAACGACATCGTTTTTTTTTCTTTTGTACCGTTAGATCTCCATATGGACGGTATAAGATTAGTTTATGGGAATAATGTTCATAGTAACCATTTGCTATGAATCATTCTTATATATATATATATATATATATATATATATATATATATATAGGCAAATAAGACGAGGCACTATGATAAATGTAAGTGTCAACTCTCTTGTAGATGTATTATTTCCGAGAAACTTGTCAACAATTGACAATTGGAACTTTGAGGAGCATTCGTTGATACCATGCAGATATAGAGAAATAAGAGACTTCAATTTGGTGGAAAATATATCCAATGCAAGGCTGTTTTCGATATTTTGAATTTACAATCTCTTTAGGGTTTATAGATTACTTGGACCACGACTAAATTATCACACCACATAATAATCAACTCTTCAAGGCAAGGAAATAACCTAGTGGACAACGAGTGATCATGGGCTATCATTGGTTCTGACCATTCCTCAAGCTTTGGCATATGCTCAAGTATTAGTTTCCTCAAGCTTTGTACAAAAGCTATCGACCAAACCATTTAAACTAATCGATTTAACCGATAATTGACTACAGAATAAAAGTTTGGGAGATTTTAATTTTTTATAACTATTTTAAATGATTTGGTTATTTTTTATATTTAAAATCAACCAAACTGGCCGTTGTGCACCCCTAATTGTAAGTTTCCTTTAGAAGTGCTTGGATTGTGACGCATAGGTGTGCCAATTTGGGGATTGTTGGTGAAGTAAGGCAACATGGGCTTATTATTTTTCTTCTTCTTTTTTAATGATGATAATGGTAGAATCAATAACAATTGTAAGTTCCAACGAGTTCCGTTGGTTGAACGTTCCAACGAATTTTGTTAGTGGGACGAAGGATAAGAAGACTATGATATAAGGGTGTTCAATTGATTTTAATCGGACCGAACCAATATCAAACCGGTACCGAATCGGCCCAAAACTTGATACCGATACCAGTACCAGTTGTACTGGTTCGTTTTCAATTAATACCGAAAATAATAATAATAATAATAATAATAATAATAATAATAATTTGTTTTTAAAAAAATAGAAAACCGTTACAGCCGATACGGTCCGATATTTATCGAATCACAAAAACTCTAAATTAATTATTTTTTTATACTAAACCAATCTATTCAGACCAATCTAATATACCTATAATACTGAAAAAACCAAAAATAATACCCACCTCTACTATGATACTTTGAGACGGAGATGGTGCTTGTTGTTGTGGGATGGAGGGGCGTGCCTAATTTTTTTTAATGACTGTTTTGCCCTGAATGTAGCACGTGGGATAGACACATGATGAATTTCTGTCAAAAGTAGTCAATAACGTGACATTTCTTTGTTTTTTTAACTTGATGAATTTTTGTCAAGTCAAAGACATGACATCTATTTATTTTCTTAGCGTAAAAATTAATAAAATTTCTTTTTTAATACTTATTTAAGGGTGAATTTTATTACAAATTTTTTTTAAAATGAGGGTCAATTTTGTATTTGAGTTGATTGTATTATATGTTTAGAGTTAAGAAATTTTTTTATATACCTAGAGAAAGAGTGAAATAGGAGATAAGTTTTATTCAAATCACATTTCTCAGTACGTTAGGGGAGATCTGGTTTAGAGCTTTTGAAGTATGTATAAATATATATCCTTATATGATAGTCAGATTGCATCCTTGTCTCTAAGAGTTGTCCCTGGCACATGTGATAATCAGATATCGACTTTATAACTCTTTTAATATTATTTATTAAACTTTATTAGAAACAATAATAATATTTTGGTGATAAAAAATTATTAGATGCTCATGGCCCCTTAGGACACCTGTCACGTAGTGTTTCACACTATTAATTGGATGCCATACAAACACTTAAAGTGAGTCACGTGAATGGTATGGGACACTACGTGACAAATGTCCCAGAACTATTGAATAATTACTTTAAATTATAAAATGATATGGTTGATTATGACTGATTTTTATTATTATGCTCACCCATATATAATGGATCATTAACGAATTACATTTTATCACATCATTTTTGTAAGTCATTTTTTCTAAAATTCATTTGTCATCATAGCAAACCTCCATTGATATAAAGATCGAATTGCAAAAATATTAGAATCGAGGCGATACCTCCTCCAATTTTAAATTGAAACTCGAAACTTGAGAACGTATAGATTTTTAAAGAATAGACAAAAATAAACAGATTTGAACAATTATTCAACACAAGTAAAAATAAAAGACTGTCATCCAGATCTAAATAGATCTCGTCTTTTTTGATTAACCGAAATCAAAACTCCTCCATAGCCTGGAAAAAGGAGGAGGGGGGGGGGACTGTAAAATGAAAGAATCCCAAATTAGGAGAAGAAAACTCTATAAATTAAAAAAAATCAAACTAGGAAAAATAAAAAAAATCCATCAAAGGGTCAAGAGACCCCATAAAAAAAATTAAGAACAATCAAACTGAAGAATATAAAATTGGGGAGGGGTCTCTTATCTAAAGAGATCATCCTCATATCAAAAAAAATAAAATATGGAGGTTAGAGTTATTTTAAAATTTTGGGAGGTCTTTTATCTAAAGAGATCATCCCCATATTTAAAAATATGGAGGTTAGAGTTTATCTCATTATGAAAAATTAACATTTTTATAAGTAAAAGTGATAATTTCACAATATTCCTTTCACATAATAAGTAATAGGGTATTTATGATTGCTTATAAGCAGTCAAACGTACTTATAATTAGTTTTAAAAAGTATAATCTAATGTTCTAAACTTTTAAGAATCTTGTAAATTTTTATTTTTTTTTAACATAAGTCAATCTTTATTTATTCATATAAAGTCGTATTACAAAATTATTATTATTTTTTTGAACATAAGTCTATCTTTATTTATTCATATAAAGTCGTATTATAACATTCTTAGAAATTCGAAATATTACATAAAAAAATGTTTTGTAACTTAATTTTAAAACTACTATAATAATTTTTTATGAAAATAATCAAAAACTCCGCTTTCAAGCTTCTGATTATTTGTTGCAAAACTTTTAATAATTTGTCAAATCTAATAAATAGGTTTGACCAACTATTTTACTAATCTAGTCCCTATTTATTTAATAATTCCATCAATTACCATATTTACTTCTCAAAACATTCCATTTTAATAAAATTTACACTTGAAATGGGTGATTAACAATTATTTTTTAATAAACACTTTTCACTTCTTATTAGTTTAAGTGTTTTTTGTTTATCAAATACAAACTACTTTTTTAAAATTAATTATAAGCAAAAACAATAATCGGAATTATTAATCACATTTTTAGAAATAATCCCAAATATACTCTAAATAAACCCCACACTTGTATAAGAGAAAACTTGTAGAATATCAACTCTCATTATAAAATTATCCTATTAAAAAATTTGCATCAATACCACAGAAAAGAGTAAAAACAGCTTTAAAAGTCATTACTACAAGATTTGAGAAGCAATTTCCAAGTTCAAATGATATTGATCTCCAAATATACAAATTACTGATATAACATTTAGTAAAACAATTGCATAAAGAGAGAAAATGAAAGACCGTCCTGCAACTTAGCTAATGTTACTCATCATCCACTCCACTTGTCGCAAATTGTTATCTAAAGGGGACAAATCTTCATTACTAAATGAAGGCCTTGATCGCTTCTTCAGTGCAGGAGCCTGCAAACCCGCACCCATTGGCGAAACTGGACTTCCATTTGATGTCAAGGAACTGTCGACAGAGCAGTCGCAAATTCTAGCAGGCACATTGATAGTGTTTTTGCTTCCTAAAGATGCGGCAACTTCAGACAGTGAAGGGACCGTCATCACTTGTTGGCAGTCATTTGCAACCTTAATAGCCAGTTCAGAGAGCTCTTCCCTAGCAGCTTCAAGCCCAACAGAAGCCAATGTCTGGTCATTGAGGGCCTTACAAGCTTTCTCGAGGATTGATTGCAAGTATCTCCCTTGTGCTTCGATTCGTAGTTGAAGACGACGCTGAACCTAGTTTTAGTAGAACCACAACAAATAAACTTCTTAAAAATCCGAAAAAAATAATACCTTGGATATTAATAAAACTCGTCTTCTAGAGCAAACCAAGAAGGTTTCCCGGGGAACTACTTGTACTCAAGAGCGCTTACCATTTTTTGTGTGTGTGTGTGGGGGGGGGGGGTTCATTGATTGATCACACCTTCTATGATGATACAACTCTAGCATCGTTTTTTAATCAACTATGTTAGTGATGACCCACCCCTGTTAGTTTTATCGTCAAATTATATACCGGCTATTTCTGCCCATATCTAATAGCAATAAAGTCGACCCTGGCTGGCCATCAGGTAACAGAGGAGAGATCTTTTGTAGCATCTTTTTCTTTTCTTTGCTTTTCAAAGGTAGGTTTGTAATTTCATCTAATTGTCTAGTTTAGACATTTAAGTGCAATATAAACAGTAGAAGTCACTTTAGTAGAATCCCCAGACAAGAAACCATTTTTTATTTCCAATTAAAACTGTAAGCACAGAGGTATACTTGGAATTTTGCTCTTGCATAACCGTTCCTTGTGATCTTTTCTAAAAGTAAAGCAGCTTACTATTTGGTCAATTAAAACATCAAAGTTTATGCAACTTTGTGATCAAAATTTATCAATAAGGCCACTTAAATTATTGTGCAAACAAAACATCTTTTGCAGGAGAACTGATCCAAGTGGCAAAAGCGAAAATTCACAGTGTTTCAAATGGACACAAGAAGACTAACCTCAAGTTGGTCATGCAGCCTACGCTGAACTTCCATCTGAAGTCGCAAAGCCTCAGTAACATGGTAGCCACTGTTCAATATAAGAAAAGCAGCTAATTTATCATGGCAAGTAGATGAGCATTACTGATAGAAAGTTTAAAGACGTTTATCATACTCATTCTGATCTTGTGTTATTATTCTTGATGATGCTGATGTAGAAGAACCAGTGTCCTGGCTCTCTGCAATGCAAGATGCTGCAATACCAATTACACTTTAGTAATGAATCAATGAGAATTCCAAACAGTGTTACTCATCATGCAAAGATCTTGCTTGGTTTAGCAGAGATTCGTTTGTTTACTTTCCAATACCATTTATTTCTTTCATCATGGTGTCTAACTGTCCATAAGGCACACACAAATGAGCACATTCTCTTGCACGCAGGCACACACAAGGACCTAATTCAGTAGTTCTTGTATCAGGTCCTTTCATGGTGTTCGAAAACTAAGTACACTCAAACATATAGGGGGGTGGTGCAAAGATCTAGGTTGAGAAGAGATTGGAACTCATACCATCTTTAGAATTGTCAGTTAACTCCTTGCAAGATTGCTTCCCCAACCGGTATTTCTGCGAGAATGAGAGTAGATACAGATAGAGTTATCCTTTTAAGATTGGAACTATCATACACAAAGCACTATAACTATGTGGAGCAACTGTACCACCAAAAGGAGATCACCAAAAATGAGCTACGTAAAATTACAGTCAGAATCAGCATACAAGGTATTAAATTCCTTTCGCATCAATTCGAAAGTTAATCATGGCTTTTCTTACTTATATGAATTTTCATTTATAGATTCACCAATATGTGAATGCATATCTAAACCACCAAATATTCTTTTTTCATCTCATTTTTTCTTCTGGCAATTGAACAACCACGGGAACGTAAAATCAAAACAATTGAAATAACAAACCTGAAGATGTGATTTTAGATGATAAAGGGTTAGGCCTTTTACCCCCATTGTTCTCATAATTGTCTTTGGTGTAGCTTCTGCAATGTATATCAGGATATTGTAGAACATTAGTATTAGCTAACTGATGCAACATATTCACTCAAAATACTAACCATGAGAAAATTTTAACATAATATTACGTTGCGACCAACCAAAGTTTGTTGACCAAAACAAAGTAAGTTTTATTTATTAGGAAATTTATGAATATGTTGTACTGTCTAATAAAGTGCTCTCTAGAAAGGTTGAATCCATCAAAATATGACTGCAATCCAGATTTTAACATAACTTTAATGTCTCAGGTCGCATGTGGATGAAGTTGAATCATTTCTTGGCAACTTTTACCAGCACTTCATGCTGGGCAGCCAGAATTGAATAAGGTTTCATTTGGATAAGAAGCAATGATTTAAGAGAAGGGGTTTGATGAAATAAAAGTAACATTTAAATTCAAAGACAAAATGGTGAATTATGCACATTATAGTGTGACCTTGAACAAATCAAATCCATATTTGTATTGATTTCAAACACCTGAAGTTGTCATGTTATTTCAAATCCATTTATGAAAATGTACTCATCTTTCTTGATGAAATCCATGTCTAAGTTAACATGTATATTAAATTTTTCTCCCACCGATAAAACCATTCCAAAATCTTGACTCCAAATGCAACCAAGAAGATCAGTCGTCATTTATTGACAACCTCTTATAGTATTTTAGAATTCAGAATATTTAGCGAAAAATCACCCTCACCAACTTCCAATTCTTGCAAACAGCTCATAGGCTAGTGGTGAAATGGTCAATTGAACTAGCCAAGCTGAGCTCACATTATGCTTGCTCAACTCATTTAGTAAAATGCAAAAACATTTGATTTAAAATCAGCTGGTTAGTATAGAACAAGCCCGATCCTGAGCCGCGCTTAATCACAAGTTCAAACTCAGAAAACCTGAAATTTATTAATTGCATGAAAAGTAACTAACAAACTGCTATAAATATTTAAGAAATCAAACAAAAATCACATACAACTGTAAAGTAAAGCAATATCAAATGTGATAAAAGTTTAATACAAATTGATTATACTAGTTGATGTTTGAAAAGTAATATACAACTTTAAGATATTTATGGTTTGATCCTAAGTATCCATGCCAAAAGAGCCAACCGAATTAACTAATAAAGGTAAGCTCAAACTAGTTCAGATTCGTCTATTCTAATGGACCTTTTTTTAAATCTGAGCTCAAACTTAGCTCACACGTGATGATTGAGCTCAAGTCAAGCCCTTGTTAAACCGATACCAGACCATTAATGAATATATCAACTCATTGCCACAGGAGTAGTCCAAGGAGTTGTGGGCTAGAGATATAAGCAATGCAAGTAGAACAAGAACAACTATTCACTATCCTACTACGTTCAGGGTTACACCAAACACATTAAAATTGGTTATACTATTCTTGGTAATTATTTAGTGAGTATTAGCTAGTTTGTTTGAGAAAGCTGTCTTCCATTCAATGCATACATGAAAGATATCCTTTTTGAAGGCATAAATTTTTGTTCATCTATGGAAGTATGATAGAAATAATTAACCAAGAAATATTTTAACAGTTTAACAGCATCCCACTCCTTCCTATATTTTAATACTTTACCTTGATAATGGAGCTTGGAGGTTGAGATACGAAGCATGAGCTCTTTAGAAACCCTTTATGTTTCTCAACCATAGTTGTTAAGGTGCACCATAGGGGCAAATGTTTCCCTGTAGCCTACGCGCAAGGCACAGTGAGCGCCCCTTTCTGAAGCAAGGGGCACAATGAATGAAATGCCATAGTTGCTCTAATTTGTTTACAAGCAAAACAGATCATTTATTCCAAAAGAAAAATATGCCCAGTACTTGTTAAGCATAATATGTCCTGTTAATGTTCTCTATTAAATCTTCCTCTAAGTACTTTTGCTCCTAGTTAAATCACTTTTTAGAAACTTGTAGCAGAAGATGCATCTTTAAAAATATTAAAAAAAAAACAAATTGACATTAAATTCTACATTATGGCTTAAAATTAAGAATGAAAACTACCCAGTTAAGGTACTTATTTACAATCTAGAGCTATTTCTCTTATAGCATCCCATAATCATCATAACCCACAATTAGAAAAATTAATTATAATGTGTAAAGCTAAAAATAAGGAAAAGAAATGTATATAATCATTTAATTTCACTTTAAACCAACAAAAATTTTTCCTTATACTAATATTTCACAAATACATTCATAAAATAAAAAATAAAAAACCGAGACAAAGAAGTTGAAATACTCACTATCAGGGCCACCAAGCTGAGTAACAGCATCCACAAATCTTTCATGGAGCTCCCCAGTCCACCGGAGCCGGGGCTTCGGATCCGAGGTCAACACCAAACACGGATCCACACCTAAATTCGAACCGTCTAGTGACCCTTGAAACTCCCCTCGGCCGTCCAGCGGGAGAGAATGAATCGCCGAGTACATAATTTACCAAGAAAAAATTTCAATGTTTTTTTACTAGTCTATTGGTTTTGATGAGAGAGAAAAAGGAGAAGAAATGGACTAAAGAACAGTGAGGGAAAATGGCTTGTTGGAGTGTTGTTTTCAATGTTGGGGATTTTGTGGATATAACGCACTTGTTATTGGAGGGGAGAGAAAGTGAAAGCGATGTGTTGTTGTTTACTGTTTTTTTGTTTGTGTCATTTCTATTCTTTGCTATTTTCTCTCTCTAGCGGCTCTGTGCATAGGAGGGAGGGAAGTTTGGTAACATGAAAGTTTGGCTGTCATTTGTGGATAGGTGGATTGTTTGGTTAGTAGTCTTTCTGTAGCTTTGTTAATGAGTCTCACTATTTTTTTATAAAAAATATTATATAAATTATTATAAAATATCATTACTCATATTTTTTTTCAATCTTTCTGGGTGTTCGCAGATATAGAGTTTACTTTCTTAGGTTTTGAACCAAAAAAAATTAAAACTTAAATTATAATAAAAATAATAATAATGAATTTATATTTTTTTATATTGTTATTGAGTTTATAGAGAGAAAAAAAATAAAAACATAAATTTCACATTTAAATTACTAAGTTATCCTCATATTCATTTTATTATATTCATAATCTAGAAGGTATAAATAGTAATTATAAAAAATAATATTATGTTATCTAATTTTTCGTCAAAATTCGTCTATTTTTGGACAGAAAAGTTTGACAAGAAAAATAATTAATTTTTTTGTTTATTTTTTTCGTTTTTCCGTTTACTGTAAAAACTTTAGCTAAAAAAGACTTAGATAAAAGACTTAAGCTTTTTTTTTATCTTTTTTTTTTTGTCCATTTTAAAACTCAAAGTAAAGTGTTAGTATATGTGGACTTGTGCAGTTGATTTGAGTCGATTTGAACTTATAATATTATTTTTCATTTTTAAAATTAATTTAGAAGAGTTTTAATTAATTTAAATTTATTTAATTTTATAATAAGTTTAAATTAATTTTAAAAAATACATTAATTTTAATATTTGTTATTTTCAAAATTTATATTCAAAATTAATTTTATATGTCGGTTTTTTTTTATGCCAGCACGACTAGACTCATGGTTTTAAAGTTAATTTTTTTAAAAAAATAAAAAATCGGAGGCTATATTTATTTGTAAAAAATATATTTGAAATTAGACTATTTACCTTAATTTAATACTATTTTACACTATTTAATCATTTGATGAGAGATTATTAATCCTTTAATATTTGACTATTAATCTTATAAAATTATTTAATAGCTTAAAATGAGAAAAACTATTAATCATAATCTTTTTATAAGATTATATAATTCCACATAAATAACTTTAAGAATGATAAAAAATATAGTCCATAAGACTATTTAATCCCTATTATGGGATAAAATAGTCAGAAGTAATATTAAATTAATATAAATAGTCTAATCTAAAATATATTTTTTTTATAAATAAATATAGCCTAAGATATTTTATTTTATTGAAAAAATAAAAAGAATATCATTTATGTGTGACCTCATTTCCTTTGCTTTTATTTTTTCCAAATACATTATTCATAAACACACGAATGAGTGCCCTTTGCATTTGGAACCCTTCAGTTTTGTCAGAAAAAAAAAAAAACAATTTGCACTTGTTAATTAAAAACGTTATAACAAACACTTGATACTTCAATGGTTATTTGCAAGTGCACCCTTGGGACATTTTTTGCCAAACTATCATTAGAATAACTTAGCAGGATGTAATTACCCAACTTTGTCAGCATCAGTTGGGCAGCTTAGGCAAGCTACATGGGGACAGCCACACGATAAAATAACTCTTTGGGGGCGAAGTTGCAAATCTGTGTGTTGTTTTTAACTCTTTGGTAGGTAATACCCAGCTCTTCATATTCCACGAAGTCTGTCTGGCTATCCCGTAGCACAGTCTTTTATATATATATATATATATATATATAAGTATTCATCTACGGTAAGTAATTGTCCAAAATTTTATTTCAACAATCAAAACATAAGATATTTTTTTTGTAAAATTATCTGTGGCAATAGTTTGTTGTGACATAGTCTTTGTTAAAAAAATTTGACTCTATCGCACCAAGTTATTGCGGTAGAAATCAAAAATTGATTACTGGTCAACAACCAATTGTTTTGAATTAGCTTTATATATATATATATATATATATATATATATATATATATAGAGAGAGAGAGAGAGAGAGAGAGAGAGAGAGAGATAAGACATCCACAATAAATGTTTATTGTTAGCATACTGCCAATAAAAGTTCTAGCGGTCACAATTTGGCTTCTGCCAAGCAACAGGGCCAAAGAAAAAATTTGATCATGTCACAGACAATTTCACAGTCAATTTATCCCTTGTATTTGATTGCTGCAATAATACTCTAGACAAATGTTTATTATGAATGCATCCCATATATATATATATATAGAGAAATGATCAAGAATATACCTTCTTATTTAACATACCAAGCATACCTCATTTAACGACGGACTGGGCAACGGGTTAGTCCGTCACCATAGATTCGGTCCGTCGCTATATGTTTGTCCGTCATTATATATTATTTGTTGCTAAAAGCTACAATGACAAACCGAACCTATGGCGACAGACCAAACTGTCGCCCGATTCGTTGCTCAAGAAGGTATACTTAATATGTCAAATAAAATAGTATGTTCTTGATCCTTTCTCTCTCTATATATATATAGAATATATATCCAATCATTCAAAGATAAATATTATAACAACACTGACATAGTTAATTTATAATTTAAAGTACAAATACTTGAACAAATGGAGTACATTAATGCAAGGTGAAATACTGGCCCAAATTAATAAAATGTACTCTGTTAGAGTTTATGCCCTAGAGGCTAATTATTTGATGTAATTGCTTAACATTTTTGATATTATATTTGATTGAATAAATAGATTATTTTATTATGATTTCATTTACTGCGTTATATAAATGTTAACATAATAAAAACCCTTAGAATAATGATACGAATTATATAGCTTTAAGTATGTGACTTGAACATGAGATTATATAATTATAATTAGTATCATTGCTCTTAAATGTCCCTAGTCGAGTATCATTGTTAATGGGACAACAATGATGCATTGAGACTAGTATGTGGATTGACTGATGGCCAAATCTCATTGGTCATAAATATATGAGATATTTGAGTCAATGCATAGGTACATGTTAGAGAACAATGTACTGGACTGACCCACCATGAGAATTCTACATGGAGCATTATGCAAAGTGTCATAAGAAATTCTTATAGTGACAATGATGTAATGATCCTTCGACCTGAAGTCACTATATTATTACACGAGAATTTGTGTACTTTGATATCATCAAATGTCACCTTTAATAGGGTGGACAATAAAGGTGATTATTGGGTACATCATGAATCGTGTGAGGAATATGAGTGATCTAGATGGAATTTAACCCTCCTATATATTAGGGGTGATATCCATAGGCCTCTTGATTGAGTAGGACTATGAAATGCATGGCCATGCTCAAATATTGATTTGTTTCATATAGTCTACTCATTGATCAAGAAAACTCAGATTAAATTATGAAGAGTATGACACATTCCATGCCTCGAGTTTAATCTAGGATATAAGGTTAAAAGGATTAAATTACATTGAAACATTGGTCACGAAAAGGTTGTATCGAATCACCGATCTTATTATTATTTGGGTAGCAGTGATGCATTACTAGATGCCGCTCACTGTTTATAATTTTATAATATGATTTTAAAATTATTGCCAACATAATAATAACCTATAGGGTCACACACTTAGAACATAATTAAAAGGGAATTAATTTAAATTGTAAGTATTTTAAATATGTCAATATGATTGATAGTATTTAAAAAAATTACGAATTTAAATTAATAGGATAATTTGTATATATGTATATTAATTAAGTAAGATTTAATTAAAATATAATATATATAAATTCGGATTTTATTTTTCTATTGATTTTAGGTTTTAGTTAATTCCTATTAACTACTATATATATGATATATCAGTAGTCTAAAAGTCACGTAAGGAAAAACTAAAACCCTAGCCGCTTTCAGAAAGAGGCTAGAGAGAAAAATAGGTTAGAAATCCTGATATTGGTGGCTAGTACCGCGGTTCCTTTTGCTGCAGATCGTGGGACGATTCGCGGAGCGTTCGTGTGGATACCGTAGAGACGTAGTCACTAGATTGCGTTGAAGATTCGAAGCCGTTCCAGAATTCCATCGTCTTCTCAACATCTCAGATAATCAGTAAAATAATCTAAACATCTGATTAATCTGTTTTCGCATGGATCCTGTCTTAGGGTTTCGAAAAAAATTTTAAATTCCGCTGCTTTCACTGTGTCGAAACCCTAACAT
This sequence comes from Hedera helix, assembly GCA_947179155.2. Classification (NCBI taxonomy): domain Eukaryota; kingdom Viridiplantae; phylum Streptophyta; class Magnoliopsida; order Apiales; family Araliaceae; genus Hedera; species Hedera helix. Next base: position 30,210,415 of record OX359279.1, read on the forward strand.
ACTCTGCTTTTAAATTATAAAATTATTATAAATTTTTAAAAGTATTATGAAATATTATCTAAGAAATCAATCAAGAGAGAAAATACTAGAGAGAATAAGAGAATTCTTTCGTTTTATTCACAAGTGTTTCATACATCAAATAAGATGCCTCTATTTATAGGCTTATAAATATAGAGGGGAAATGAACTAGAAATAAATATACATACATATATGAAGAGATACATGTATTTGAAATGTACATTGGATATTCACAAATGCATGTGCATGAATTCATAACACTCCCCCTTGAATATCCATTGTATTAAGAATATGCATCATTAAAACCCTACTAGAAAAAATCACATGGGAAAAACCCTAGTGAAGAAAAATAGTACATAATTTCTGATATTACGCTTTGAATACTGCCTCATTAAAACTTTACCAGGAAAACCCATTGGGAAAAAACCTTGGTTAAGGAAAAAGAGTACAATACGTATTAACTCCCCCTCATGAATGTATCACCTTAAGTCCTTAAGCTGTCGCATTCCAATATTGCATCGCAATCCTTCAAATGTTGTAGTTGGTAATGCTTTAGTGAACAAATCTGCTAGATTATCTTTTGAGCGAATTTGCTGAACATCAATATCACCACATTTATCAAGGTCATGTGTGAAAAAGAATTTCGGTGAGATGTGTTTGGTTCTATCTCCTTTGATGTATCCTCCTTTTAATTGAGCTATACGTGCAGCATTGTCTTCATACACGATGGTTGGAGTTCCTCTGCTGGAGGATAAACCACATGTTTCACGAATATATTGAGTCATTGATCTCAACCACACACATTCTTGACTTGCTTCATTGATTGCAAGTATTTCAGCATGATTAGACGAAGTAACAACTAATGTTTGCTTTGTAGATATCCATGATATAGCAATATTACCACATGTAAAAAGATAACCTGTTTAAGATCGACCTTTATGTGGATTAGATAAATATCCTGCATCAACATATCCAACTAATTCATGATTAACTTTATTTGAATAAAATAAGCCCATATCCAGAGTTCCTCGTAGGTAACGAAAAATATGTTTAACTCCATTCCAATGTCTCCGGGTAGGAGAAGAACTATATCTTGCTAGCAAGTTCACATAGAATGCTATATCAGGTCGTGTATTATTAGCAAAATACATTAGTACACCAATTGCACTGAGGTATGGTACTTCAGGACCAAGTAATTCTTCGTTATCCTCACGAGGTCTGAAAGGGTCATTTTCACATCAAGTGATCGAACAATCATTAGGTTACTCAATGGATGTGCTTTATTCATATAAAATCTTTTAAGAACCTTTTCTGTGTAAGTTGATTGATGAATGAGAATTCCATTTGGTAGATGATCGATCTGCAAGCCTAGACAAAATTTTGTTTTTCCCAAATCTTTCATCTCAAATTCTTTCTTTAAATAATTCATTGTCTTTGGTATCTCTTCATGAGTTCTAATAATATTTAAATCATCAACATACACAGCAATAATAACAAAATCGAATTTTGACTTCTTTATAAAAACACATGGGCATATAGGATTATTATTATACAATTCTTTCAATAAATATTCACTAAGACGATCATACCACATGCGTCCTGATTGCTTTAACCCATATAGGGACCTTTACAACTTGATTGAGTAAACTTCCCAGGAATTTAAATTAGATGCTTCAGACATTTTAGATGCTTCGGGCATTTTAAATCCTTCAGGGATTTTCATATAAACATCATTATCAATTAACCCATATAAATAGGCTGTAACAACATCCATTAGACACATATCTAGTTTTTCATGAGTTGCCAGACTAATAAGATACCGAAATGTAATCGCATCTATCACAGGAGAATATGTTTTATCGTAATCAATGCAAGGTCTTTGTGAAAACCCTTGTGCCACTAGTCGTGTCTTATATCTTTCAGGTGTTTGGACTACAGGTCCAAAAACTTCACGTTTTGCAAGTGAATTTAATTCTGTCTGGATTGCTTCTTTCCATTTTGGCCAATCATTTCTGTGTCTACATTCTTCAACGGATTTAGGCTCAAGATCCTCGTTTTCATTAATGATATCAAGCGATATATTATATGAAAAAAAATATTATCGACAACTATTTCATTTCGGTTCCACCTTTTCTTTGTAGAAACGTAACTTATCGAGATCTCTCATTTTTATTGTTTTCAGGTACCTGAACCTCTTCTGGGGTTTCATAATTAGTTATGTCTATATCCTCATTAATATTTTCCTCCTCAATAATGCTAACTTGATTATTTACTCCCTTTCTTTTTCGAGGATTTCTGTCTTTTGAACCGATTGGTTTTCCACGCTTCTGGCGTATCTTAGACTCATTTGCTATAAATTTTGCGGATTGTCTTACTAGGACTTCAATCCGTGCTGGAGCATTTACAGCTGGTATATGAGATTTGATTACTCCTTTTGAGTCAGTGAATGCATTCGGTAGTTGATTTGTCATGTCTTGCAAATGAAGTATCTTTTGAACTTCTTGTTCACATTGTTTGGTACGAGGATCAAAATTCATTAATGACAATGCATTCCATGTGATATCTTTATCCAGCTGTTTAATTTCTCCCCTTAATGCCGGAAACATAGTTTCATCAAAATGACAGTCGACAAATTGTGCTGTAAATGAATCACCTGTTAAAGGTTCAAGATATTTAATTATCGATGGGGACTCAAACCCAATATATATTCCCGGCCTCCTTTGAGGACCCATCTTTGTTCGCTGTGGCGGATAAATTGGAACATATACCGCACAACCAAATATTCTTAGATGGAAAATATTAGGTTCATGACCAAAAACCAATTGTAATGGGGAGAATTTGTGATATGATGTTGGCCTAATGCGTATAAGTGTTGTTGCATGTAAGATAACATGCCCCCAAATAGAGACAGGAAGTTTTGTTCTCATGAGCAATGGTCTTGCAATTAATTGGAGGCGTTTAATAAATGATTCAGCAAGACCATTCTGAGTATGAACATGAGCAACAAGATGTTCAATATTTATCCCAAGTGACATGCAATAATCATTAAAAGCTTGGGATGTGAATTCACCAGCATTGTCAAGACGAATAGTCTTGATTATATGATTTGGAAATTGTGCTCGTAATCTAATAAGTTGAGCAAGTAATCTCGCAAATGCCAGGTTGCGAGTTGATAATAAGCACACATGTGACCATCTTGTAGATGCATCTACTAAAACCATAAAATATCTAAATGGTCCACATGGTGGGTGAATAGACCCACAAATATCTCCTTCTATGCGTTCTAGAAATTTTGGAGATTCAATCTCAACTTTAGTTGGTGATGGTCTAAGAACCAATTTGCCTTGAGAACAAGCAGCACATGAGAATTCCTTAAATTGAAGAATCTTCTGGTTCTTTAATGGATGGCCACGTGAATTCTCAATAATTCTTCGCATCATTATAGATCCTGGATGACCCAATCGGTCATGCCAAATAATAAAATTATTTGGTTCATTGAACTTCTGGTTCATTATTGCCTTGATTTCAATTGTACTAATACTTGTATAGTACAACCCTGAAGATAAAACGGGTAATTTTTTTAATATTTGTTTTCCATTAGAATCATTTGATACAATGTAAAAATATTCTATACCATTATCATTGGCAGTCTCAATATGGTACCCGTTAAGTCGTATATCTTTAAAATTTAGCAGATTTCTTCTTGATTTAGTAGAGAACAAAGCATTATCAATAATAAATTTTGTTCCGCTAGGAAACATTATATTAGCTCTTCCAGAGCCTTCAATCAAGTCTGTCGAACCTGATATTGTATTCACCTTTACTTTCACCATTCTTAGATTTGAAAAAATACTGTTTATGCTTGAGAATGGTATGTGTTGTTGCACTATCTGCTAAGCATATATCTCAACCATTGATATTAGGCCTTTTTATAACATGACGCAAATCCATATTTTTTTCATGAAAATAAATAAATAAATAAATAAATAATGAGTTCATAATAAGACATAATTTTTAATTATGAAAATAAAATCCATTACATTAAATAAGCCAACATGGAAGGAAGAAAACAAAATACATCAGAATATAAAAGAAACACACTTAATATGATATCATTTTAAACTAATTATTATCATTTAGAAGCAATATCAATTTTCTCATCAGTTTGCTCAAAAAAATCTGCAACGTCGAGGTGCGTCGTCATATCCCCATCAAGGTTCATCATATCCAAACGGTCAAAATAGATATCATTATCATCTAGATGTGGATAAGAAAAATTTATTTCTATGTTCTTCTACTTTCCTTTTCCTTTCAATGAGGACTGATATAAATCAACAAGATGTTTAGCCGTACGACAGGTACGAGACCAATGTCCTTTCATTCCACACCGATAACAGATATTTTCTACCTTCTTGGTATCTCCATTATGTATATTCTTCCCCTTTTCTTGTTTGTCATCATTCTGTGAAGGTTTGTTAGAATTTGATGAATTACGACTATCATAGTTGCGGTAAGTTAGTCATTGGTGCATGTCTCTTCATCATCATGACAGACAGATACAAGTTAGTCATTAGTGCATGTCTCTTCAAGTGATGCGTGACCATTTATATCTATATCTATATCTATATTATTTTAAATATTGTGGCAATTAATTAATGATGATGACTTAGACAGTAATAATGTTTCATTTTGCCATTAATTTGAACATATGAAAAGAGAGAGTAATCTTATATTCATATTTCTCTGTGTGTTTTTCTTCTTTATTAACCCAACAGCTTAGCAAAATTAGAGAGAGTGAGAAGTAGAAGCTCTCAGCAGAAAGCATGTATGAACGGAATGATATCCGTCTGTCACACTCTCAAATGATTATGCTGGTTGGTGCTATTTAATTTTCAAAAATATAAAATACTAGTACAAAATACCTGACCAACTATTAACAAATACGCCTTATTTATTATTATTTTTTTATGTTAACTGTAAGACTATTTGGTTAAGAAAGCAAAAGCTCTAAACCCAATGGAAAAATGAGAGGAGTTATTTGTAAATATAATTTAAACAGTAATAGATATAGTAATAAACATACCTTCTACTTCTTATCAACAAACCAAATATGATTATCTGCTTCAAGATGAAAGTGAAGAGCAATTCGTGCTGATAACGTATTATGAAATATTATCTAAGAAATCAATCAAGAGAGAAAATGCTAGAGAGAATAAGAGAACTCTTTCATTTTATTCACAAGTGTTTCATACATCAAATAAGATGCCTCTATTTATAGGCTTACAAATATAGAGGGGAAATGAACTAGAAATAAATATACATACATGTATGAAGAGATACGTGTATTTGAAATGTACATTGGATATTCACAAATGCATGTGCATGAATTCATAACAAAAAGTTAATTTTTTTTTTAAATTTATAACTGAGACAATTCATCAAAAACTATGGAATAAGAAACCTTAAAATGAGCAGGACTATGGTATGGATAATAAAAATATTATTTCTTCTGTTCTAAATTATAAGATCATTTGCAATAGTTATCATTAGCATTAACTAAAATTAATGTTAATTTTTAGTTTTAAAATACATTAAATTAATTTTAAAAAGTTAAAAATTATCTTATAATTTAGAACAAATATATATATAGTGGTAAAAATTATAATAACGACTTACTCAAAAAATAGAACTTCAAATATTACAATATTAGAATCAATCAAATCTCACTAATAAGGGGGTGGGGGAACTCACAAACCAAATGAGTTTTACATAAAAGAGAACATACACATAAAAGAACCAAATTGAAAATCAAAGCCAAGTCCTAAAGGTTATAGCATCTCAATGTTAATCACTAGGCTATTACCTCGACCAAATTACACGACTGATAACGAGAAATGGGGTAATTCTAGCTGCTTACTATAATTCAACCGTGCACAAAAAGAGTTCAATGATACAAAGCAAATATAAATAAATAAATAAATAAATAAGACTGATAAATTAAGTCCATTTCCATTAAACACTTCTTCCTTGCATATTACACTTAGAATTTGGCATTTCATTCCCCTACCATTTCCAGCTATGCTAACATAACTAAATTTGTTCTCTCTCTCTCTCTACTAAGAAATTAAACTAGTAGTTATTTATAGTATAATTAACACATTACCCTAATATAAATATACTATGTAATATCCTGCAGTTAGGATCAAGCCAACATATGGGAAGGTTGGCTACTAATCCAACCTTCATTGTCAATGAAAGAAATACTGGTCAGCTGCTGCAATTCCTGGTCGCTCAATTTCTTTTCCCAACTAACGCGCTTACTAGTGTCTGATCCGCTTCCATTGCATGCATGCTCAGCAAATGTTGACAGGTACCTAAACACACAAGCATAATAATGGAACTTTTATTTTGGGACAAATATAAAACGAAAACGTGACTCTTATTTTTGGGGGCCGAAAAGACAAGTAAATGGACCTTATCTTAGGAAAACTTAAAAAGAAATGTTACTCATTTTGGGATGTACGATGACAAGGAAAATGGGACACTAGTTCTTGGATTCACGAAAGAGCTTTTCTACGGTGACCGGTCGCCAGCTCCTTTCTAATTTTTGGCATCGGTGGGGTAGAGATGGGATTAGGTGTAGGGTCGGCACCCAATATAGGGGCGTTTTTACACCGGAAGGCAACCGATCGTCACTCCTGGTTGTCAAATCCAGGTTGCCGTAGAATTTTTGTTCCCAAAAAGGAAAATGGGTGTTTGGGACACATGAAAGGAAAATATGACTCTAACTTTGGAACTAGCATAAAAGTTAAATGCGAATTTCATTCCTAAATGGATTTAGACAAATGATACTCTATTTATGAAACAAATAGAAATGAAAATGTGACTCTCTTTTTGGGACATGCACGTAAAGGAAAACACTCATTATGATGTTAGGATATGCCAAGTGACTTAAAGTATTCTCACACCAATTAAATAATTAAAAAAATAATGATTAATATATATAAATTGACTCAAAATTTAATAGCTTAAACTTTTGAGTCAAATTGAATTTCAAACATACGTGCTAATGCCTTGTAGGACGAAAATGTGCATAGCTCGCTCCAGGCACAAAAAAATAATAATATAAAAATGGTGAGTAAATTAAAAAAAATAAAAAAATGGTGAGAGAAATTACGCGTTGGGAATAGAATCCCAAATATCCCATCCTTGAGGAACAATGACATCAGACAATATAGAACTATAGTATAAAACCCTAGCAAATTCTCTCCATGGTCTTCCCAAAAAGGCCTTTCCAGTTCCGATTACATTACACCCCTTAAACACGAATCCGTTCGTGTCCGCCGAGTTATTCCTTGCCTGTGCTGTTATAAAACCAGCCAACCCGTTTAGAGGTCCTGCTGACACTGATATGGTGCATCCCTGCGCATGCATCATTTTATATAAGGATACAAATAAAAAATAAAAAAATGTTTTGCTAATTATAAGTAATTTTAATTGGAATAAAAAAAAGTAGTCCTACTCTTTTTTTAATTTAATTTTCACATGGAAACCGTCACTATAGGTCACTGTAGATCTATAACGACAGTTTTTATGTGAAAATATTAATTTTCTTAAAAGTAATCATTTAAAAATAGGACCAATTTTAGTACCAAGTTTTAATATATAAAACGTGCCATTATACATGCATATAACTTTACCTCATAAATAGATTGGCCGGCACCAAATATGAAATCAACAGCACCAACAATAGTTGAAAGATAAAAGTAATGCCGGCCCTGAACATCCCACAATGTGTCTTGTAATCCCACAAAACTGCATCGATAGAAGCTACATTTATCTCCTTCGATCAGGGCTGCCACTGCCGGCTTCCTAGGGTTTCCGGGGTTTTGCAGAGAGTTGTATGAATTCTGTAGAGGTATAAATATTTCAAACATTAAAATAATAATCATGATGTTCTGTACAAAATAATGTTATTAGTAATAACAACACATTATTTGATAAAAATAGTATAGCAATATTTATACTCTCACAGAAAATAAACATTTAGCTATACTTTTACGATACTACCGACAATATATTATGAGACTAACTCCCATAAAATGTTATTTGTAATAAGCAGTAGAACAATATTTATATTATTATAAAAAATACACACTTATATATAGACATTTTTGCACTTATTTAATAACATCATGACTTTTCAACGTCAGTTATTATTTTATCAACATAATTATTTGTCTGATATTATCAGTATTGGAAAACAAAACATTATATACTTAATTACTGCAAAAAGGATCTTGGCTTCCATATGATTAAAGAAGACAGGAAGAAATATTATTTGTAAAACAACCACAATAAAATCATATAAACTGCTTATTTAATGCTAATAAGATCATTAATCTTCCATATCCATTTAAGAAAAACATAAATGAATAAAGATTTTTCTTTCTCATACCACAAATGTAAGGCTTGTGGCAACAAAATTATCAGCAGAAACGCTGAAAGTAGCACTTGTTGCAATCGAATCACTAGCATCCCAAACAATACTAGTTTCTCCCTCTCCATTTCCTTTGAGATATATGAAAGGCTTGTCCATAGGAATCTTAACCTGTTCTCTACATCAACAAAATGAATATATACATAAAATTTTAAGTACATAAAAAAAATTGTCAATGGTCAGATACCTCCCGTTTTGAAAATAAATAAATAAAATTAACGCGTTAGCGAACGCAATAAGAGTACAACAAATTATTTGTTGATCAAAGAGTTTATAAAGCTATTAAATTCACTAAACATTACTTGTAGGTGCCAGCAGTGATGGAAATACAAATCCAGTTCACGTTGTTTGAAGGAACCGAGTCGATAGCCGATTGAATATTGGAGAAATTTCCCTGGCCAGATGGATCAACATAGATTGTTTGGACAACAGTTGATTCCTTGTTGTAGATTGGATGTAGTCTGGCATTGGCTATTGCCACTACCATGAAGAGAGAAAGGCATGAAAAGCTTGAAAACCATTGGCCTAACGACATTTTTAGGGTAATTTGGAGCTTAAGGTTTTTTTTCTCTCTATGATAATGAAGAAAACAAGATTATCAAGTGAGGATAGTAATTAAGCTCTTAACCTAGTTGCTCTATTTATAATGTACAAGTAGATATTCTTGTACACGAATTAATGCAAAAGTTTTGGAGGAATTGAGGGTTAACTGACATATTGTAATAATTGATAATCATGCAATTGATTTTGTAAAAAGATATACCTTTTTTGTTCCTTAATTTTTTCACCAAAATAATTTTGTTGTTTCCTTCCCTAAATTACCATAACAATATATATTTTAATACTCTCTCATTTTCATTATATAGGTCATTTAAGACATAATCATACATATTAAAAAGTTTTATTAATATTAATGTTGGTTTGAAATTTCATTACTACTCATGCACTAATTAATTACTCATCTCTCTCAATTACTCTATCTTTATGGGAAAAAATTAAATTTTTTCTCCTAGCTAAATATGTGTAAAACGTCTTATATTATGAAGGAAAAAAAATATATCTAAAACAACCTATATAATGAAAAAGAGATAGTACTATTTACTTTTTACCAATTTTCATGTTCTCTTAGGGGAAAAATAAAAATAATGATTAAAAAATCTATATTAAGATTTCCAAAAGAGCTCTAATTAATTAAAATCTATATTAAGATTTCCATAAGAGCTCTAATTAATTAAATTTCAACATTTTTGAATTTTCTTTAGAGTTGCTAAAATTAAGGAAACAAAAAAATTGTGAATATTTCGCTTACTTAAAGGAATAAACGTACGGATTTTGATGGAAGGAAAATCATACTGAGATAACTGGATATTTCGCAATAAATGATAACTAAAACGATTGAACGGAATTAATTCACAGGAAAAAGGGAAAATAATAATTAAAAAAAAGAAGGTATTTTGTGGGTTTGCAGCAGTGGTTAGGAGTTGGGAGTTAGAACTTTAGAGGTCGTTTGGTTGGGCGTAAAATTTATTTTGGATTTTTTTGATTGCATTTTTGGTGTTTGTTTGGATATGAAAAGTAATACTCTCGATCTCCTCTCCCATCTACAAATAGTCTTTTTGTGTTTCTAAAAAGTAATTTTATTTTTTATGGTATTAATGTAAAAACAATATAATATTCTTAAATTTATCATCCTAAATTTATTATCATACCATCAATATAAAATTAAATTTTAAATCAATATGATTTATTTAATATTGACTTAATTATTTTAAGTTTTAAAAATAATATATCTCATAATTAATAATAAATTTTTAGATGGTCTATACTATTCTTAATTGTATTGAAAAAATTTAAATAAATTCGCGTTAATTTTGAAATTGACTTAATTATTTTAACTTTTAAAAATACTATATCTCATAATTAGTAATAATTTTTTACATGATTTATACTATTCTTAATTGTATTGAAAAAATTTAAATAAATTCACATTAATTTTGAATGTTTTTTTTAGAATTTATCCTTTTATAAGTTGGCGCTTATTTTATATTTAAAACACATGAATTATTTTCTTTTTTTATCAAAGCAAATGTGCGTGGGGCCGTAATCTTGGTTCATTTTATTCTTTGGACTTTGCATTTATTTTTATGAATTGATATTTCACAATCACAAGCAAAAATAATAATTACAATATCCCTTTTATATGAATAATAAATGACCCCACACTTATGTAAAAAAAAGCTTGTCAAAAAAATTAAATTTTACTTATGAAAATATCAATCCCCTTATTTTTTTTTTTGGACAAGTTTACACACATAACAATCAAACATTATATCTATCTATACCATTAAAAAGTGAAAGATTGCATTAAAATCTGTATCATGTCCCACTTTTTAATGATATAGATAAATATAGTATTTAATATAATATTTGGTTGTTGTATATTTATACTCATAAGTCCCCAACCAACTCTAGTCCCACCTAAAATATGTGAATTAGTTTAATATTTATATAAAGTATTACATTATTATTAATAATATTTTTAATACTTACAAAAATTTGTAAAAATATTATTTTTATTTGCGTAAATACCAATATTAGATATCCATACTCTAAAGCCTCCGTGAAGCTTCTTCCAGAAGCTTGGCAAATATGGCTGGGGGCCGTAAACTTGGTTCATTTCATTCTTAGGACTTTGCATTTATTTTTGAAAATTGATATTTTTATAAATAAATATAAATTTTTTTTTACGTAAATGATAAATAAATTTTATATTTATGTAAAAAAAAACTTATAAAAAAATTAAATTTTATTTATGACAATATCAATTTCTTATAAAATACTAGAAAAAACTTGTAAAAATATTATTTGTATTTGTCTAAATTCCGATATTAGATATCTATACTATAAACTCTAAAGCCTCCGTGAAGCTTCTTCCATAAGTTGGGCGACTTTGTATCACGCTTGACCTGCCAGACCTATTTTTTGTTTTTTTTACTCTTTTACCCCTAAAATTTTAGATATATTATTATTTTGTTTTTTTTAATATTAATTTTTTATATCTTTTTATTTACTCTAAATTTTATAAAAATTTAATTTCACTCCACATAATTTAAATACGGCAAAACATATAATTTATCCACTGAAGTTAGCACATTTTACTTAATATATCACTGAACTTTTAATTTTATAAATTACTATATTAAACTAATTAAAAAATAACAATTTTTTTTAATTTTTTTTTCCTTAACTTTATATTATTAATTTTCAATTTTATTTGAATTTTTTCAAAATTATTTTAATTTTATTTGTATTTTTATAAATTAATTTTATTTTATATTTTTAAAAATTATTCATTTCATTTTTTCATGTCATTTCCATGTCATTTTTTTATTTTTTTTAAATAGCCACGTAGGAAAAAAAAATTAACTTCCATCCATCTAATTTGACGAAATGACCCAATTGTTTTTTTTTAAATTAGTTTAATATGATAATTTATAAAATTAAAAGTTCAATGGTATATTAAGTAAAACGTACCCATTTCAGTGGGTAGATCATATGTTTTGCCATTTAAATACGCAACCCGTGTGCGACGGGAACCAGCATATATAAATTAAGAGAGAAAGTAAGTTAGGGAGTTACTGTATACTCGTAGTAATAATAGATAACAAAAATAACATTAATACTCTTAAGGTTGTAAAATAAATCAAATGGTTTGGGTTTAATTTGTACTCGCTCGACTAAAAGTTTGATTCGACTGTAAGTGGTTAAATTGATAAAATTGAAAGTTAAGGATGTTATGTGTAAATTATATTATGTCGGACAATATTCGTTTGGTCGGGGAATATTCGTTTGGTCGGGGAATATTCATTCTGTCGGGGAATATTCGTACGACGGCGCCGTACAAACCAATCATTGGTAGACCCCACAACGAATAATTGTCGGATATAGAAAACGACATAAATAATTTTTACATGGTCAATAGTACTATCACTTTTAATTGTTAAAATATCATGTGGTAAAAGAATAGTAATATACGGTATTACAAGTAACATACGGTATTGCACAGTAGCACACGACATTGCACAGTGTTTCGTATTATTAAACTGATAAAATGTTTATCGTACAATATTTGACTTTATTGTCACATGCACAATAATTCATGTTATTAAACTAATAATTGTCACAATAGCATATGCACAGTAATTCACATTATTGAATCAATAATTGTCATTACACAGTAACGTATTATTTCTTTTACATACTTTCTGCATTATTATTATCTCTATTATGATGTTAATTAACCAGTTGTATTTCATTATTAATTGACTTGATATCTAACTCAGAGAGCCAACTACACTGTATTTGTAACAATTAGTCATAATAATGAATAAGTGTGAATTATTGTTGAATAATTGAATTGATAAAGTTATTTATTTTTATTATAATAAATGATATAAAGTTAGGTGATATAAAGATGAAATGAATGGTATATATTAAAGATAATGTAATAATTATAAAATTTCAAATGAACGGTGTAGATTGAAGATGATATTTAAATGGATGGTTTAGATTAAGGAAATCTTAAAAGATAAAATGAATGGTATAGATTAAAGATAATATAGAATTTGAAATAGATGGTGTAGATTAAAGATGATCTTTAAATGAATGGTTTAAATTAAAGAAATCTTAAAAGATTAAATGAGTGGTAAGGATTAAACATTATCTTGAAATAATGGTTTGGATTAAAATAGGAAATATTGATTATGATAAGATTTTTGGCTATAAATAGAGGCCTTAACTTAAGAATTTTTCATAAACTTCCTTACTTGTTCTTTCTTTTACTCTCTAAATACTTCTTTGTGTAAGTTATCTCTAAGTGTGCTTAAGTCATTTTGAGTATTTGTGAAGATCTATAAGTGTACGAGTACTGTTCAAGGTAATCAACCTCATTTAAATCAATATCTAGTCACGTGTTAAGGTAAGGAATATCATCTTTTTCATCTTCCACTATTCAAACTTACTACGGTAAGCGATTATCATTCTTTGATTCTCGAAAATAATATCGTTTCTCTCTTACTCATAAGATGTGTCATTTATTTTCATGTATTAAATTGTGGGAATAACCTTACGGCGCGGATTACCGCCTGTTGGTGAATAACCTTTCGTATTCATTCCTTATTAATCTCTGAGAATAACCTTACTGCGCGGATTACCGCCTGTTTGGTGAATAACTCTTCGCATTCAATTTTTATTAAATTGTGGGAATAACCTTACGGCGCGGATTACCGCCTGTTGGTGAATAACCTTTCGTATTCATTCCTTATTAATCTCTGAGAATAACCTGACTACGCGGATTACCGCATGTTTGGTGAATTACTTTTTGTATTCATTTCCTATTTGTCTAAACATTTCTATTAAACTGTAACCGTTATTCTGAACTGTGGATCTTGAATATCATTTTTGAATTTTACTCCACATCATGTTGACAATTTGGACATTATTTAAATCTGCACAAAGTAAACTTCTGATCCTTATTGTTTATCCTGTTTCTTCTGTTCATCATTTGTATCACTGTTATTTGTACTAATCATAAAAAATCAAGCTGTTGTGAATATCTGTGGCCGGGGGCACATATGCGATATAATTGTTGAACAGATGATAGGTTAAATGCGATATAATAGGTTAAAGGCGATACATCTGTTCGGTGTCTTTTATGACACGTGGTGAAAGTTCTCTTTGGCCCGTAGTGCAAAGATGAACTGTTGTTTGGTATGATTATGACCAAAGGCTGAATACTGGTATAATCATGACCGTTGGTATTATATTGAATATCTTTGGCCCGTAGTGCAAAGATGAACTGTTGATTTGCATGATTATGACCAGGGACTTTGAGTTTTTATTCTTATGGTCAGTGGTGTTTTAGATTATAAAAGTTGATGATGTTTTTCCTAAAAAAAGAAGCGAGTGTACACTATAGTCTGCATTGTTCTTCTAATAGATTGCTCATTCCGCTGCTATTATTGATCTGAATGTTGTTCAAGAATTTAACTACAGTTTTTTTATATAAACCTTGTAGTCTATTGTATTCTATCAAGAACTCAACTGTTGAAAGTTAACAATAATTTATTCATCATTATCTTAGTCATGATATTCTTTACTGGGCTATTTAAGCTAACCCTTTCTTTTTGTTCCATTGTTTTTCAACAGGAGATGAGAACGTAGCTGGGTCTAGCCGGGGGATGGAGTGATATTCCGAGGGATAGCTATCGTAGTTTTCATGTGTTGTAAAATAATGTGACAATAATCGTGAAAGACTTAGTTGTGTATTATTATACATTATATTGTTGTACGTTGCACTACTTGTAATAATTTTGTTGTAGTCTTTTGACAACTTAAGTTTGGGCTGTGTGGACCCAGATTTGGGGGCGTCACAGTTGGCATCAGAGCTTAGGGATATGATCTTTAATGGAGATCTGGGGTTAAAACTAGGAGGGGAGAAACAAATAGAATTAATCGCCAGTATGTCTTACCTAAATGATATTTTATCTAATGAGTCGATTTGAATGTAGGGACATGAAGTGATGAGTCAGTTTGTTTAATTAACATTTACTTTGTGACAACAGTTTAGTATAGCATCTGGAAATCAGGAGGTTAACTATGGAATGCCCGAAGCGAATGTAGCTGAGAATCAAGAGGCCACAAATAATCCTTCTGCCAACTCAGGAAATAATATTCCTGATAACATGATAAACGATGGATTCTTTAGGAATTTCATGTAGTTAATGCAGAATCAGGCAAGAGGAAATCCAGTTAACAATAACGGTTGAAATGTTGGTAATTCGAGCATGGTCACTGTCAAACAATTTAAAGAGTTAGGACCACCTGAATTCCTCGGGAAGCTTGATCCACTCAAAGCGGAGACATGGCTGAAGCAGACAACAAAAATATTTGATGTCTTACAATGTGTTGATGATCAAAATGTGTCATTCGCCACTTTTATGTTACGAGGTGAGGCGGACCACTGGTGGAAAGCGGTAAAACGTATCCACCCTTCAGCACTTGAGATGTCTTAGACAGAATTCCAAGAGCTATTTAATGAAAAGTATTTCCCAGAAAGTATCCGCTATGTGAAAGAGGTGAAATTCATTAAGCTGAAGCAGGAAAACATGACAGTTTCTCAATATGAAGCTAAGTTTACCGAACTATCTCGTTTTGCGACCCATCTAGAGGATGACGAAGCACGGATGAGTCGAATGTTCTTACGTGGTTTGAGATTCGAAATTCATCAACAACTTAGCTCTCATAAATTTAGTTTGTATTCAGATGTTGTCAATAGGGCTCAAATGGTAGAGCAAACAGATGAAAAATTACAGCCAAGAGTCAATGATTAGAGAAATGATAACAACCATAGGAATGAGAACCATAGAGGAGGTAACAAGCACTTTGGTGGTAATCCCACATCGAATAACAGAAGAGGAGATTCCAGTGGGAACAATTTTAAAAGAAATAGATTCCATAATAATTATGGAATGGCACCGACACCAGTACCAGCACCGGCCCCAGTTTCAAGGGGAAAAGATCGACCACCAGTGAAATGTTATAGGTGTGGTTAGGAAGGTCACATCAGCCCAAACTGTACACAGCAGTCCAAAAAGTGTTACAGTTGTGGAAAGGATGGTCATATTTGTGACGCCCCTAAATCTGGGCCCACACAACCCAAACTTGAGTTGTCAAAAGACTACAACAAAATTATTACAAGTAGTGCAACGTACAACAATACAGTATATAATAATACACAACTAAGTCTTTCACAATTATTGTTAAACTATTTTACAACACGTGAAGACTACAATAGCTATACCTCAGACTCTCACTCCATTCCCCGACTAGACCCAGCTACGTTCCCATCTCCTGTTGAAAACAATGGAACAAAAGAAATGGTGAGCTCAAATAGCTCAGTAAAGAATTCATCACTAAGATAATGACGAATAAATTATCATTAGCCTTCAACAGTTGAGTTCTTGATAGAATACAATAGACTACAAGGTTTATATCAAAAACTACAGTTAAATTCTTGAACAATATTCAGATCAATAATAGCAGCAGAATGAGCAGTCTATTAGAAGAATAATGCAGACTATAATGTCCACTCGGTTCTCTTTTTAGGAAAAATATCATCAACTTTTATCATCTGAAATACCATTAGTTAAGATAATAAAATTCACAGTTCCTGATCATAATCATGCAGATCAACAGTTCATCTTTGCACTACGGGCCAAAGACATTCAATATAACACCAACGGTCATGATTATACTAGATTCAGCCTTTGGTCATAATCATACCAAACAACAGTTCATCTTTGCACTACGGGCCAAAGAGAACATTCACCACGTGCCATAAAAGACACCGAACAGATGTATCGCCTTTAACCTATTATATCGCCTTTAACCTGTCATCTGTTCAACAATTATATCGCATATGTGCCCCCGACCACATATATTCACAACAACTTGATTTTGGATTATTAGAATGATATAAATGATGAACAGAAGAAACAGGATAAACAATAAGTATCAGAAGTTTACTTTGTACAGATTCAAATAATGTCCAAATTATCAACATGATGTGGAGTGAAATTTAAAAATGATATTCAAAATCCACAGTTCAGAATAACGATTACAGTTCAATAGAAAGGTTCACGTAAATAGGATGGTTCAATTGAAATGATGAAGTGCAACTATTATGGAACATATAATTTTTTCAGGAATTATAGAAGCAATAGTTTCATAATAAGTTTCGATTTAGGTGTATGGAAGAAAATAATATCCTTTACCGTAGCAGGTTTGATTAACAAAAGGTGAAGGAAATTAATATCCCTTACCATAGTAAGTTTGAATAATGGAAGATGAAAAAGATGGTATCCCTTCTGAGTATAAAGGAAAATAATATCACTTACGAATATGAAAGAAAATGATATTATAAACGAATATGCAATAAAAGTTTCATGTGATAATTCGTGTAGACAAATTATTTCCACAAGAGACAAATAAAAAATGAATACAAAGAGTAATTCACAAAACATGCGGTAATCCGCGTAGTTAGGTTATTCTCAGAGATTAATAAGGAATGAATACGAAAGGTTATTCACCAACAGGCGGTAATCCGTGCCGTAAGGTTATTCCCACAATTTAATAAAAATTGAATACGAAGAGTTATTCACCAAACAGGCGGTAATCCGCGCAGTAAGGTTATTCTCAGAGATTAATAAGGAATGAATACGAAAAGTTATTCACCAACAGGCGGTAATCCGCGTCGTAAGGTTATTCCCACAAATTAATATATGAAAATAAATGACACATCTTATGAGTAAAAAAGAAACGATATTATTTTCGAGAATCAAATAATGATAATCATTTACCTTAACACGTGACTGGATATTGATTGAAATGAGGTTGATTAACTTGAACAGTACACGTATACTTGTAAATCTTCACAAATATTCAAGATGACTTAAGCACACTTAGAGAAAACTTTCACAAGAAGTATTTAGAGAGAGAAAGAAATAACAAGTAAAGAAGTTTATGAAAAATCCTTATGTTAATGCCTCTATTTATAGCCAAAAATCTTATCATAACCAAAATTTTCTAATTTAATCCAAACCGTTCATTTCAAGATAATGTTTAATCCATACCATTCATTTCATCTTTTAAGATTTCTTTAATCTAAATCATTCATTTAAAGATCATCTTTTAATCTACATCATCCATTTCAAATTCTATATTATCTTTAATCTATACCATTCATTTCATCTTTTAAGATTTCCTTAATCTAAACCATTCATTTAAAGATCATCTTTTAATCTACACCATCATTTTCAAATTCTATATTATCTTTAATCTATACCATTCATTTTATATCACCTAACTTTATATTATAAATAAATAACTTTATCAACTCAATTATTCAACAATAATTCACACTTATTCATTATTATGACTAATTGTTATAAAGACAGTGTAGTTGGCTCTCTGAGTTAGATATCAAGTCAATTAATTAATGAAATACAACTGTTATGATAGAGATAATAATAATGCAGAAGTATGTAAAAGAAAGAATACGTTACTGTGTCATGACAATTATTGATTCAATAATGTGAATTACTGTGCATATGCTACTGTGACAATTATCAGTTTAATAATATGAATTATTGTGCATGTGACAATAAAGTCAAATATTGTACGATAACCACTTTATCAGTTTAATAATACGAAACACTGTGCAATGCCGTGTGCTACTGTGCAATACCGTATGTTACTTGTAATACCGTATATTACTATTCTTTTACCATCGGATATTTTAACAATTAAAAGTGATAGTACCATTGACCATTTAAAAATTGTTTATGTCATTTTCTATATCCGACAATTATTCTTTGTGGGGTCCACCAATGATTGGTTCGTACGGCGCCGTCGTACGAATATTCCCCGACAGAACGAATATTTCTCGACCAAACGAATATTATCCGACATAATATAATTTGCACATAACATCCTTAACTTTTAACTTTATCAATTTAACTACTTACTGTTTCAGAAAAAAAATATATATGAAGAAAAATTAAATTTTGTATTTCATAAAATTTAGGGTTTTACAATGTTGCTCGATTTTGTCCTGCCCCAAAATCAAGTCCAGCTGCAATGATGATACAAAAAGATAGCGCGAATAAGGGAAAATCTGTAGTTCAAGGGAGAGTTTTTGTTGTGACATCCTAAATGGCACGAAACTCAAACGAGGTGATAACCGATATGTTATTCATAAATTCTCGTGAAGTCTATACCCTGTTAGATACTGGCTCTACCCATTCTTTTATCTCACCTATATGTGATCAACGTTTAAATTTGACTTCTGAAAACTTAAACTTTGACTTATCAATTGAAACTCCATTGGGAGAAATAGCTATCACATCAACTGTCTATAAATCTTGCCTAGTTCAAATTAACAACTTCACATTATCTGTTGACCTTATTTCTTTGGAGATGCATGAATTTGATGTAATTTTAGGAATTGATTGGTTGACTACCCATCATGCTAAAATTGATTGTTTTCATAAGATTATTAGTTTTCATATTCCTAATCAACCTGTCATGCAAATTCAAGCAACTAAACCATTGAAATCTATAACTGTTATTTCTAGCCATGAAGCCATTCGTTTATTGAAAAATGGATGTCAAGCCTTTTTAGCTCATGTCACTGATTTGAACAAAACCATATCAAACTTGAAAGATATTTCCATTGTTAATGAGTTTCTTGACGTTTTTCTTGAGGAACTTTCTGGCTTACCCCCAAATCATGAAATTGAATTCTGTATTGACCTTAAACCCGGTACTAAGCCTATTTCCAAAGCTCCATACCAAATGGGCTCCCATTGAACTTCAAGAGTTAAAAGTCCAACTATAGGAATTGTTGGATACCGGTTTCATTCGTCCGAGTGCATCACCTTGGGGTGCTCCTGTTCTATTTGTGAAGAAGAAAAACGGGAGTATGAGATTGTGCATTGACTACCGAGAATTGAATCATGTCACCATCAAAAAAACCGGTACCCATTACCTCAGATTGATGACATGTTTGATCAATTGTAAGGTGCTCAACATTTCACAAAGATTGATCTTCGTTCTGGCTATCATCAGTTAAAGGTTAAAATTGAAGACATTCCAAAGACTGTTTTCAGAACTCGTTATGGGCATTATGAGTTCCTAGTCATGCCTTTTGGACTAACTAATGCTCCTACAGCTTTCATGGACATGATGAATCAGATATTTAAGGAATATTTGGATCATTTTGTAGTTGTCTTTATTGATGATATTCTCATATACTCCAAGAGTCGTGAGGATCATGAACAACACCTGAGATTAATACTCCAAAAGTTACGTGAGAACAAGTTGTATGTCAAGCTGAAGAAGTGTGAGTTTTGGCTTGAGGAAGTTATGTTCCTTGGGCATGTAATTTCCAGTAAGGGAATATCAGGTGATCTTGCAAAGATCGAAGCAATATTAAATTGGGAGCAACCTCGGTCAATAACTGAAGTCTGAAGTTTTCTGGGCTTAACTGGTTATTATCGGAGATTCGTAGAAGGATTTTCTCTAATCGCGACTCCATTAACTCAGCTTACTCAGAAAAATACCAAATTCGTATGGAACGAGGAATGCGAGCAAAGTTTCCAAGAACTCAAGAGGAGACTTGTTTCAGCTCCTGTTCTGATCATACCATCGGGATCAGGAGAATTTGTCATCTACAACGATGCTTCAGGCAAAGGTCTAGGTTGTGTTCTTAAAGATTATGAAAAAAATTACCCTACTCATGATCTAGAGTTGGCAGCAGTCATTTTCGCGTTGAAGATCTAGAGACACTACTTGTATGGAGAGAAAGTGAATATCTATACGGATCATAAAAGTTTCAAGTATTTCTTCACCGAGAAGGAACTCAACATGCAACAACGACGTTGGCTTGAGCTGTTGAAGGATTACGGCCACACAATCCAGTATCACCCGAGAAAGGCGAACGTTGTAGCTGACGCTTTGAGCAGAAGATCTTATGCGAGTACAAGTGCACTGCTAACAACACAAAAGCGTATTTTGTACGACTTGCAAAAAATGGAGATAGAGCTAAAAACACCAATGACCCACTTGAAGATTGCGCATGTACGAGTAGAACCAGCTGTAATCGATAAAATTAAAGTTACTCAAGCTACTGATCCGGAGGTGATGAATATGATGAAGAAAGTACAAGAAAAAGTTATTCCTGAGGCAAGAATCGACGAGAAAGGAATACTTCGAGTCAATTATCGACTCTGTGTTCCTAGTGACCCTAAATTAAAGCATAAAATCATGATGGATGCACACAACACGCCGTTTGCAATCCACCCAGGATGTACCAAGATGTATCGTGATCTTCAACATACATTTTGGTGGAACAATATGAAAAGGGAGATTGCAGAGTTTATCTCAAGGTGCCTAACTTGTCAACGTGTCAAGGCAGAGCATCAAGTACCTAAGGGTCCATTGCAACCACTTGAGGTTCCTGAATAGAAGTGGGAACACATCAATATTGATTTCGTGACGGGTCTTCCCAAAGTTTCCCAAGGCTTGAATGCAATTTGGGTGATCATAGATAGATTGACCAAATCAGCTCATTTCTTGCCTATACGAGAAAACTTTTCACTTGAGCGTCTTGCCGGTATGTACATAAATGAGATTGTGATATTGCATGGCATGCTAGTTTCCATAGTTTCTGATCGAGATCCTAGATTCACTTCACCCTTTTGGATCAGTCTACAAAAAGCTATGGGCACTGAACTACGTTTTAGTTCTGCATACCATCGTCAAACGGACGGACAATCGAAAAGGACGATCCAAATCCTCGAAGATCTTTTGAGGCTTTGCGTACTAGATTTCAAAGGAAGTTAGGATAAGTACTTGTCATTAATGGAATTTTCCTACAACAACAGTTACCAAGCAAGCATAGGCATGGCTTTATTCGAGGCTTTGTATGAAAGGAAGTGTCGCTCTCCAGTATGTTGGAATGAGGTAGGAGAAGAAAAATTGTTGGGACCCGAGTTGGTACGCTTGACAAGAAAAGATCCAAATGATCCAACAACGAATACAGACCGCACAAGAATGACAAAAGAGTTATGCTGATCTTCATCGGAGAGATGAGAAATTCAACGTCGGAGATCATGTATTCTTACATTTTTCTCTATGGAAAGGGGTTACGAGATTCAGAAAGAGAGGAAAGCTCAATCCTCGATTTATTGGCCCATTTGAAATTCTCGATCGAGTAGGAACCGTAGCAGCCTTACCGCCAAGTAAGTCCCGCATCCATAACGTTTTTCACATATCTATGTTACGTAAATATGTGAAGGACTCAAACCACGTCATTGAGTTAGAACCAGACGTTATAGCAGAGGATTTAACGTACAAGGAGGTACCTTTTAAGATCCTAGATAAGAAGAAGCAAATCCTACGCTCAAATGTTATACCTCAAGTTAAGGTTTTATGGAGGAACCAAGATACTGAGGAAATGACCTGGGAGCTAGAATCTGAGATGAAATCTAAGTATCCTTATCTCCTCGATATGCCAGGTACGTCAATTTCGAGGACGAAATTTCATAAGGAGGGGAGGTTGTAAGACCCCAAATTTTATGAAATACAAAATTTAATTTTTCTTCATATATATTTTTCCTAAAACAGTAAGTGGTTAAATTGATAAAGTTAAAAGTTAAGGATGTTAAGTGTAAATTATATTATGTCGGACAATATTCGTTTGGTCGGGGAATATTCGTTCTGTCGGGAAATATTTGTACAACGGCGTCGTACGAACCAATCATTGGAAGCCCCCACAACGAATAATTGTCGGATATAGAAAACGACATAAACAATTTTTAAATGGTCAATGGTACTATCACTTTTAATTATTAAAATATCCGGTGGTAAAAGAATAGTAATATACGGTATTACAAGTAACATACGGTATTGCACAGTAGCACACGGCATTGCATAGTGTTTCGTATTATTAAACTGATGAAGTGGTTATTGTACAATATTTGACTTTATTGTCACATGCACAATAATTTATGTTATTAAACTAATAATTGTCACAGTAGCATAAGCACAATAATTCACATTATTGAATCAATAATTGTCATTACGCAGTAACGTATTCTTTTTTTGACATACTTTCTGCATTATTGTTATCTCTATTATGATTTTAATTAAACAGTTGTATTTCATTATTAATTGACTTGATATCTAACTCAGAGAGCCAACTACACTGTATTTATAACAATTAGTCATAATAATGAATAAGTGTGAATTATTGTTGAATAATTGAATTGATAAAGTTATTTATTTTTATTATAATAAATGATATAAAGTTAGGTGATATAAAGATGAAATGAATGGTATATATTAAAGATAATGTAATAATTATAAAATTTCAAATGAACGGTGTAGATTGAAGATGATATTTAAATGAATGGTTTATATTAAGGAAATTTTAAAAGATAAAATGAATGGTATAGATTAAAGATAATATAGAATTTGAAATGGATGGTGTAGATTAAAGATGATCTTTAAATGAATGGTTTAAATTAAAGAAATCTTAAAAGATGAAATGAGTGGTAAGGATTAAACATTATCTTGAAATAATGGTTTGGATTAGATTAGGAAATATTTGTTATGATAAGATTTTTGGCTATAAATAAATGCCTTAACTTAAGAATTTTTCATAAACTTCCTTAGTTGTTCTTTCTTTCACTCTCTAAATACTTCTTTGTGTAAGTTATCTCTAAGTGTGCTTAAGTCATCTTGAGTATTTGTGAAGATCTATAGGTGTACGAGTACTGTTCAAGGTAATCAACCTCATTTAAATCAATATCTAGTCACGTGTTAAGGTAAGGAATATCATCTTTTTCATCTTCCACTATTCAAACTTACTACGGTAAGCGATTATCATTCTTTGATTCTCGAAAATAATATTGTTTCTCTCTTACTCATAAGATGTGTCATTTATTTTCATGTATTAAATTGTGGGAATAACCTTACGGCGCGGATTATCGCCTGTTGGTGAATAACCTTTCGTATTCATTCCTTATTAATCTCTGAGAATAACCTTACTGCGCTGATTACCGCCTGTTTGGTGAATAACTCTTCGTGTTCAATTTTTCTTAAATTGTGGGATTAACCTTATGGCGCGGATTACCATCTGTTGGTGAATAACCTTTCATATTCATTCTTTATTAATCTCTGAGAATAACCTGACTACGCGGATTACCGCATGTTTGATGAATTACTCTTTGTATTCATTTCCTATTTTTCTAAACATTTCTATTAAACTGTAACCGTTATTCTGAACTGTGGATTTTGAATATCATTTTTGAATTTTACTCCACATCATGTTGATAATTTGGACATTATTTAAATCTGCACAAAGTAAACTTCCGATACTTATTGTTTATCATTTTTCTTCTATTCATCATTTGTATCACTGTTATTTGTACTAATCATAAAAAATCAAGCTGTTATGAATATTTGTGGCAGGGGGCACAAATGCGATACAATTGGTGAACAGATGATAGGTTAAAGGCGATACATCTGTTCGGTGTCTTTTATGACACGTGGTGAAAGTTCTCTTTGGCCCGTAGTGCAAAGATGAACTGTTGTTTGGTATGATTATGACCATAGGCTGAATATTGGTATAATCATGATCGTTGGTATTATATTGAATATCTTTGGCCCGTAGTGCAAAGATGAACTGTTGATTTGCATGATTATGACCAAGAACTGTGAGTTTTTATTCTCATGGTCAGTGGTGTTTTAGATTATAAAAGTTGATGTTTTTCCTAAAAAGAGAAGCGAGTGGACACTATAGTCTACATTATTCTTCTAATAGATTGCTCATTCTGTTAGGGTTTCGTCACAGAGAAAGCAGCAGAATTTTAAAAAATTTTCGAAACCCTAAGACAGGATCCATGCAAAACCATATCAATTCAAAGGATTAGATTATTTACCGATTATTCAAGGTGGACAGGAGATGATGGAATTCTGGAACGGCTTCAAATCTTCAACGCAATCCAGCGACTGCGTCTCTACAGTATCCACACAAACGCTCCGCGAACCGTCACACGATCTGCAGCGAAAGGAATCTGCGGTACTAGCCACCAAGATTAGAATTTCTGAACTATTTTTCTCTCTAGCCTCTTTCTGAAAGCGGCTAGGGTTTTTAGTTTTTCCTTACATGATTTTTAGACTACTGATATATCATATATATAGTAGTTAATAGGAATTAACCAAAACTTAATTTAATTAGAAAAATAAAATTCGAATTTATATATATTATATTTTAATTAAGTCTTACTTAATTAATATACATATATACAAATTATCCTATTAATTTAAATTCGTAATTTTAAATACTATCAATCATATTGACATATTTAAAATACTTACAATTTAAATTAATTCCCTTTTAAATACGTTCTAAGTGTGTGACCCAATAGGTTATTATTATATCGACAATAATTTTAAAATCATATTATAAAATTATAAACAGCGAGCGGCATCTAGTAATGCATTACTGTTACTCAAATAATAATAAGATCGGTGATTCGATACAACCTTTTGGTGACCAATGTTTCAAAGTAATTTAATCCTTTTAACCTTATATCCTAGATTAAACTTGAGACATGGAATGTGTCATACTCTTCATAATTTAATCTGAGTTTTCTTGATCAATGAGTAGACTATATGAAACAAATCAATATTTGAGCATGGTCATGCATTTCATAGTCCTACCCAATCAAGAGGCCTGTGTATATCACCCCTATTATATAAGAGGGTTAAATTCCATCTAGATCACTCATATTCCTCACACGATTCATAATGTACCCAATAATCACCTTTATTGTCCACCCTATTAAAGGTGACATTTGATGATACTAAAGTACACAAATTCTCGTGTAATAATATAGTGACTTCAGGTCGGAGGATCATTACATTATTGTCACTATGAGAATTTCTTATGACACTTTGCATAATGCTCCATGTAGAATTCTCATGGTGGGTCTGTCCAGTACATTATTCTCTAACATGTAACTATGCATTGACTCAAATATCTCATATATTTATGACCAATGAGATTTGGCCATCAGTCAATCCACATACTAGTCTCAATGCGTCATTGTTGTCCCATTAACAATGATACTCGACTAGGGACATTTAAGAGCAATGATACTAATTGTAATTATATAATCTCATGTTCAAGTCACATACTTGAAGCTATATAATTCGTATTACTATTCTAAGGACTTTTATTATGCTAACATTTATATAACGCAGTAAATGAAATCATAATAAAATAATCCATTTATGCAATCAAATATAATATCAAAAAATGTTAAGCAATTACATCAAATAATTAGCCTCTAGGGCATCAACTCTAACACATTCTGCTGCAATTATTGATCTGAACGTTGTTCAAGAATTTAACTACAGTTTTTGATATAAACCTTGTAGTCTATTGTATTCTATCAAGAACTCAACTGTTGAAGGCTAACGATAATTTATTCATCATTATCTTAGTCATGATATTTTTTACTAGAATATTTGAGCTCACCCTTTCTTTTTGTTCAATTATTTTTCAACAGGAGATGAGAACGTAGCTGAGTCTAGCCGGGGGATGGAGTGAGAGTCCGAGGGATAGCTATCGTAGTCTTCACGTGTTGTAAAATAGTGTGACAATAATCGTGAAAGACTTAGTTGTGTATTATTATACATTGTATTGTTGTACGTTGTACTACTTGTAATAATTTTGTTGTAGTCTTTTGACAACTTAAGTTTGGAATGTGTGGGCCCAAATTTGGGGGCGTCACATAAACGATTCTACTATGAGTAAAGTTTAAAATTAGATATATTACTCGAATCTTTTCAAATTGTAATTTTTTTATTGAGGATCATATTTGTTCAAAAAGTTTAAACTGCTCGAACTCGACTCAAGATCGTTCCCGACTCGATAGTTAAACAAATCTTAATCAAACCTTCTTTTATACTCAATAAATTTTATAAATCAAATGTGAGTAACTTAATATTAGAGTTAACTCAAATTTATTTACACCCTTAGATATTCTTAATAGATAAAGTTATTTTAGGCCTCCCTTAAACCCATATATATGAATTATATGTTAAAGGAAGATAAACCTAAGACTTGGCCAAACGAACTATTAATCATTTTGAAAATAACACGTGCACGTGTATTAACTATAATTATTTTACAATTATAAATAGAGTATGTTCAATTATCAACATTTATTTATAATATTTTTAACGTAGCATTTAGTAGGCTTAATCATCATACCAAAAGTAGTGTATTGGATTTTAAATCTGCACGTTAGATTTGTGAATTAAATAAATCAAATAAATCGCATAAAAAATAAATTATTTGTAAGCGGTTTAGAGTTATAAATACATTAAACACTACATAAATTAATTGACGAAGATCTGCACGTTAAATTTGTGAATTAAATAAACTACATAGAGAATAAGTTATTTGTAAGCGTTTAGAGTTATAAATACACTAAACACTACATCAATTAATTGATGAACAATCTCATAGTATTAAGAAGTTAATATTTTCAAAAGAAAATTTTAGGATCTCATAAAATACTTGCATATATTTATATTTATAATTCTCGTATGAAAATATTTTATATTCACAAATATATATATATATATATATATAAAATACCAGGGGTCTATGGGTAGTACAAAAGCAGAGTTTTAACTCGTATCCGTGGAATGAGTTGGGATACGGAGTTATTAGTGTCGCTTGCTGCTTAAAACCCCAAATGACATCAACAGATGTTAGAGAAGCACAAGTTACACGACAAAAGAATAGATGAAGTCTACCTTGGCAAAGGACAAAGATATATAGATCAACTTTATGTTCAAAATAACCACACAAGATGATAGAACTCTCAATCTAGAAGCAATGGATTCTAAAAGAAACAAATTTAACAGCAACATAAAACTAAAAAAGACAAAATTTTCACTTGGGAAAACTATATTTCTCTTTTAGTACTTGTTAGGATCTGGATATTTGGACTGAGGCGTTGGCTGGTCTATGTTGTATTGTTGGGCTGGGTTTTCCTTTTAACACTTGGGTTCTTTCATGGGCCGGGTAAGGGACCCTCATGGGAGTTGGGCTTTTTAGCTGTTGGCCCATGCACGGTTAGAGGATCTTGGCCCTACACAGTTTCCAATATTTGTACGCTCATATAAATAGAGACTTGCATTGGAGTGGAAGAAGATATTATCATTATCAAACCGCCCTTACTACTTTTAGATTCAGAACCATCATTTTCCAGCAAATAAGCTCTCTATTGTACTTGAGAAAGATTGTAAGCACCACCATCATACTAGTGAAATTACCCTTTTATCCATGGTTTTTTTCCCTGTTGGGTTTCCACGTAAATTCCGGTGTCCTCATAATACTGTCTCCTATTTTTTTGGTGTTTGACGTTTGATTTTCCTTGTTGTTTCGTGATTTTCAACGAGTCATAAAATTTGGCGTTAACAGTACTTGACTGGAGCAATTACGTCGAGCTGGAACCAAGCTTCTCAGCTTTTACCATTAGTTTTGTCAATTGCTTCTTCTTCTCGTACACTTCCTGAGCCCTTTCATTCCTCTTCTTCTCAAGCTCCTGAAGTGAACATCACAATGACGAAGAATACAGTAACTTGCGGTTGCAGGTAAGTTAAAATAATAGAAAAACTGTTGCAAACTTCCAGTTTTCATATATATATATATATATATATATATAAACTCTTAAAAGCAGAAACTTTATTTTGCTTCCATCCGAAAACACCATTTCACAAGCTACTGGTGTTATTTAGAGGCAGTAATGATTGGTGGTACCATGACATGGTATAGATTTGTCTGCTAGTTGGGAGAGTACATTATAGCTGATGTCAACGCCGGGATTTCGTCGTTTCGTTTTTTAATATTAAAAAGCCCTTTCCAATTTTAGCCTTTTGGATTTAAGATGTGATTTTTGAAAAGGGTCGGCTTAAGTGTCGACGGGGTTTTCGAAAGGTCGACTTTTATAATGAGCCAGTTGACCAGAGTCGCCAGTTGGTATAATTGAAATGGATATACCAACTCATCCGAATTTTATTTTCGTAATCGCTGGCTCATATGTGACTCCGATTCAATTGGTTCGCGAACCGAGATTCATAGAGTTCGGGGGATTGCTTAAGCGAAGGGAAGGTGTTAGGCACCCCCCCCCGACTTCCGTGAAACACGGTTACCGCAATCTCGATTTTTTCCTATCCTTTTAAATCCTAAAATGTGGGTGTGCGCCTATGTGTGCGTGTGTGCCTAAATGAATGTTTGTGGTGAATTTTTTGCATCAAAATTTGCTTTGATTTATATGGCAAATGTGTTTTATCGAGAAAGTGTTTACACATCTTTTGATCCAAATGACAAGGCTTCGTTTTATAATAAAGATTGATTTTAATTTCGAAAACGATGAGGGTTTTTTATTAGATGTCATTTTTTAGAAAACAATAGTTTTTTAAACTTTTGCCAAATAGGAATCGAGACCATACATTGTCTTCTGACAGTAAATTCAAATAAAATGAAGGCAACTTCTAGAAATTCTTTAACCCAATGCACAAAGTTTAATGAAAATGTTTATTTATTTTTTTACGAAAAACATCTTTTATGACAGTTCAAAACCAAATGGAGCCTTTTCGTCAAATAAGGATTAAAATCGCCAAAATTTTTAATTTTTAAACCTCGTGAATCTAATATCCTAATTTGATCATTTTTAGAAAATCTTCATCGTTTGCCTTATTTTGGAAAACCGTTCTTTGTGTCGTAAATCAAAACAAGCATTCAAAACGTGTTGGGGCCATCCATGGGCATGTGAGCCGTCTAAATAACCCCAAACACTCACAATCACACATTTCACTATAAGGCCCAAAAATTTACATATTTACAACAAAGGCGCATTACAATCGCTACATACGTAAAAGCTATATAAAATAAACTAAAAGGATATCATCGGGAGGTTTGGAGGAGATTCCATCTGCAATAAATCCTCTCTAACCATCCCTAATCCATAGATCCAAAACATATGTCGACTACATCGGATCTAACTTCCACATACAAAAAATCAAAATATTTAAATCGCAATGCACCAAATATCTTCGGATCTACAGTAGATCCACCCAATGAAGCACAAAATTTGAATATTTATCGATTTAACTACTAAAGCAACATAAACGGATTACATCTAATAGACCTACAAAATCAAGAAATCACAAGAAAAAGTAAGATAGAACTTTAATAAAAGCTCATTTTCACCTTGCAATGCTTCAAAAATCGTTATATATTTCACTATTAAGCAAGAACACGAGAAAATCTCACTATTTGGGCAAGGTAAATGCGAATCTCACTATGTTTAAGCCACACCCGAGCTTTTCTCTCTCCACCTCGCCTGTCTCTCTCTCTAAAACTTAGAAAATTTCTTCTCTCCCTTTCTCTCGGGTGGAAATGTATAGCATTCCACAGGCAGTCGCAGGTGCAACTGCAGCTGGCCGCAGATGCATCTGCGGTTGGGCTCGCTAGCCGCCCGCGCCGAATCCTCGACTGCCGGGTTGTCTCCTCGAGCCGCGCACTGTCCCCTTTGTCAGTGGCCGCAGGTGCACCCGCGGCTGCCCGGCTTGCTTTTTTCGATTTCCGTGCCACGCGGTCTTTAATTGTAAATTTCTGCTGTATTATTTTGGAAGGATGTTTCCTGATACATATATCGTTTTAGTGCATGGTTTTCCGGGAGCGAGGCCCCCTTCTGCTGTAAACGTAATGGTCTGTTGCCGTCTTTGGCGATCGCATCGGGCTTTGTCTGGATTGACCGTATGTCTCGCGTCAAATGACTCGATTCTCGTTGTGCGTTTAGCAGCTTTGATCGTAAGCCGTGGTGGTGACTTCGTGTTGGCGCCCACCTTTTCTTTTCGTATGTCGGGTCAAATGACGATTTTGCCCTCCTGTCAGGGTTAGTTCACAGGTGCAAAATTTGGGTGTCTACAGCTGCCCCTCTTTATCATGTTTATGGAATGAAATATGAAATAGACATGATAAAGAAGTAGGCACCCGATGCATGAAAATGCCAATACATATTTAACGATGCTGCACATACGTTAATATGATGCGATTTCACATTCAATATGTTCATGTAGAGGTTAGCTTCAAAGTTACGAATGAACACTGCCCGGGTCTCGTCTCTGGCGGCTCATTTTTGAAAGGTCAGGTATCGTTTTTAACGGGTCGTTTTTTGAATTGGTCAGGTATCGTTTCTGACGGGTCGTTTTTGAATTGGTTAGGTATCATTTATGACGGGTCGCTCTTTGAATTGGTCAGATATCGTTTCTGACGGGTCATTTTTGAATTGGGCAGGTATCGTTTCTGACGATCGTTTTTGAATTGGTCAGGTATTGTTTCTGACGGGTCATTTTTTGAATTGGTCAGGTATCGTTTCTGACGGGTCGTTCTTGAATTGGTCAGGTATCGTTTCTGACGGGTCATTTTTGAATTGGTCAAGTATTGTTTCTGACGGGTCGTTTTTGAATTGGTCAGTTATCGTTTCTGACGGTTCGTTTTTGAATTGGTCAGGTATCGTTTCTGACGGATCGCTTTTGAATTGGTCAGGTATCGTTTCTGACGGGTCGTTTTTGAATTGGTCATCCGGTTCTAAAATCTTGTATCTTAACATGTGACAAGTTACATGCTGACTCGGGGTAACAAAAAGGGAGGCAAAAGGGCACCAAGACCAGCCGCAGATGCATTTGAGGCTAGGATCGGCTCCTATTTCAGATCGCGACCCCCCGCGATCTATCACTTTCTTTATCTTTTCCTTTTCTCGTTTTTGGTTCTCCTCATCCCCCACCCGACTTTTTCGTCTTTTGGACATCTTTTGGCAAAATCTGCTCCGATTAAATCAGTCTACGCACTTTGGGTAACGTTTTAACTCCTTTTCTTTGATTTTCGCTTTCATTTAACTATTCATTTACTTGCTTGAATATTTTAATTTTATCAATGCATGCCCATATGTGATATTTGTGTTACACGCAACATAGATAAATACCGGGTTTTGTAGACGTGCCTCATTATTTTGGAAATTCTATTGTTTTAGTCATTTTATGCTCATGATGCATTATTTTTGCTTGCATTTTGGATTTGTTGGTTGCCTGACTTGATTAAACATGCCTGATTACGCATGGGATGCCCACTTTATAAACGAAACTCTGCCGAAATTTCGGGAAATCTAGCGCACCTTTAGGGACTAATTTATGCATTTCCAATCTCATAAACATGTCATGTTGCCCTATGATTTCTAGCAATATGCAATGAGATTTTTGAAAGATAACGGGCTAAGGATGTACCTCCTTTTTCGTGATGCTGTTTCAGTTATGGATCCTGTTGTTCCAAGTGGCTCCACAGTGCCCCGGGTTGCGGGTGTCCGTCGTCGCAGAGCGGCCACCTCAGCTCCAGCTCCAGTCCTGACCCGTCATTCCCGTAGACTGGCAGAGTCTGTTACTCACCCCGTTCAGCCTGATGTTGATGAGGTCACCCCAGCTGAGGCTGAGGCGGGTCCTTCCAGCACAGCCGCCCCTCCCGCGCGTCGGACCTTACCCGGGGCCCGTGCTAGGATATCGAATCTGCTCGGTCCTGATCTCGGTCGTCACCCCTCAGCCTACCTTGTGGCTAACGAGGTATATCCGTTGTTTAAATTCATTCAACCTTGTGAGATTATCAGGACTGACTGTTTCGGCGGTTGTCGCAAGTTCCTGAGTTTACCTAGCCTCGGGGCAACTGGTTCAGCGTTTACACCCTCTACCACGCGCTGCATCCTGACTACAGGGGGATGGTAGACTCTTGGGGGTTCAGATATTTCTTTACCATTGCCCCTCGTCGGTGTCCGTGGGGCTATATGAGGGCCCTATCTGAGCGCTGGTTCCACCAGACCCAGTTGTTACATCTACTGGATTGCGAGCTGTTGTTGACCCCCCTAGACTGGCGTTATATCACCGGGGTGGAGTTCTCTGGACCCCGTGTTCCTCTGGAGCCGGATATCACCCCGTAGCCGTTCGATCCTTGTTGGGGTACACTCCTCAGGATAAGGTCTTTAAGGCCCGCAACATCCGATCAGGAGCTTTGGCCGTGGATGCTATTGGAGGGGTCCTTTCTGAGTCATTTCCTGAGGACCGATCCGCTCGTGACTTCCTTCTCTGGCTTCTATTCTTCACTATCATGAGGGGTTATTTTCTGGGGAACAACTCCTCGACCATCCATTTCAGTATCGTCGGAGCTACTCGAGATGTGGATCGGATCGGGGACTATGACTGGGGTTCCTTCACCTTTGCTTATTTCCTCCACGGCCTTCGCCTTCGCTCAGAGGGGCAGACGGATGTTTGGCTGGGGTTCTATCCCGTTCTGCTGGTAAGTCCCGTTCATTTTGCCGCTTTTCACTTGTTTCATTCATTTGTCGTCCCTGGTACTTATGTTCCCTTTTCTTTGTTTATCAGTTTTGGGCTTATGAGCGGCTACCCTACCTGCGACCGATTACTACCCTCTGTCCAGAGACTTATCCCAGGGGTCGTCGATGGCATCACAGCACTTTGGCGGAGACCCCGGTGTCAGACAGTTTTTCCCACTGCCGGCTGCAGTTAGAGATGATCTCTTCGGCGGACGTGACATGGGTCCCCTACACTACGGCTCATCTGGCGGCGAATTTTGTTGGTGGTTTTCCCGCAGACCAGGAGTTGGCTCTGTCCACCCGTCGCATCCCCCTTCTGACTTATAGTGGGTGGGAGCTATATTTAGGGGAGCGCACTATCAGGTGTGTTTCCGGGGAGGTCCGTATCCCTTTCGTTCCTCCTTCACAGAGATTTTGGTTCATCGATGCCCATCTCCCAGAGGCATTGATGGCCGGGGAAGACGGATATATACTATCAGATGGCCCTCAGACAAGTGATAGCTTTAGTGCCTGGTGGAGACCTCGTACTATTGGGCCTCAGACTCGGGCCACCTTCTTCCTTGGAGACCTGGTTCACGGGTCTGTGATGATGACAGACTGGATGGAGTGTGTTCGGGCCCCCACCCACTCAGACCAGATTGCTTCCCTGACTCGGCGGGTGGATCAATTGTCATCTTTCGTTCGGAGCTTGGGTCGGGATCCAGAGGAAGCTTATGCTGCAGACCCATATGGACCTGACTTTGGTGCAGCTCCCAGCTCATCGGATGCCCCTGCTCCGCCTTATTCCTTCCCAGATCTGAACTTTGGTGTTGAGGCTTCCATTCCTGGGGATGTGGGTCATGCGAACCAGTTTGATGATGATACTTTTATTGAGGGCATATAGCTCGCTGACTAGATTTTGATAGGCTAGGACCCCTGTATTTGGACCTGTTTATTTTATTTATCATTATCATTTTTCATTCCGTGTATTATGTACAGAATTATCTTTATTTTATGCATAACCTCTTCTTTCTGATGATCCATTTATTCCATTATAGCTTGTATGATGCATGAATTATTATATACGTGGATAAAGAAATTGACCCCTGTATAGTCTTTCCATACTGCTTTTTACAGATGTCATCCCTGGATGTGGTTCGCGTGGGCCCTCGCGCCCCCTCAGGGATCATTAGCAGGCTCCGCTTGTGGCTGGATAGTTTGCTACCCTCCGACCGGATCATCGCAGAGGGTCTTTTAGGACACTCCTTGTCTTTTTTGTCATTCCAGGTGCCGCCGGGCTTTGTTGACGGCATTCTCAGTTGCTGGATCCCGGATAGACAAGTTTTCAAGGACGAATGGGATGATGAACATGTCAAAAATGGTCCCAAAAATTGACTTCATTCGAGTAATCAAGTCTCTATCTTTTGCATTCAAAAGCTTTTTCAAGTAAACATCTCCAGTTTCAAAAAGATCAGGTAACATGAACTCCAACAGTGACCACAACTTATGTAAATCATTTTGTAAAGGTGTCCCTGTAAGCATCAGACGCTGGTTTGCATTTCATTCAACAGACATGAGGTTTTTCCACCAATAAATGTTTTTATCCTTCAAAGCAAGAGCCTTATCCATCAACACACAACTCTATCGCCAACGTTTTAAAATTTTACGGTCATCTTTTTGCTGAGCTAGTTGAGATGCTATGCTGTGGTCAAAATAATAAAGTACCACAATCATCGTTGTTAGAATAAAAACTCCAATTATATAGAGAATCGACACATTTAGCATATCCTTGATCACAGCCAAATTGTTATATGCACCAGACGACCTTGGATTTGGGGTGGAGAGGCGTCGTGGGATTCCTTTTGGAACACTTCCACTGGGTATGTAGGAAACAACTTTCCAAACTAGAACCATGAAAGTCACACCATCGTCCCCAGTAAGGCTTCTTAGCCAACCAGAACCATACCACCATGATCTTGTTTTTTAGCTTCGCAGTGCAGTGAACAAATGGCCAAATGACAGACCCAGGGCAAACATCCCATTTGAAAACCTCCACGAAGGGATAACTTTAGTTGAGCTTGGATCCTATTGCTTTGGTATGCCAAACTCTTCCACAACTCCTTTAACAGCTTGTCGCATGAAGATCATTACCATAAGCAAGCCAAATAACTCACAAGCCACTCGTGTGAATCTGTTAATGATGGAACAAGCTCCTAAGATAGCTAAGGTAAAAAACAAGATAACAGTCCACACACATACCCCGCCAGTGCATGCAAGAAACAACTTGTGACCTAACTCTAGTTTCTGTTTAGCAAAGTTATACATGAAGGTATACATTATTACAGTTAGTTCTGCATCACCTAAAATTAGCAAAGGGTGACCTCCAATGATCAAATGTATAACGCCAAAAAACAAGATAACAGTCCACACACATACCCCGCTAGTGCATGCAAGAAACAACTTATGACCTAACTCTAGTTTCTGTTTAGCAAAGTTATACATGAAGGTATACATTATTACAGTTAGTTTCGCATCACCTAAAATTAGCAAAGGGTGACCTCCAATGATCAAATATATAACGCCACAAATTGCAGTGGATGCTAACGTCTGAACTGCTGTCAGAGTTTTGTCTCCACCAGGATAAAAAAAACAATAGCAAAATACTTCATTTCAGCCTTTTGGAACCATCTTGGTTGCCAGCCTCTCTCTTACAACTTCCTTGCCTGTCTCTGTAATTGTTCAAGTCTGAGTTTCTCTGCATTCGCAAGCTCATATTCTCCATTTTCTAAATGTCTCTGATCTGGCCTCAACCTTGAGTCAATTGGTGGAAACTTCTCCAAAAGTCCAGGTGTCAATTCATTTAAAGATATTGAGAATGGTGTGAGATTATATCTAGTCTTTGTAATAGATTTGCCTTTTTCACAAAGCAACATAGCTTCAGTCATAAGATCATATCCCTTCGGCTTTGTGGTTGGATCTCCCAATACATAGTGCATTGCCTCATCCCACTTCCCGAACAACATTGCTACTTTTCCCCTGTTTTATTGTCTTGCACAAACCCATGAACCCGATGTGGGTTCCGGTCTATAATAGACTGCTCTTTGAATTTAAGCTTGCATGAGTGGTTGCTACTTCCCTTGATGCGCATGGTACCATAGTGGTCACAATAGATTTTACCAAGTATGATAATGTGTATAGATGTCGTAACCTTGCTCCATTGAAATGTCTCGCCCTTATCAAACTGTAGGGTAAAGACTCCTACAGGATCTAGTTGAATGGATCACCGCTAAAACTTGCCTTTGAGGTTAGAATCTGCCCCAAATTTCTAACTTTTGTCCTTACAGTGACAAGCAATAACCATGGGTTGATGACTCATCTTCTCTGAGAAGAAGTGTAGACCCTTGTCAAAACCAACACCATTCTGAGATGTTGTAGTATAGTTATCACTAAAGTTTTTCCTATTCAGTGGAGAAGGGATGCCAAAATCACCAAGACTAAAAGTAGTAATATCTTCTTGACCAACGACTTTTACATAATTAGCTGCTATCTTAGCTTTCTCAGTTGCTTCACAAAATCTCTGTAAAGAAGGTCTTTCTTTTGACAATTCTATAATATCAGTCCTCTTAAATTCACTCACTAAGAAATCTCAAAGAGTGTTATCGAAGTCTTCTCCACCCAAGAGTGTGTTGCCATTTATTGCTTTCACCTCAAACACACCATTAGACATCTCTAAGATGGAAACCTCAAAGGTTCCACCCCCAGGGTTAAAGACAACTATCAATCCTTCCTTGTTATTCAAACCATAAGAAAGAGTTGTTGTAGTATGTTCCTTACTGATTCTCTGGACATCAAGACCAGCAATACACCCCACATCCTTTGTGGCTCACCATTAAAATAAGCTTGAACAACAGTAATCTTATCTTCAATTATTGGTGGATAAACTAATTCTTCCAAATCACCTTCTGCGTTCGTATGTAAATTCCTTCCTCTTATAGACCTTTTATCAAACACATCACCATTTCCTTGATTCACACATGTTCCACACTGGATAAGCTGGCGATAGTCATTGGGGTGGCTTCGGATTAAGCTCGTCAACGAATTCATTTTCAAGGACATGTGAGCACTCTTTTATGCCTTGATAATTTGCCTCCTTAACAATATGGTTTACTTGACTAGTGTTTATCAATTCCACATTACCAATTGTTGAATCCTCCGGCGTAATCAGAGTTGATTTTGGTGAACAATGATACTCAGATTCCCTTGAATTGACCATACTTGACAGCTTCTTTACAGAAAATTCCTTATTAGTATTGAACTTTTGTTCTGGACTTATGTCGAACACCTTACTTGAAACAGGTAATCCAGTCAGATTTGCAAAAAAATTCCACATCTGCAACATCTAGGCCATATTCAGACTTCATGATGTCTGTAGCTACACAAAAGCAGTCCTCAGCTTCCGTAAAACCACATATAAGCATTGTTTATTCACGCATCGGATTAGATTTAAGGCGAGCTTGCTCGAATTCTTCAGCCATAAAACTCCTCAATTCTCTCACGGCTTCCAAATTTTTCTCCAAATTGTACTAATTGTTGGTTGCCATAGATGCAGGTACAGTGGCTCTGATACCAATTGTAAGAAATTGGTAGCCTCCAATTCAGTTACTGAGCTCAATGAGCTAATTAAGGATAAGAAATGAGGGGAGGGGGGATTTAGAAGAATCATAAGAGGGAGATAGAAATTGAGGGAGAATTAGAGAGAGTTAGCAGAATTGAGGAAGAAACAATCCACTCATTTCAATTACAGATCATATCTATAGATTATATACTCCATTACATCACAGCTGAGAAGGGAAAAAATGCACATGAGAGATCACATACTGCTAACAGCCTCTGTCTTCCCAAACATGTGAAAGAAATTATGAAAAGACAGCATTGCCCTTAACTAATGGAATGGAAGGACTAAAGTAACCTCCCTTTTTTCCTTACAGTACACCAACCACATAACAATGACAAGATTGGAATAACAACCCACAAGTAGTACCACTATTATATGCTATTGTAAAAATGAAAAGGGTTGTAGATATTCAACGATCCTTTCCTACCTCTTGTCTACTTCTTCGTATTTCGCCATGGATCTGGGCATTGGGCAGCGCCTTAAAAGCTCGATGGGGCGACGAATTGGACATGGATTTGGTCTGAAGCTTTCATCGATTTTACTAGATGATCCGTTGTGTTAGGAAAGGATTTGGTGATGGAGGAAAATGATGTTTTTGTTTTGGAGGGAAATATAGTATAATATTTGTTATACGGTTAAAATATAGTCAACATATCAATCTGTAATATTTGCGGCAAGAAAATTGGTTAAATCAACAAAAAATAAGATAATTGTTGTTTTAAAATACTTAAACGTATTGATTGACGATTCCCAAACTTCTAGAGACAAATTGAAAAAAAAATCATACTTGATAGGACAATTTTGTCATTAACCCTACTTGTTTTACTAAGAGTTTTGAGCTATTAAAATGTGTATTTACTCTATCCTAAACTTCAAGACATCTACTTGATTTTTTGAAGTCATATTGACAATTTTATGATTGATAATTGACGTGAATTCTCACTGTTAACTACGAAAAATGCATCACTAAGCACGAAAAATGCATCACTAAGCACGAAAAAATGCATCACTAAACATAGAGAGTATGTTTGAGATTGCTTACAAAATGTAATTACTAATTCTAATTAGTGTTTTTGATTATAATTAGTTGTAAAATAGTAATTTGTGTTTGGTAAATAAAAAATACTTAAATTAATAATAAGTGAAAAATGTTTGGTATTTTTTCCGTTAACCACTTATTTTAAGTGTAAATTACTAAAAATGAATGTTTTGAAAAATAAATATGGGAATGATTTGAATTATTAAAATAAATAAGAATAGATAAGTAATATATTTGGTCAAACTTGATTATTAGATTTGACAAATAATTAAAAACTTTAATTCAATTGGAGCTTTTTAATATTTTCATAAAAAGTGATTATAAATAATTTTAAAATTAGTTTATCAAATACTTTTTACTTCTTGAAACTGATTATAAACAGGTTTGACTGCTTATAAGCAATCCCAAACACCCTCAGATTATATGTTCTAAAAGAAATACACATCAATTTTCAATTCGAGAAAAAATATATAAATGTTTTAAGTATTTGAATAAATAGAGAATCTGGGAATAATAATTTATTATGGTGTAAGATATTTAAATTAGACTCAATTTAACACCATATTATTCTCTAGAAACAAATTTTTACAATTTCTCATTGGCACATTACTTTAAGGAAAATAATATTTTCATATTTATTTTTTATTTCTTTACATAATCCATTTTTATAAAATGAGATGAATCTTCTCTTTATTTGAGATGAGAATATGTATACATATTAAATATATTTGTGAAAATATTAATTTCATACTTTAATATACCCATAAGTTATTGTATAAGGGTGAAGAGACCATTTTCCTTCAAAAAATTTCAAAACCCAA
Organism: Hedera helix; assembly: GCA_947179155.2. NCBI lineage: Eukaryota > Viridiplantae > Streptophyta > Magnoliopsida > Apiales > Araliaceae > Hedera > Hedera helix. The sequence goes on from OX359279.1 coordinate 30,250,535, forward strand.
CTATTCCCTAGTAAAATTTGTTACAGTACCCCAAATTTTATAAATTGACGTTTTTAATTTATAAAAATAGTCTAAAAGTAGGGTTGTTAATCGAATTTTACGATTCGGGTTTAAGATTGTCCAAGCTCAATCTAATTTAAATTTTTGAGGAGTTTGGACTCGATCTATTCGTGCTTCATCCTTAATAAATTCATAAGTTTCAAGTCTATTTTTGGTCTGCTTCATATATATATATATATATATATATATATATATATATATATATATATATATATATATATATATTCTTATACCTTAGGGTGTTAATTCAATTTTTTAGAAAAGTTTGGGATGTAAATCATATTTAAAAAGACATTAATACAGTCTTCACTGAAATTCTGTATATATATACACCTAGGGGGGGGGGGGAATAGGTGTCTAGGCTAAAAGTGATCGACAATGACAAATGTTAAATTTTTTCTGTTACAGGTTTATATTAGACAGGTAAGTCTGTTTGCTTTGGTGTTAGCTTTAGTTTAAGTTCTTTTTCAGTGACGAGATACCCTGTCTGCTTATGTATTTAGACTAGTGTATCTTCAAGTATGGAATAGAACAAAATATGCAAAAGTATAAAATGCAGAATAAGAAAGATGATAGAATGAAAATTACACTAAGATTTTTATGTGGTTCAACTCATATCCTCTAATCTAGTGGCCTAATTCACGTTCAATATCAACTGATATTGGAGACTCTTTTTATTAAAATTAATACTTAAATAATTACAAAAGAATTCCTTGTACAAATAAGCCTAACTATGTGTTGGACACCACTGCCTTCTTGCACCTCTGCAACTTTTGCACCTCTATAACTTTTTCCTTTGTATAGAACTTACCACTACTGGATTACACAAGTCAAACTATGTTTGTATTCAGACTTTAATACAAAGACTATCACTACAATGAATTTTCAGCCCAAAAGAATTTAATAACAGTATAATTAATTGTTGGAACAAGACTTAGTAAGTTTTTAAATGTAAGTATCTCTATATAAGATGGATTACAGCTTCAAGAGTTCTAACTTCTTTAGCCGAGCAAGATGAGAATATATATAACCAATACCAACGGCTATATGAATATTGTTAGCATAAAAAGCTCAATCTTTAATTGAAAAAGATTGCAACATCAACAACTTTGATATGACCAACGGCTATAATTTTTCTTCAAATTTTAGCAAGTCAAAGATACGATTTTCCAATCAGACTTTATTAAAAGAGTACAAGGATATAATATATACTTCAAATCAGCTATTCAAAGATATGGTTTTCAAACAAGACCGAAAAACTTAATTAAAGGAAAGAATGAGTTTTTATGATAAGATTCTCAACTCTAAACAGATTGAACAACTAAACAAATTCCTTAATAGACACCAATTCAAAATAGATTGCATAGCTAAACAAATTTCTTAATATACTCCAATTCAAAATAGATTGCATGTCATTCTTTTTAATTCTTGAAAAGATTTTTCTAGCAATTGAACTTGTCCTGAATTTAAAACTTTTGGACTAGAAAAACTTTCGTGCAATCCTATAGGTAATTTCTAATGGACTTATATTCAAATTTGGTCATCATGAACAACAGTCTATATCAATACGCAGTCAGTCCAAGTAAATCCAACCTATTCATTTGAGCACAATCGTATTGTCATCATTAAAATCACTAACACTATACCAGCATTCACCAATACCTCATCACACTAGGTTATTATCTCCCCATCATAAAATCACACATCCACCAAAACCCCCATATTTGTTCCTCCCCATTTCTTCCATAGCCATCCAAAAGGGGAGAGAGAGAAAAAAAAAAAAACAATTTATTTAGAGAGAGAAAGCAAAAATGGTATCCGGATCAGGGATCTGCGTATAGAGGGTGCTCGCCACCACATTCTGGGAAGATTGGCTTCCATTTTGGCCAAAGAGCTTTTGAATGGACGGTGGACTTGTCCGCTAGAAAATGAAGTACCTCAGGTTTTACGTAAGCGCATGAACACTAAGCCTTCTTATGGTCCCATTCACTTCCGTGCTCCTTCTAAAATCCTCTGGCGCACCATCCGTGGGTTAGTTCTTACTGATTTTAGCTCATTAAATCGTATTTATGGTTATGTTTATATACGAGTTGATTGGGGGATTCCCTTTTGTTTGTATGGCATGTTAATGTACATTTGTGTGTAATTGTTGATTTTGTGGATACTCTATAATTCATATATATTTGTGTTTGTGTTTGTGTTTGTAGAGATACCCATTTGTTGATATGGTCTGTAAAGGTTGTGTACATATACTGATTTGGGAATAGGCGTTGTCCCATTTGCTTTTATTGTATCTGTGAAATTGATTATTTATTGTTTAGGTTGTAGTAAAATAATTAGAAAACTAATATGAAAAATAAAAGAGAATTAAGAAGATATCATGAATTGAAACAGGTTTATCTATTTTGGTTTATATATAGATGAAGTATGGTATGCAAACAAATACCTATGTATGTACATGCTCATTGGTGGACACCCATTTACTTTTTTATTTTTTAATAAATAAGATTCAATATTATATTTTCTTATGTTAATTTATTTTTTAGACTAATAGAAGAGATACTATTTTCTTGCTCTTTTCAGTAAATTGAATACCTCTTATTATCACTTCTCCAGTGTTCCTGTAGTTTCTGTTCAAGAATTGCAGTTAAATTCTTGAAAAAGTTCAGATCAATGATAGCAGCGGAATGAGCAATCCATTAGAAAAATAATGTAGACTATGATGTCCACTCGCTTCTCTTTTTAAGAAAAATGTCATCCCTTTTATCACCTGAAACGTCACTAGTCATGTTAATATAATTTCACAGTTCCTGGTCATAATCATGCAAGTCAACAGTTCATCTTTGCACTAAGGGCCAAAGATATTCAAAATATCACCAACGGGCATGATTATACCAGTATTCAGCCTTTTGTCATAATCATACCAAACAACAGTTCATCTTTGCACTATAGGTCAAAGATATTCAAATATTACCAACGGTCATGATTATACCAGTATTCAGCATTTGATCATAATCATACCAAACAACAGTTCGTATTTGCATTACGGGCCAAAGATATTCAAATATTTCCAACGGTCATGATTATACCAGTATTCAGCCTTTGGTCATAATCATACCAAACAATAGTTCTTCTTTGCCCCCGGCCAAAGAGAACATTCACCACGTGCCCTAAAAGACACAACAATTATATCGCCTTTATCCTATCTTCTGTGCCCTAGGCCACAAATATTTACAACAAAATGATTCTTGATGATTAGAATAACAACAGTGATATAGATGATGAATCAGAAGAAACAGTTTGATCAATAAATATCGAAAATTTATGATTTTTCTTTGTACAGATTCAAATAATGTCCAAATTATCAACATGATGTGGACTCAAATTCAATAATGATATTCAAGATTCACAATTCAGAATAACGATTAAGGTTCAATAGAAAGATTTAGAAAAATAGGAAGGCTCAATTGAAATAATATTAGATAAAAGCACAAACTATTAAAAAATATATAATCATTTTAGGAAACTTTACCAACAAGAGACAAATAAGAAATGAATACGAAAAGTAATTTACCAAACATGTTGTAGTCCACGTAGTCAGATTATTCTCAGAGATTAATGATGAATGAATACGAAAGGTTATTCACCAAACATGTGGTTGTCCGCGTAGTCAGGTTATTTCCACAAATTATTAAGGAATGAATACGAAAGGTTATTCACCAAACATGCGGTAGTCCGCGTAGTCAGGTTATTCTCACAAATTAATACATGGAAATAAATAACACATCTTACGAGTAAGAATGAAACGATATTATTTTCGAGAATCAAAGAATGATAATCCCTTACCTTAGTAAGTTTTAATAATGAAAGATGAAAACGATGATATCCCTTACGAGTATAAAAGAAAATAATATCACTTACGAATATGAAAGAAAATGATATTACAAATGAATATGGAATAAAAGCGTCATGCGATAATTCGTATAGACAAATTATTTTCACAAGAGACAAATAAAAAATGAATAAGAAGAACAATTCACCAAACATGCGGTAGTCCGCGTAATCAGGTTATTCTCAGAGATTAATACGGACTAAATATGAAAGGTTATTCACCAAACATGCGGTAGTTCACGTAATTAAGTTATTCCCACAAATTAATAAGGAATGAATACGAAAGGTTATTCACCAAACATGCGGTAGTCCGCGTAGTCAGGTTATTCTCACAAATTAATACATGGAAATAAATAACACATCTTATGAGTAAGAAAGAAACGATATCATTTTCGAGAATCAAAGAATGATAATCCCTTACCTTATCACGTGACTGAATATTGATAAAAATGAGGTTGATCAACCTATATATTTATAATATAATTAGTAACTACCACATATAATTTCATGGTGTATACCAATTCATATGAAATCATCAAAAGTGATTTGATAGAATAAAGTAGAATAACTTCAATATAGTTTTTGAAAGAAAATAATATTTCAAAATAAATCTTCCAAATGAAGTTTTTCAAAATAAATCTTCTAAAAGAAGAGTCTTCTAAAGGAAGATTTATAAACACCGTGTGACGTGTGTGGTTGCTTATATAACCTTTATAAAAAGACTTACTTGAACAGTACTTGTACACTTATAGATCGTCACAAATACTCAAGATGGCTTTAACACACTCAAAGAAAACTTATACAAAATAATATTTAGAGAGTGAAAGAAAGAATAAGAAATAAAGTTTTTATGAAAAATTCTTAAGTTAAGGCTTCTATTTATAGCCAAAAATCTTATCATAAACTAAGATTTCCTAATTTAATCTAAACCGTATATTTCAATATAATGTTTAATCTATACCACTCATTTTATCTTTTAATATTTTCTTAATCTAAACCATTCATTTAAAGATCATCTTTAATCTACACCATTCATTTCAAATTCTATAATTATTACATTATTTTTAATCTATATCATTCATTTCAGATCTCCTTTAATATATACCATTCAAGTAACTTTATATATAAAACAACTAACTTTATAAATCAACTAACTTTATATATAAAACAACTAATTTTATATAAATCAATTAACTTTATATATAAAAATAAATAATTTTATATAATTTATCATAATAAAATAATTTACTTTACATAATTTATATAAAGTAATTAACTTTATATAAATTATTATAATAAAAACGAATAACTTTATATAATTTATTATAATAAAAATAAATAACTTTATCAATTCAATTATTCAACAATTATTCATTATTATGACTAATTGCTATAAATGCAGTGTAGTTGGTTTTCTGAGTTAAATAAGCAGAAAAATCAACTAATAATAAAATACAACAGTTTAATCAACATCATAAAAGAAATAGCAATAATGCTGAGTATTTGTACTCTTTTTGTAATTATTTTATTTGTGCACTAATTTTGTAATTTGTTATTAATTGTTGTATATAACTGTAAAGAATTCTTAAATTTTTTTGAACTAAAAATTTAAGGCCTAAAGTGTACTTTTGTGGGCGGGCCGAGTGGAGGTTAGTATTTGACATTTTCTGTAATTTTGCAGGTGAGGGGTTGAATTTGTTGTTTTGATTAGTTTACTGGAATTTAGAATATTAAATAAAGTATTTATATGATCAGCTGTTAAGCAACAATTATTTTGATTATATCTTCTCTCCATTTTCTCTCTCATCTCAGTAGGAAAAGTTGTTTTGGTGTGGTATAATGGTAGTACTGAGTAGGAGTGAGCAAAAAACGGATAAAACCGAAAAAGCGAACAAAATCGAATTTTTTTAACCGAATTATTTTGAATTTTCGTTTATTTTTATAAATTCGGTTATATCCGTTTTACATTACGGTTTTCGAGTTCGGGATTGGATACTATTTTTGATTATTTCGGTTACCCGAATAACCGAAATTGGAAAGAAAAAAAAACATTAACCGGGCTTCTCTTGACTTAACTCAAATAGCCATTCCAGATTTCCTTGAGTCTCTTGACCTAAAAGGCTAAAACCCCTCAATCACCAGTCCCGATTTCCCCCAATTCGAAATCCTGATCTCATTCTCTACTCTCTACCTCTAATCTGTGACTCTCTAGCCTCTCACGATCATTATCGCGACTCCGCCGCCGTCGCCTCCTCTCCTTGACACAGACGGACTGCCTCCGTTCCCTTTGGTTCTCTCATAGTCTCACTATTTACCCCAATAAGCAAGTAAGTGCACTTCTTCCATAGTTCCATAGCTTCCATTCCATTTTCATCTACAGATCTAATACCCAAATTAATGAGATATGCATAGAGATTGATTTGGGTATGGACTGTTTTGAGTTTTGACTGTTTTGCTTGTGCCCCAAAATGGTGTCTTTGAGCTGCTACTTCTTTTGATGATCCTGGTAAAAATTGTAAATGTGACTACTTTGAAATGTAAATGTATATTTAGTAGCCAATAAGTATTAGCTGAAAGAGGAATTTTTGGGTATAGATGATGTTAGTTCTGGAAGAAAATGTAAATGTATATCTAGTAGTTTGTTTTGTTATTCTTCTTATAAATGTCAGGAATCAAGATTCAGGATGGTGGGTATTAGGTTTTGTTAATTTTGAAAATGCAATTTGTTTTAATTATTGTTCTGTTACAACATACAAGAGCTAAACTAAAATATCTAATTATATGTACAGAAAGTGGAATGTTGGTTGTTATGAAATTGCAATGCTATGAAATTGTGGAATGTTGGCTGTTGTTGCTGCATGTTGACTGTTACTTAATGTTGGTTGTTGCATGTTGGCTGTTGCTGTTGTTGCTGACTTGCTATGGCTATTGGAGTGTTGGCTTCTTCTGCTACTGAGCTGATTTGCTGCTGCAGCTGCTGTTGCTGATCAAGAAATTTGTTGGTTGTTGGCTGTTGGTTGTTACAATGTAGCATGTGCTGCAAATTTGCTTATTAATTGTTGACTGAATGACTTTTTATTTATTTATTAAAAACTCTTGTAAATTTGCTTGTTAATTGTTGCTTGGCTTAGGTGTCTAGTTGGCTGCTTTTGTGAATCAGTGAATGTATTGACTGGGTTGTAATTGACTGCCATTAAAAGATGAATCAGTGAATGTATTGACTGGATTGTAATTGTGGTGTTAATTATGTAACTATTAATTTCGGGTATTAACCGAATTGTAAATTCGGTTATTCGGTAATTCAGTTAAAGCACAATTCGGGTATCTATTCGTATAGTAAAATAATGCAAATTTCGGTTTTCGATTTTCACTATTCGGTTTTCGATTTTCGAGTTTACCCGAATGATCACCCCTAGTACTGAGGATTGATAGTATAATATTTGTTACAGTCAACATAGCAATCCAAAGTATTTCTGACCAAAAAAAATTGTCGGACAGACGAAAAAAAGGAGAATTATTATTTTAAAATATTTAGAGATATTTATCGACTATTTTTAAATTTTGAGGCAAATTGAAAAAAAATAATACCTGGAAAGACAATTTTGTCATTAACACAAACAAGTATTACCTTCGTCGCATGTTGTGCGTGGTAGTTTAGGTGGCTTTAAGATACAACAGTACAAGTTCACCATTTATCCCTTATTTACTTTAAAGAGGGGCACAATGGGTTCATACATGAATTGAAGTATTCAAAACTTAAACTCACAAGACCTAAAAACATGGCATTATAGTGCTTAGACTGCAGGATTTTCACAGAAAATATTGGCCTTAATGGGAAAGAAATCGCTTACATAAAATACAAGCAAGTTCACTTCTAGTTTTACTTCTCAAGGATGATTCACAAAAATTCGCAATAAATCAAAAGAGAAAGTTGCAGAAAATGGCAGATTTCAATATCACTCTACCTTCCGTAAGGTAAAAAGAAAATAATAACATCTAAATGCCAGCAGCCACACCCTCAGGTTGGCGATAAAATTCACGAGAAAAATGTCAAGAAAGTAGAAACTATTTCATTTGTCCACCTTAAAGCACCGCCACTAACTGCATAAAGTAACACAAGATAGCCACTTGTTGCTCAAACTAAACATTTGAACAAGAACTAATCATGTACTGTATTCAAATGCCTGTGGCGGCTGAGGTTCCTCGTCAACGGCCATTGCTGCGCCTGAGCCCTGTTGTGCGGCGGCAGATCCGCCACCAGTTGATGCCGTTGATGAGGGTGCATCGGTTAGGGATAAAACTTCAGGCTCTGTTGGGCGCAGGTCTTTCAAAAGAACAAAACCTGAAGTTGCTGACTTTACTGGTGTGTATCTGCTTTCTTCAAGAAATTTTATGAACTTCTCCTGAGCAGGAACCACCCTGGCAGGGTTGGTCAATATTTCAAAAGACGGCTCAGGTTCAGCCTTCTTTTCTGCAGGAGTATCAACCTGCCAAAAAGGACATTTATTAAGAAGAGATAAAACTGGCCACATCTAATGCATTGCGTATCATTCCTCACATCACATGAGACTCTATTTAGAGGAAGATTGATATCGCTAGCATTAATGTAAACAATAAAAGTTTAGGTCAGTAGCTCACAAACTAAAGAAGACGCAAGAAATAAAACCAGCATAACATCAAAATACATCACAAAAGATTTTATTTAAAGGACTACCTTGGATACTATTAGCATAAAAACAATTCTAGGTAAAAAATTCAAAAGACTAAAGAAGATTAAAGAAATAAAACCACAAAACTAGGTGAACAACTCAAAAGACTAAAGAAGATTAAAGAAATAAAACCGCAAAAAATCAAATTTTAAATCTGAACGTTCATGCAAGAGAGGGATGTATACAAATCATCATGCATGAATTCACCAAATTTAAAGGGTAAACGTTGCAAGCATAATACTACCAATATTTACCTGCATAGAATCCCCATCTTTGTCACTGGATGATTTGCCTTTTCCAGAAGACAACTCCACTCCAGAAGACTTTTCAGTAATGGCCTTCTGGTCTGCCTCTTTCTTAGTTGCCCTAGCCTTTGCTCTTGCAGATGTTGATAAAACTGCAGTAGGGAGCTTCACCGTTGATGTTGTGGTGGCCACAGTAGTTGGCCGAGGATACTCGAACAATGACGGTTTTGCATGAGATAAGAATTCGAATCTTGGTACTTTCAAGTCATAGTTTAATCCTATCAAAGCTGTCGGCGAGAATGACAAACTAAAGAAATAAATGAGTGGATACCAATACCAGAACTGGCTGAAAACAGCAAGACCTACAACTGCAGTGATTTTATCATGTTTCGTCTTGGAAAGCAACTTAATAGTGACATTTCTTCCACCCGCATCAAGGATTCCCGAGGCTAAAATTGCACCCATCTTGCTCATGGTGTCTTCATGCTTATCCAAAATGATTTTCTCCAATTGTCGCCTAAATGGAAGATCATAAACCACAATAAGCTTCAGCAAAGTAATATGATTCAAAATTTACTTAACAGAGAGATAAATTAAAAGTAAAATACCTGAACGCTCCAACACGAGAATCACTAGCTTCACTGATCTGAACCATCACCATAGCCATTGCAATTAAAGCACCTTGACGAACAAAATCAACCACATCTGATGTCAGAGGCTCTAACAAAGATATGGCCTCAGTCAGACCAGTACCCGCACAAGAAATGCCAACTGCCAAAGCAGCACCATAACGAACATGTGGGTTGTAAGACTCAGACAGCAGGGAGACAATTCGAGGGGTCTGCGCCGTTCAAGAAATGAGATCAATGAGAATACATCCACATACCAGCACAGAGGGTGTAAATACGAGGCTAAGAGGTAACAAAGCTAGTGACATTTAATGGTTGTGAACTAAACAAACACTATAACAAAATGTTACCAGACTGGAAAATGCATACACATATAACCCAGGAGGGGAGAGCGGGAGAAATAGAGAAGAGGGGAGGGGAGGGGAGGAGCTATTCTAAAAACTGAAACCGAAAAATGAAATTTCTATTTGCAAATGCAGATGGAGAAGTGACTGGGGGTGCTCAAACATAAAACAGAAAAAGAACTGACCTGTTCTGGTTCAGAGTACAGAACAAATCCAAGTGCTAAAACAGCAGTCCGCCTGACATCATCACTCACATCTGATACAGCGAAGTGTAGAAGCTGGCGAATGGCCTTGTTATTTGCTGTTCCACTATATGCCAATGCCAATGCATACATGCCACCGTAACGTATTATAGGGTCTTGATCCCTAGTCATCTGCTCAATTAGCGTATCCGCTTCTTCTTCTCTTCCATAGACTGTGAGGGCTATCCCCAATGCTAACCCCCTACAAAATGAAATTACAACATCAATAGTAAGGAAGCCCATATCAAGAAAACAACTATCCAGCACATGAAGCACAGAAGTAATATTTACCTAATGATTTTCTCGTGCTGAGTCTCATGTGCATAAGCAAGCATTTCACCTGCCTTCTCACTTGCAGTTCCAACCATCAGTAAACCCATACTTATACCAGCAGCCTCACCAGCAACAGCACTGTCTGTATAAAGCACATTTTTTACATCATCAAATACATCTTCATCAGCAGTTCCTAGAGCTGCCAAACCAAGACCTAGGCATGCACCATGCTGAATAACCTACAGAAACCAGGATTAAACATTAAATCTAGTGAGCTCAAAACTTACAATACAAAGAAGATATTCAACAATAAAAAGCAAGCACCTCAACATTGGTACTCCTTAGGCTATCACGAAGAAATTGTTTAATTCCCTCTCCATGGTTAGCATGAATCAGACCTAGAGCGTAAAGGGCTCCACCTTCTGAATATGGACTGCCACCACCTGAACCACTCTGCGGCAAGTAAGGGGCCATCAATGATCTTCCTTGCTGCAAGTGACCTCTGTGAATAACACCAAGCCCTGCTGTTGCACTAAATTTAGCCCAATTTGTGGCCCTACTGAGCCAGTCCTGACAATATATTTAAGCACAAGCAGTTAGATAATGCTGAGGAAGCAAATATGGTATCAATGCAACAATGGAAAACCTCATGCAAGTATAGTTTTGAGTTACCAGATTCTCCCTCAGAAATGTATCCACAGTTGTTCCAGCATGCATAATTGCATTAGCATATATTGTTGCACTATGACAGACACTGTTTCTCATCTCTACTGACTGCTTAATTGTCTTTAGAATAAGAAGATCCGACCTATATAAAATTTCAGATCAGTGTGTAAGCACTCTTCAGTAAGCTATAAAGACGTTGTCATACATAAAAATGATTCAAAAATGAACAAAGTTAATTTGATTAGAATTGCAAATCAAATCAAGGAATGATAAATAACTAAAGTGCCTCACTTGTTATGACTGTATAAGAACTGTAGAGTCAACTGTATTGATGTCTCTCCAGATAAAATTCCTTTAAGTTTGGTCAGCCTCTCAGCATATGTTACATCCTTTGGATCAGTAACAGGAGTGCTCTCAGGAACAGCTTGAGTTCCATCTGTCATCTGAACATCCTCAGATGCAGTGGCAGTTGGGTTTTGAGCAGATACTGGCTGCACAGGTTCTGTGGGCAGGGTTTTGGGTTTTGAAAGCTGGTCTCTCACATTCAACAGAAAAGCTTGGTGTTCATTCTCTATAAGATCAAACGCTATTTGAAATGCCAGTAAAGCATCATCCTTATTTTCAGATCTCAAAAGTTTTTCCAATATGCCAGCAACACCCATTGGCTCATCCAAAAACATTAGGCATTGGCAAATACTCAAATAATCCGGAGATGGCAACTTTTTAAATACTTCAACAAGAAGATTAAGCACCTAAACACAGTTTGCAGAATATTAGTGTACATGTAAATAAAAAATAAGAATCATCTATCCGGATCCACGGATCTAACAAGACATTATCTGAATATCTATATGCTTAAGAAATTGTTTAAAAAAATCATAATTTATAAATAAATAAAAACTCAAAAAGTTTTAAAATTCTCATCAAAGCAAAAGATTTTCACACCAACAACAGAATACAGGATAATCAACCAATACATGTACCTGCTTTTACAAAAACTACTTTATAAAAGCCTTTACCCAAACCTAAAATTTTGGCCTCCACTCCTTATGGAGTGGGCCAACCAACTACATTATACGTCATTTTTTCAGCTGCTTATAGGCTTATCAACAGATCACAGTTTGATCCGACTTCAACGATTTATGCAGATCCAGTATGATATGTTGATATGTTGGACTGATCATGATCTCTAGCCGATTACCCCATTAAGAATTACTACAGTTTGGACCGTTTAGATAATGATAGAGCGATCTAGTCTAGCAATCTTCTGAATAAAGTGATTACTACAAAACACGACTCTATATACATGTAACATGTGTGTTTACAATTATCCTTAACCAACGGAACTAAAGAGTTTCTTAAAAGACAATACATGTCATATCTAAACTTTTTTCAGATCCTAACAGATTAGATTGGATGTCCACGTACAAACACATCTGGATCACGATTCATGAATGAATTTCTGTCATTTAACTAAGATACCTTAGATACAAGATTTTATCTTTTAATTAACAAAGCAGCTTAAAAAAATTCCTAGCATGGTCAAAATCAAATCTCTTCTACAGGCATATGCACAGCCAGTTTATATGTGCTGCAATACAAGTCCCAAATGCATGCCACAAAAGATGACCAAAGCACCCAAAAAAATTGTCCTTTTATGGTCGAAAGTACACAATTCAAATACAATATGTTATATAAAGTCTAATTTATCCTCAAAAGCACTTTAATAGGATCCACTACTTCTAGAAAAAAGAGAGAATCTTTAGTGTACTTACAGGGGGTCCATTTGGGTAGATATTGGGAACTTATTTATACTTTCTCCTCTACTTTCGTTTATCTTAAATTGTGTGAAAAATGTCCTCAAGACATCTTTTATGGGACGGAGTGATAAGATCTTATTTTATTGTTTTGATAAGCATAATTCTCTAAGATTTTGTTTACTACACCTACGTCTAAATAAGCTTTAAAGCGTATTTAATCACAAATCTCTAATTTAGACTACTGCTAACATTCTCTCCAACTTTCATACTATCCAAAACATAAACAAATATTTCATGGAAAACAAATCACGACAATATTAACTGGTAAATGCAAAAAATATTATATATACATGTACAAGAGTTGAAAATAGTAAAATCTTTACCTCGTGTCTATATTCTCTGCGATTGACAAATGAGTGAGAAACATTACTGCAATATGATAGAGTTGCATGAACATTATCACTTTTCGTGATTGCTTCTTCAAGCTTATCCAATCTTCGGCACTCAATCGCCATTCCTATAGCTTGCTGATATCTTCCATCCAAAATACACCTAAAAAAAAGCAATTGGTAAGATGGAGAAAATCCAAGGAACTAGACCAAAGGTGCAAGGCTACATACTTATCAAGCATCCTCTCCACGATTGCCTCCAACCTAGGATCAATAATTGCTGAATCATCATTCGACTCAGCAGCCTTGGTCTTAAGACTAGCATATTCATCTATAGCTTTAGCTGAGAAACAAAACAAGCAGGACATAAAAAAATAATAATTAAACAACACAATTTCAAATGCATATAAAGTCTAAATCACTGATTGAACACTGTATAGAAACTGGCTGCCACAACGTAACATTTTTTATGACAAGTACAACTTATTAAAATCTTAATTCAAGCACGTATAGGCAACAAAAAGGATCGAATCAAATGTAAGATGTATACCCAGAAGAGTATGAACATAATCTGAATCCTCCGAAACATCAAATAGAGGACCAGCTCCAAGAGCATATGATAACGAGTCATTAAGTTCACCCAAGTAATAGAAAACCTGTTGATGTAAATAGTGCAATCTGTGAGAAATATATTATCACACATTATAGAGTACTAATTTTTTTCTTGATAAGAATCTTGGAGTAATTATTATGATGCGTTCTTTCTTGAACACCCCATTTCTAAATTTAATAGGTACTCTACCAGAACCCTGTGAAAAGGTGGATAAAGATAACGACAACGAAAAGACAAAGAAAAGTATGTTTACAGTCGCTAAAAACAAGAAACTGGAATTGTAGCATTCAAAATGCCTTTAGGAAAGAAAATGCAAAACAATATTGGAAAGTTCTGCAATATCATTCCTCTTTGCAATACTTTATACAAAGCATACTTTTTTGCTTTTATTTTTAATTTTGATAAAAGAAGAAGATTCAATAAAGAAAGCTTGATATTAACAAAGAAAGAAGTTCTCGTTGAACCGAGAAAACAAAGAGATTCAACTACAGCGATGTCAAAATAATTGGTACAATACAATTTCACATAAAAACACAAGGGAAGTCTTCATAGAAACTATTTAGAGGGACTCTTAATACCATGCCATTGTAAAAAAAAATGCTTCTAAAATGTGGTAGAAGCCGGATGGTGGCATACGTGGCATATGTGGACTGCTTTGTGTGTTAGAGAGAATAGTTTTTCTCTTTCTATTTTCATTTTTCCATTTGTTTTTTAGTTATTGGGGTTTATGTATTCAACTATTTTGTTGAGAAAAGGAATTTTCAAGCCTCGCCTGGGGGGTTACACTAGATGTAGATAAAAGTAAGCAGCCCAGGTAAAAAAATTGAGAAGAAAATTAAAAAAAATAATAAAAATAAATAAAGATGAACTAAAAAATTACACTTTCTGCAGGATGCTGACATTCACCTTTCTCCAGGAATAAACCTGACATACCAATTCAGACAAATCTACCATAATAGAAGGACTTGAGCATTTAGATCATAACCAGTATCTAAATATAATACATTTATGTGCAAAAGGATGCACGCTCAAAGACTCAGAAATATACAAATTGTTTCTGTTTCCATTAGGTTCAGAAAAACAACGACGAATGTCTAAGTTGACTGACTAGTGCTTTGAGGACAGGGAGAAAACAAAACAGACATTTTGAGATCATAACTATTTGGGATAGATGACTTATAATACCAGATTAGTACTTCTTACTACCGTTGTCCTGGCAACTTTAACCAGCATAACAAAATTCTCATAGTAAAGACAATTGAGTTGTCCTGGCAACTTTAACCAGCATAACAAAATTCTCATAGTAAAGACAATTGAGTAGTTAGATTATATTAGACAGACGCTAGCACCCATATAAATAAAGTAAGAACACAGCAAAAATATGTCATCACCTTTGAAACAAGCAATGCGGCTAGTTGTCTTTGATCAAATTCTTCATCTTCATATAAACTTTCTCTGAGGTGACAAAATACACAAACTTTAATGGCAAATAACTATATTAGAATAAATATCATCTCATCATCTAAAAAAAGATGAAAATCAAAACCTTTAAACTCATTATACATTAGTTCATTTGTTAGAAAAAATAATGCAATAATAAGACTATAAGAGAAGAATGACATGAAATGTTACAAAGTTTCCATTTAGTACAAAGACTTTTAGTACAATAATTTAATGAAGGATTTTTATTTATTTTATTTTATTTTGAGGGGGGAGGGGGTAGCAAAATTGAAGGTTAATATAGATATTAGTAGGTACATAATGGAAGAAAAGGCACTCTCCCAATATTTGTCAGATTCTGTTTTCAACTCTCATGCATGTGAAAAGCCCAATACAACAATATAGGACAGGGGTATAACTTTCGTTTGAAAAATAAATAAATACAACAAGCAACATCTCATCAAGAACCGAAGTGATGCAGTACCGTATACGAACACCAAAGGAGTATTTGTTAAATATTTTGTAAAAATACTAGGGATACCTTAATTATAATTACTTGGGGGAAGTAGTACAAAGAGATTGAAGGAGTGGAATAAAACAGAGCTTGTGATAAGAGTGAGTAGAGGAATGCAATCCAATGTTCTAAAAAGCATCAGGCAAACCTAGGCAGCGGAGGGAACTTTGAGCGCCTAGGCCTTGAAGGCGGCGTCTAGGATGGGTCTAGGCGGTGTTAATTTTAATTTTATTAGTAAAGTATATGGGTGAAGTTTGAAACATACTAAACTTTAGGACTATAAGTATAATTAAAAATAAACTTTGCATGTATTTGTAAAATGATATCATGTAACACGTACAAAAAACAGGGAGAACTGTGGGTCTTATGGACCATGTATTATTTTTTTGAGTTGGGCTTTTAAGTCGGGAATAATTTACTTGAACCATGTGAAAAAAAACAAACCTAGCCTTCCTCCTCAAACACGATCGGCATAGCAGCGAGGAGCAGCGACTAATAGGGTCGTTAAGGAAATGTATTTGTAGATTTAAAGGTATTCAACCTAACGAAGTTCCTATGTGTCTCAATATAAGGTCCAGTCAATTAGAGCTATGATATAAACTAGACTATAACTGCTATTGAACTCATCCAATTTGTTAAAAACAAGTTCAGGAAAATATTTTAGAAACCGCTTTTTCTTTTTTTTGAGGATTTATGAAGTTGTATCCTCTCATGTGATCCCCACAGAGATCCTCGGAAATTCTTTTCATTTGAATTTATTTACTTCTTTTATAAGTTCATTTTTAAAAAAATATATGTTTTTGGATCAAGTAGAATGCAAGATAAATAACTTTTCATTTGATATTATCTACTAAAAGAATCTTTTAGGATCATCTTCCAAAATACTTTAATCTTTCTAAAGCCCCCTGTTCCAACCTCGAATTCCTATTTGATGATCTCTATTTTTCCCTGCTTTCTACATTTAACATAGCCCCTATTAAATTTCTATCCCATAGTTATAATTTACAGTAAATATTTAAACCCAATACATACACCAGGTTATTTCCTCAACCTCCTAACCTTCCTACCAACACCAACCCCTGTAAATATTTAAAAACCAATAAATAGTTCATATTCAAATAAACATCCATAAACACAGCTTAAAATGTTAAACCTGCCTTACATTTCCCACCTTAAGAAATTATTTTTCAACAAGAATCTCGTCTACTTTAACTAAATTTCCAAAGACTCACATTCTATTAACCCACACCACCTTCGTCCACCACTAACCACACTCATGGTAACGAAGCCAGTATAGTATAACCTACCACTACTTTGTCGTCTCCAAAGGATGACAAATCAAGTTTGATTTGAAAAACTTTCTACATTAAAACAAATGCCTAAAAACAGAAACAAATGCCTAAAAACAGGTACAAAGTTTTATATCTTCAAATTCAATGCACTAATAAATAGCCATGGACCATTTTCAAAACCTAAAGGATGAATGTTATGCAGAAATTTTTGCTTCAGATTTGAGATTCATATAACCCCAGAAAATAATATATAATTGAAAAGAATAAAATAAAAAGCCCTTTGCACAATCAAGAAGTTGCTTTTTTTACTTAAAGTTCCCAACTTTCAAATCTCAACAAAATTAAGAGAAATCCACTCAAATTATAAACACACTGGACTAAAGCTGCAAAGTTACATTATGATACTTTCACATACGAGTGAACCACATAGTTCCATGCAAAGATAGCTACAGTAGTTAATAGAGTTAGTTGATTAGGAGTAAAAGAGTCATTACAGTAATAAAGTTGTTAAGAGTTTGTGAGTGAAATGCGAGTATAAATGTCGAAATTGTAATCAGAATTCACACGGAATGAATTGCTCTTTTCCTCAATTTTCTCTTTCTTCTCTCAGCTCTCTCTCTATTTTCTCTATTCAATCTTCTTATTCTCTACTTCCTTGCTTAAGTTTTTCTGACAATCTCTATTTCTCTGTAACAATTGAACTCAAGTAGCCAATCCCTTACATTTGGTATCAGAGCTCAGGCGATTGGCGGCCATGGCTATGAATAATCAACGGTTAACAAACCTAGAAAGCAATGTTCATGATTTACAAAATCAGTTGCAATCGTCAGTGGAATCGCTGAAGAAAGGATTCGATAAAAAGTTGGAGCAAATGTTGAAAGGCTTCGAAGTTATGACGTCAGCTCAAAATTAGAAAAACAATGGTGCGAGCTCTTCTAGAGTTGAACGACAATCCTCAAGTATTGTTACCCCATCTCCAACTCAGCATCCTAATGAATTGATCCTTGGGCCTTATGATGGCAATACTCCTTCATACAGTGGTTGTGATGGCATATTCCGCACTATCAAGTTCGAATTTCCTAAATTCCATGGTACTTACCCTAGGTCATAGATTAGGAAGTGTAATAAATTGTTCTCACGTCATAATGTCGCTAAAAACCAGAAGAAGCTCTATTTAGCTAATATGCATCTCGAAGGAGAAGCTGAAAATTGGTACTCTAGTTTTGTGGAGAGTGGTGCTAAGTTGACTTGAACTGTTTTGATTGATGAGCTGCTACCAAGTTTTAGTCCAGAGACTAAAGTGAATCCTATAGCAGAATTTGAAAAACTTCAACAAATTGGTACAGTGGATGAGTATAGAGCTAAATTTGAGGAGCTTAAGGGCTAAGCATTAATAAGAAATCCTAAACATGATGAAGAGTTCTTCGTTGATTGTTTTGTTGAAGGGTTGAGAGAGGAGATTCAGTTAGGGATTCAGGAACTAGGTTTTACAACATTGAAGGAGGCTATTCGTTTGGCTAGGGTGGAAGAAGCTAAGTCAGAGGCATGACTTTAGCGCATCCGCAGTGCTTTGAGAACTTTTAACAATGGTAATCAGTTGAGCAGGCCTTCTACCGTGTCAACTTGAGTACAGAGATTTACTACTAATGGTGGAATTAGAATTTTGGGAGGCAGTAGTTCATATGTTAATACAGGAATTGGTGCAAGAGAGCCTAAGAAAATGTTGTCCATAAAGAATATGACTAGGGAGCAGATATCAGAAAAGGAAAAAAGGATTGTTTTTTTTCCTATGATGAGCCTTGTGTTCCAGGCCATGTGTTCCTTCTATGGAAGAAGATTCATGTGTAGTCTGACTGTCTGAGGAGTAGATTGTGTATGAACCAAAACTAATACCATACCAAGGTTGAAACAGCATAGCGTGCCAGTGGAGGATAGACAGACTGAAGTCCAGATCACATTACATGCATTGTCTGGTCATAATGCAAATAACACCATAAGAGTACAAGGGACAGTGAACCATAAACCAGTGAGTATTCTAATTGACAGTGATTACTAAAAAAAAAATTGGACTCACAAGCTGCAAAAAAAACTTAAAGTTAAGTTGCAGGATACTAAGCCCATGACTGTCTGTGGCAAATGGATTCCAAGAGCACAGTACCCAAATTTGTCCCAATTTTAAGTGGCAGGTTCGGGACCATACTTTTACTACTGAGATGAGGGTGCTTCCTTTGGGAGGAGTGGATGCAGTGTTAGGAGTCCAGTGGTTAAAAACAGTTAATCCAGTCACTTTTGACTTTAATAACTTGCAGCTGCAGTTCTTTTTGGATGGAGAGTCGGTGATACTACAAGGTGAGAATACAGATGTTGCTCCCACTATACATCTCATGCACTCGAGATAATTTAAAAGAGTGTTACAAACTACTTCCCATTGATATTTTAGATACTTGTATGGCATGGTTGAGTGTGGGGATTGTAGTTCCATAGAGGATTCATGCCCTAGATTGCAGAAATTATTGGATTCCTTCTCCGATATATTTGTTGAACCACAAGGATTGCCTCCTATCAGGTCTCATGACCATCACATTAATCTCAAAGATGACAATCAACCAATCAATTTATGACCTTATAGATATCATTAGGTCCAGAAGTCAAAGATTAAGAGAATTGTAGCTAAGTTACTGAAGACTGGGGTTATACAAGATAGCAACAGTTCATTTGTTTTCCCGGTTTTGTTGGTTGAGAAACATGACAACACATGGAGAATGTGTATTGACTGCAGGGCCGCAAATGATGCCACCATTACAGATAAATTTTCAATACCTGCTATAGATAAGTTGTTGGATGAGCTGTGTGGTTCTAAATGGTAATCTAAATTGGATTTAATGTCCGATTACCATCATATTAGAGTTTATCCACCTGATATACCCAAGACTGCTTTTAGGACTCATACAGGTCACTATGAGTTTAAGGTCACGCCCTTTGGGTTGACCAATGCTCCAGCTACTTTCAAAGCCTCATGTATACTGTGCTTGTTTCTTATTTGAGGAAATTTATTCTGTTTTTTTTTATGATATTCTGATTTATAGTCCAACTTATGAGGCTCATCTGAAGCATATTCAGTTCACTTTACAGCTGTTAAAGCAGCATGAATTGTATGCTAAGATGTGTATCTTTGCCACACAACAGGTGCAATATCTTGGCCGCGTGATTACAGCAAAAGGTGTTTCCACTGATCCAAGTAAGGTAGAATGTATGGTGCAATGACCCAAGCCTATGAATATTAAAGGATCGAGGGGTTTCTTAGGCCTAACAAACTATTACAGGAAGTTCACAAGGCATGGCCTTATCAGCAAACCTTTGACTGACATGTTGAAGAAAGACAATTTTTGTGATATCAAGAAGTGGAGCTAGCCTTCAATACCTTAAACAGGCCATGGTAAATGCCCCAGTTTTATCTATGCAAGACTTTTCCATTCCATTTGTAGTAGAGACTAATGCTAGTGGAACAGGCATAGGGGTTGTGCTGATGTAGATAGACAAACCAATTGCGTTCCTAAGCAAAGCTATTGCTCCTAGGAATTTAAGATTGTCTACTTATGAGAAGGAATTAATGGCAGTTTGTCTATACAGTGCAAAAGTGGAGACATTAATTGTTTGGTAATAAATTTCTTACTAAGACTAATCACCAAAGTCTTAAATACCTATTGGACCAAAGGATTACTACCACTAACCAACAAAAGTGAATCACAAAGCTCATAGGCATGGATTATGAAATATTGCATAAAAGGGGCAAAGAAAACTTGGTAGCTGATGGGTTATCTAAGCAGATTGATGAGAGATTCAACCCACAGCAGAAGGATCGCTCATGTTTTGCTCTTACTAATATGTCTCCTCAATGGATTCAGGAATTAGCTAAGAGTTGGGATAGTGATTAATATTTACACAACATTATATCTCAGTTGGTGCTAGACTCTTCCGCAGTTCCTTATTATTCTTTTGTGAATGGAAGGCTGAGGTTCAAAGGGAACTAGGTTTGGGAAATTCACATGACCTAAGAATAAAACTTTTAACAGAATTTCACAGCTCTCCTATTGGTGGACATTCAGGAAGAGGTACTTTTGAGAGATTTTCCCAATTCTTTTATTGGCCACCTTAAAGCTGATGTGATCAGATTTGTCAAGGAATATGAGGTATGTCGATTAAGTAAACATGAAACGTGTTGTTCCTGGCTTGCTGCAGCCTTTACCCATCCCTAAGACACCATGAAAAGATATTGCCATGGACTTTATTGAGGGCTTGCCAAATTCTCATGATTATAATTCTATTTTGGTAGTTGTTGATAGACTTACCAAGTATGCTCATTTCCCGAGTTTAAAACATCCATTTACTGCTACTGATGTAGCTATTGTCTTCCTCAAAAACATTCACAAGTTGCATGGTTTACCTACATCTATAGTCTCATATAGGGATAAAAATTTCATTGGCCATTTCTAGCAAACCATATTCAAGTCCTTGGGTACCCAACTTAACCTCAGCACAGCCTATCATCCTCATAGTGATGGCCAATCTGAGAGGGTGAACTAGTGTTTGGAGGCATACTTGAGGCGTACGTGTAGTCAGAGGCCTAAGACTTGGAGTGAATAGTTGTCCTTTGTTGAATGGTGGTACAATACACATTATCACAGTAGGGCATAGTTAACTCCTTTTCAAGCCTTATATGGCTATCCAACTCCCCATATCTCTTTCCGTCAATTTGGTCAAATTTCAGATTCTACTGCAAGACAATTTTGTGCTTCTAGGAATCAGTTGTTACAACTCTTGAAGGATAAGTTGGTTAAGACTCGATGCAGAATGTAGAATTACGCAAATTCTAACAAGCAAGAAAGGGTTTTTCAAGTTGGGGATATGGTTTATTTGAGGGTTCGACCTTATAAACAAGTCTCTATGACCCAATCCAACTATTCTAAGTTGGACTACAAGTATTATGGGTCATTTCAGGTTTATTGAGAGGGTGGGAGCTGTTGCTTATAAATTGTTGCTTCCAGCTACCGCTAGAATTCACCCTGTGTTTCATGTCTCACTTTTAAAGAAGAAGATTGGTGCTACAGCGTAGGTGTCTCCTGTTTTGCTTTCAGTCGATACTCATGGTCAATTTTTTATTGAGCCTATTGAAATTTTGGATCGACGAATGGTGAAGAAAAATAATGCAGCTGTTGTTGAAGTTTTAGTTCAATGGTCAAATACTTTGAAGCTACTTGGGCGAGCTAGTCTGATATCCATGCTCGGTTTCCAGCTTTCAATCCTTGAGGACAAGGATCCTTTTTAAGGAGAGGGGATTGTAAGGAATTAAGTAGCTGTTAAATAGCCGTTAAGTAGTTAATAGAGTTAGTTGATTGGGGGTAAAAGAGTCATTGCAGTAATAAGGTTGTCAAGAGTTTGTGAGTGAAATATGAGTATAAATGTGGAAATTGTAATCAGAATTCACAAGGAATGAATTGCTCTTTTCTTCTCTGAGCTCTCTCTATATTCTCTGCTCCATCTTCTTATTCTCTGTTTCCTTGCTTAAGTTTTTCTGACAATCTCTGTTTCTCTGTAAGAATTGAACTCAAGTAGTCAATCCCTTACACCACCCAAAAAATTAAACGAACTCTCAAAAACCCATAATTTTATGTACCCATAAATCCCTAAATTGCATTAGTACCAAGCTTTAGCTTCATCAGTAAGACGACAACCCCCTTTTAAGTCCTTAACACATATATCGTCTAAATACTCAAAACTTTCTAATCTTTAATGTAGAATTCAGAAGTATTCATCTTAACGCACCAAAAAGGTAATAAATTCTAAAATATCCAAACTTTGGCTATTGTCCTCAATACCCAATACTGATATCTGTACAAACAAACAGTAATATATGTACAGAGAACAATTAAGTGAATAATACATGATTGGAACGCTTGTGGAGATCTCGGGCCAGAAGTAGTCAACAAAGGCGTTCAGATTGGAGAGAGCGTGAAGTTTTAGAGACGGATGGCTCTCGTTCAGCATCGCCAATAGTCCTCCGGCTGAGCTCACCATCGTCGGCGCTGCCGCCATTGTTTTCCGTCCAACACTACCGAATTAGGGGAATTGAATTGGGGGTTTTTGGATCTGGAACTGAGAAAAAAAGTTAGGGCTTTGAAGAGGAGCGAAACCCTAGGGGAATGGAGAATACTGGTGCAGAAGACGGCGAAAGTACTGCAAATTTGGGTTCCGATTGGTTTTCTATTAGTACTTTGTTTCTTGTAGATTGGGCAAAGTCTGATTCGGACTGAATTTCGGCTGGTGTGAATATTCGGACTCTTGCTCTATAAGTTGACGGGAAAAAAATGAAAATTTTAATTTAGAAAAAATGTAATAAAGAATTAATAAAAAAAATATGTTGTTATTGAATTAATAAAAAAAACAAATAAGTTTCACATTTAAGTTATAGGTTCGATTCTCAAAAAAAAAAAAAAAAGTTATAGGTTATCCTTAAATTAGTTTAATTATATTTATAAACTAGTGGGTATAATAAGAATTATAAAAGATAATCTTATACAGTATTATTTAATTTTTCTTTCAAATCTGTCTATTTTTTAACAGAAAAGTGACTATAGTTTTTCTTCTATTTCTTTTATGTTCATTAAAAAAGTCAATAACAAATAAATTGGACAAAAAACTTGAATTTTTCATCAATTTATTTTATTTTTCTTCCATTTTAAAACTTAGTAAATAAGTGTTATTGATGCATGAATAATAGAAAATCAATCTTAGTTTTTTGAAGTTAATTTAAAATTAAATTTTATATAAATTTATTTAGGGTATAATAATATAATTACAAAAATTATAAACTATTTTTATAATAAAAGATATATTATTTTTAAGCATAAACTAAATTACTTTAAATTTGAGTTTGAAAATATCTAAAGTTAATCTTAGAAGTCAATATTGATCTTACATTTAAAAAAAAATGATATATATATATATATATATATATATTGTAATATCCTAGATATTTTCGAGATTTTAAATAATATCTTAATTGATTTTATTAAAGGTTCAGGTTTAAAACCTAGAATTTGAGAAGTAAGATGTGTAGAAAATGGGTAAACATTTTTTTTTTAACATAATTTATTTGTTAGAAATTAAATGTGAGAATATTGTATTGATGCATGCAGATAATTTATTAAGGAAATAAATTCAATTGAGAAGTGAAGGTGAATATATATATATATATATATATATATATACCTAGAGTTGAGTTTGCTAGTCAAACAAGATGATGTGTGAAGTAAATTAAATACTCAATAAAACTAATAAATTAATTAGTTTAAGTATAGATTAAAAAGGAAAGTCATGTAATATAATTAATTGAATTAATTATATGAGTCATGAATTAAAGCTAAGATTAGCAAGTAGAGAAGTGGAATATTGCCTAGAATGACAATATTAAGAAGATAATTAATTAAGTAATTAACTTAATTATTTAGTTGTCATATAGAGTCCATTAATGGATTTAATAAAAGCCCAATATGAGAATACTTGCATGAAGGTGGGTAATTAAATAATAAACCCAAATGTTAAGTTATGATATAGTCTAAGAGGTAATTAATATAAGTCCAATTAAATAATATTGAAAAGTATGGTATATCATGGTGTGAAAGTCCAATTAAATTAATTACCAAACCCAAGTTATATATGATATGTAAGTTGTGTTGGGTAGCCCAAGTAATTAAATAAGAGAGCCTAATACAAAGTAATCCATGTAGTCCAAACACATTAAAGTCAAATGATGGTCAATGTGTTGGGAGAATATTTTTCAAGTATTGATTGAGTGTAGAGAATTAACTAATGTATGGTTAATTGAATAACCCTAGTTGGTAGACAAGAGAGAGAATTAACCAAACATTGGTTAATTGATAGAAAAAAGAAGGTAGTGTTGAGAATTAACTATGGGTGAGTTAATTATGTAACCCAATGTGGTAGGATAATTAAAAGTAAGTCTAATTGGATTATATTATAAGTCCAATTGATGTATTAAATTAAGTTAAATTAATTAACCTAGTAGTCCATATAATTTAATTTGAACATTGATTTATGTAATAATTAACCAAGCCCAATGCTTGTTTTAATTAAATGTAACATAGGGTATTTAATGTTAGTCCAATGTAACAATTAAATTGAGCCCAACCAAATTAAATAAATGAGCTCGATATAATTTAATTCTAAGGTCCAAAGTGGAGCCCAATGTACAAGTATAGGTGAATATGTATACATATATTGGTGTATATATATATGGATAATTATATAATGATATAGGACATAAAAATAAAGCCAAATTGGTGTAATAAATTGCAAATCCCGAATTTTGAGGGGGCCCCACATGGAAATTTTGAGTGTGGACTTCCTATGACTTCAATTACACTCCAAAAGTTGCTTACAAGCAACCTTGATGGATGTCACACCAATCGTCATTCATGGTAGTCATTCCATGCAATAGTAATCTAGTTTAAGCTCCTAATTTCATCAACACTAGTTGATTAGGAGGTTAATGAAGGATTAACATTGTGCTATAAATAGAAGTGTTCCATTTATTGGTGAGGTTGGTTAGTCATTTGTAGCATTTTCTAGAGAGAAAAAAGGAGAGCTTCTTGAGAGATATAGAGAGTTACTCTTATGAGATTGATGATCCACCAAGCAAATTTGCTAGAGAATGAACAAGAGAGAGTCACAATCCAAGATCAAGTCAAGAGGAAGGAGAGCATCCATGTATAAAAGGTTAAAAAGTGTTCTAAACCTTCTTTAGTTCATTTTTATAGTTTAGATATGATTTGAACGGTTAAAATGTATTTTTAACCGATCAAAACACGTTTTGATGTTCTAGAAGTTTTTAGCTATGTAATATATGTATATTAATAGTTTGATGGGTTTAACATGGGTTTTTATATGTGTTTGTGATGAAAAATTTCATCAAACTCATTGAATAAATTTTTACCGACAAAAACAAATTAATCTAATACGTAGCAGCCCCTTCACGGAATTACTGTTCACAATCCGTAAGTCGGATTTATGATCCGTCAATTTTGGGTGATAGATCCATGAAATATGAAGATTCTCTAAGTTGAATGACTAAAATCCGATTTAAAATGAGCAAGATATGGATTTTCTACCAAAACACCCCATTGTTTTAGGGCTGTGCACAACAGTCCGGTTTGGAGCCAATTTCTGTGACCAAAACAAATCCAAATTTGATGTTTGGTGATAGAAAAATGTAGTTCGGGAAGTTACGAATCCATCGATACCAAATAGACCTCAATCGGACTTGTGGATTTCATTTTATTCAAGTTTCCGTCGGAGACCCCAAGTCTGGAAAATTCAGAAAGTAATCTGCCTATTTTTTTAAACAAACCGGCCGGTTCGGTTTTTTTCGGCTTTTCATGATTTCTAGGTAGGGTCGGTTCGGGCATTTTTAGGCCGGTTCTTGGGTTGGTTCCAAAAGAGAAAATGCTTATAATTTTATAAAGAAAATTATCAAAATTTAAAATCCGATTTTTTTTGTAATTTGGTATTTATTAGAATTAATGGTGGATTAAAGCTTACTAAATTGCTAATAAGTATGGGAAAATTATTTTTAATTTCAGAAAAATAATATTTGACCTATTGGCATGCTAGTTAAGTGTTATAAAATAAAATTTGAAATTATTGAAATGATTCACTATATATTAGCTATTTATTAGTGTATAAATAAGCTAATAATCTAATTAAATATTATTTAATAAATATTAAATAATATATGAAGTTATGTAATTAATTAATTATGATTTAATGAATATTAAATAATAATTAAAGGATGTTCAGATGAATAAGTTAGTTATTTATTATTTAATTGCACTTAAATAATAAGTAAAGTTAAATAAATAATTAATTACTATTTAAATTAATATTAAATAATAATTAATTACTATTTAAATTAATATTAAATAATAATTAAAGAATATTAAAGTTATAAAGCTAATTATTTATTATTTAATTAATATTAAATAATAAGTAAGGTTAATTAAGTAATTAATTATTATTTAATTAATATTAAATAATAATTAAAGGATAATAAAGGTTAATAAACTAATTATTTATTATTTAATTGATATTAAATAATAAGTAAGGTTAATTAATTAATTAATTATTATTTAATTAATATTAAATAACGAGTTCGGATAATTAGTTAATTAATTATTATTTAATTCATATTAAATAATAATTAAATGGTAATTAAGTGGAATAAATTATTACTTAATCAAAAGAAGATTATTAAGTAATTAAAATATGTTGATAATATTATTGACTAACTATTAAATGATAATAGTTAAGAATTAAATCATTATTCAATAATTAATAATGATATGTAATTAATTTAAAATATTATTAAAGGATTAATAATATTATTTAGCATTTAATTAACTATTAAATAATAATAGTTAAGAGTTAAATCATTATTAAATAAATAATAATGATAAATAAAGATTTAGAATATTATTAAAGAATTAATAATATTGTTTAACAAGTAATTAACTATTGGGTAATAATAGTTAAGGGTTGAATCGTTATTAAATAATTACTAATGATACGTGAGAATTTCAAATATTATTAAATGATTGATAATAATGAGAAGTCAATTAAAATATTATTAAAGGATAATAATATTAGCAAGCAATTAAATTATTATTAAAAGATTAATAATAATGATTAAGGTAAACTATTATTAAAAATAAATTAATAATAGTAATGATTATTTAAAGTGTTATTTAACAATTAAATAACATTATAAGTTATTACTAATTGATAGTAAAATTTAAAATATTATCAAAGGTGGGTAATATTATGATAGGTATCGAGATAAATGATGTGATTAAGTTAAACCAAGGGTATGGTCCATTAGTGATTAATTGGTGAATCGACCTAAATAAATATAGGGTCCAAGTTTTAATGCAGTGACATTAATAAATGTCAGAATTGCATAGTTTCGAACAAAAGATTTATGATGTTGAATATGAAACACTGAGTCAAGTCAAAGAGAAACTAAAATATGAAATTAACCTTATTAAATAAAGGGGATGATAAGAAGAAATAAATATCTTTAAAATAAGATTTAGTATTGAGTCAAACTTTGACTGATATTGTGCACCGTTGATCTCACATACCGTGTAGGTGGTGCAATGAACGTGAAAGATTAACGTAAGCTGGTTATACAAGTCCAGACAAGTTTTTCAGAACGTGTTGTATTATGTGCATGAATTATAAGTTTGTTATTAAACTGAGATGTGCTCATACGTGGTTATGTGCAAAGATGTTTTAATGTGCCTTTGTGCAATAAGTTGATTTGAACTGTTGATATGCGGTAGTTGATTTAAGACAATTGTTCTGCATTGAACTATATGTCATGATAGAGGTTAGACATGAAGCATAGATTAAATGCGAGGCATGATATGCACGAGCAGTATGTCATAAACTGAAATGCATGAAAAGCATGATGTTAGTATAAATTATAAATTTTATGTGAAGCATGTAATGTGTTATGTGTAGCTGTTGAACTTGCTGAGCCGTCGTGCTCACTCTTGCCTAAACCAACATTTTCAGATAAGGCTAGTTACCTGAAGTTCTCGATAAAGAACAAGGAACAGGAAAATATATTACTTCCATTGAAGATCTAAATGTCTATTGTAGATATCAGTCCGAATTGGACAGGTAAATGATTCTGTAGCATAAGACTTAGTTGGTATGTTATATGAGTATTAAATACTCAAATTGATTGTAATAGAATGTCGTATCATGTATGATATTGAGACATACTAGGAATGTATAAAGATTTCGATTCTGGAATAGAAGGTGATGTTATATAATTGTAAATAAATGATTATTTAGCAATTATAATATTGTTAAAATTCACGAAAGATAAGAAAAAGGTTGTACTCGTGTTGAACCGGATCCGAGGTTCGAGAAACCCGGATTCGGGGTCGTCACACACACACACACACACACACACACTTGTTTAAAATAAAATAAATTGGACGGAGTTTACCTAATTATGCTAAATCTTTGTAAATAAAGGGTAATATAAAATTTTCATTGATGTCATTTACTTTTCCATTCAAACTTGTTTTTTTTTTTTTTTTATAGAAACTTTTGATTAGAAAAATGTCTTATTTTATTTTATTTTATCTCCCTTGTACTTTGTTTGTGAGTTTTAAAAGTGAGAGAAAAGAAAGAAGAATAAGAGAAATTTAGGAAATAAATTAAAAGCCTCATATTTGTAAGTTTTTTTTTGTTTTTTTTGCGAGAGAAAAGAATAGAGATTTTTAAAAAGTTTATTCCCAAATTTGAAAAAAATTGGAAGAAAATTTATTAACTTAGGTGAGATGCTCAAATCCCAAAAGTATCCTTATAGTAGTTTTAAAATTTAATCTAGATAAAAATAGTAATATACCTTTTTAAGTTAAAATTTCATTTCAAAGTCCAAAAACGCTG
Organism: Hedera helix; assembly: GCA_947179155.2. Taxonomy (NCBI): domain Eukaryota; kingdom Viridiplantae; phylum Streptophyta; class Magnoliopsida; order Apiales; family Araliaceae; genus Hedera; species Hedera helix. Next base: position 30,280,142 of record OX359279.1, read on the forward strand.
GAAAAAAGAAGAAGAAAATTTAACTTTTTCACTCTATTTTGTCTTGTAAATTTTAAATTCTCTTATTTTCTTCTCTCTCAAAACTCACAAACACCGTGTTAAAAACTTACAAACATAATAATTGAAAGAAAAAAATCCTTAAATTTTTTATTTATTTATTTTCGTTTGCTTTAAACTCACAAGCAAATGTAACACCAGGTGACTGAGTTTTATGCGAGAGAAAATAAGAAAATAGATTGTATTGAAGAGCTTTTCTTTTCTCTTAGTTTCTTCTAAAAGGTGAGAAGATTTTTTTTAAGCCAAAATAACCCTTATTTTTTATTCTTTCTCTTATAATAACTAGAGTTTCCTTCTGTTATTTTCTCTCTTAAAAGAACTCCAATACTCTTTTCATTTTCTCTTTTCCCTCAAAATTAAAATTCTTAGACACATTGTAAGAGGAAATCACTCAAAACAAAAGAAAATGACAATAAGAGAGAACGAAGTAAAAAGAATTGTAAATTTATTGGGTCTTATGCAAAAATTCATGTAGGAGACTCACACTTTGTTTTTGAATTTTGGACGGAAAAAAAATATTAGAAAACTTAATTAAAATAGAAAAAAAAATAGATTTTTTAAAAAAAAAACTGTGTTGTTTTTGAGTTTTAATAAAAAAATTAAAAATTTTATTTTCTTGTGTTTTGAGTTCCAATATATATAATATATATATATATATATATATATATCACTCTTACAAATTTACCTTTCTATTACATATGATATACCAATTATAGTTATAACTATTGAACTATGAATTATCTAAGGTTTTGAATTCTAATTTTCTTGTACAATAATCTAATATGCTTAAATATAAGAAATAAATTAATGAAATTTAGATAATGTAAAATTTATAGATATATCAACTACATAAAAATATATATTTCTGAATAGAGATTTGTGAAAAACTCAGTAGGGACTATAATTTGCTCTTTCTCCTTACATGATAAACTACACTTGAAATTACAAGTGACATGACAAATATTAAAATCAGAGGCAACCCAAAAGTCAGAAATTTTGATTTCTCCTTGGGTCCAACCGGAGGAAGCTTAGGAAATTGGGACAGATCGAGGGGTTTAGCCATGCCATTCACCATAAAGCACAATCCAAGAACATAATGGGATATGAGAAGAAAGGAACTAGTGGAGGAAGAAAAGCCCACATACATTTGCGGATTCATAATTGGAGAAAGGTCATAATACAAAGATAATAGTGGTTTCTTGAGCTTACCAACATTGATCCGGAGCTAATGTAACATTAATTTGCTTCTCTAGGCCACCGTATTCGACCCATACTTGCATTCGGCGTCCACTATTAAGTTTCAAATACATTCGGTTTCGGAACTTATCAGAATTTGAGCACAGTCATTGCCACCCTTTGGAGTCGATAGCATAATTAGGCGAGAGATAAATTGGGGATATAGATTGTAATTAAAAGATTGTTATATTGCAAGTTTGAGGATAATATGAGAATTATAAAAATATTACTTATCTCATTATTTTTTCTATCCACATCAGGTCAATTTTAGATAGAAAATTTTGACTGAAAAAATGATCAAGTTTTCTATTATTTTTTTTTTGTTTATTAAAAAACTCAGAAACACAGTAATTAGACAGAAAACTTAAGTTTTTATCATTTTTTTCCTTTCTATTTTAAAACTCAGATACAAAGTGTCAGAGTCTGAGACTCATTTTAGAGAAAAACTCACCAATTGACTAAGCATTTTATTTTTCTTATTGAGTTCAACGGTACTTGATTCAATATTTTACTTGAGTTGAAGACTTAAGTCCAATTTCAAATCACCGTAGAATACCGACTATTATTGCATATTATAACATGTTTAACATTTTAATCATAAAGCTTTGATTGCAATTTTTTGCCATTTAGTGAAACGTATCAATATGCCGTCTTCTTTTTTAATCTTGAAAGCCTTTCAATAATATGTACGCTAATTAGGGTCTTGGAGAAGGATAGACTCGAATAACTTTACATAATAAAAATAAAGGAAAGGCGCTTTGCCAAAAATATAGCAAACAATAACTTTGTATGTATTCACTAAAATTAGGGTTGTACATAACAACGAGGGTGGATCACTCCCATAAAATCGCCATCGTCCAAATAGTATTTTTAATACTTTTATAAGTTTGGTCTCATATGAACGTGGGATTCAAGTTTTTTATTCAATAAAACTTGTAAATATCGCTTCTGTTTCGAATTATAATTTATTATTTATTTTTTAAAATTAAGGTCTTTTTAAGTTTAAAATCGGTACGAATTCTTTTAGTTTTAATTAAAACAATAATAAAAATTATAAACTATTAAAAAATATTACTCATTATAATATTTATTTATTTTCATAATTTTAACGAATCAACTTAATTTTGAGTTTGAAAATATGTTAGATTGACTTTTTAAAGTCAATAATAAAAAAATAAATATTACAATAAATAATATTTTTTAAATAATTTATAATTTTATCACCGTATTGATAAAAACTAAATAAATTTATACTTATTTTGAGATAAAAAATATCTCAATTAAATTTTTTAAAGTTAATAATAATTTTATATTTTAAAATGAAGAGATTATATGAAAAAGAATTGTTGCTTCTGACCTCTATATATTTTACTCGAATGCAATTATCAATCTTCAAGAAACACGGTTTTCAAATAAAATAAATAATAATAATTTAAAATAAAAAAAAGGATATTCAGACTTCAAGGAACATGACGCGTACTCTTTCCTATTTTAGAAACTAGTTTACGTCGGTTAATACTTCAAATTTTACATACGAGTCTTATATATTTTTAAAAAATTATACTGTATCAAATTACGATGATGATGACCGTATATTAATAATAAAATTAAATAAAATTATAAAGCTGATTTATCATAATAAATATATAGTTAAAATATTATAAATTATAGTTATCTGCATAATGTTTAATAAAAAAAAATTGATATATAAAGTCAAAATATATTATTTTTCTTTATATATTATTTATAAATTATAAAAAAAAAATTACTGTTGCTATTTAGATAAAATTACTGTTGCTATAACGACATCATTCAGGAATATTGGCAGCTCCTAATGCTCATGTAATGTCGTCCGTCTCATGACTCAAGATATAATTTTTTTCTTTAAAATAATAGCGATAACTACATAAAATATAAAATAAATATGTCTGTTAATAAAATTTATTAATATATATATATATGGGTCTTCTTAGCATGTGTCCTTAGTGCACATGCTAAGCACAGAAAACAAGAGTAAATTTTATTTGTTTATATATTTATACGGAATTTAATACATGGGGTCCACTAGTATATTATTTTTGTATGTATTAAATTCAGTGCAAATACATAAATAAATATTATTATGCATTGTTTTCAACGTTTAGAATGTGCCTTTAGGGTACGTTCTAAGAAAATCCTATATATATATATATATAAACGTTTCATTTTATGTAATTTTATAAAATTATTGAAAATATTTTATTTTTAAAAAAAATTACTCTACTGACATGTTAATTCAATACCAGGCCTCAATAAAGTAACCATTTTAAAGGAAATTAAAAGAAAAAAAGGACAGACCCATACCCAGAACAATTGGAATTAGTACTAACGGGGTACAATAATTATCTATGAATAGGTCTAGTTGTCTTCCTCTGAATTTAATTCTTCCACCACAATAGGATTTACCAAAAATACAGATAGAAGAGTAGGACATAGAGTAGGTGTCAAATGGTCATATCAGATAAAGGAAATGCCATTAAGGTCTTTTCTGTCTACTCAACTTCTCTTCAACGTAATTTATTGTCCTTTTCCTTTTTTTGAAAAAATTAAATAGAGAACTCTTTTTATTAAATTTTTTTAATTAGAGATGATGGGTCGGTCCACAAATTTTATTTTATTTCTTCGCGTTTTGTTTAAACGATTGAAGAGAGATAGTGTATTAAACTGATAATAAAGTCAATTTGATCTTCTTTTCCATAAATCCATGATGTGTGTAATATGGTCATCATGGACTTCTAGTTACTGAATTTAATTCTCCTATTTTAATCGAGAAAATTACGAGACATAAAAAAATTCGTGTTTACTACATAAAAATGATAGATATATTATTATTATTTATCGATAAAATTAATATAATAAAATTTTAATATTTTTTATAAATAAACGCAATAATTTTATAAGATATCTTCAACATATTTTTTAAATAATTTTTATATTCATATGAGAAAAAGAATTTATAGAAATATCAAGTTTTATTTATAAAAATATAAATTTTCAAATAAATACTACATGCAATATCTTAGTGATTAGAAATAGAGAGAAGGATCTACAATTAATACAAAAGTGGGAAAATCTATAATTGGAAGCTCACTTGCTTCCAGAGAAAAGCATCCTATATGAACATCCATTCTTCTCAATTTAATTACTTGGTGAGATTTTCTAGCATGTCATGTTTTTTTCTTAAAATCTCTGCTCTCTAGTTCTCAACTTAATTACTTGGTGAGAGTTGTTAACACTTGAATTTCGTCCGTACGTTCAACCACCGATTCGAATTGGGACCTGTACAAAAAGAATCACCAGAAGTGTTTGACGGCTTAGGCTGCCGGGAGATACCTTCGGTGTGAGAGTAAGTATAAATTTCGAGATGTGTCAACAATAGAGGTATAAAGTATTTAGTAGGTAGAATTAGATTTGTGCACCTCTATTGTTTATCATGTATTTATAGTACTCATATTACCCAACAGGACTCCAATTCCTAATAAGAATTGTGTAGCAAAATCCTTGTTAGAGAAGGTAACTGTCACGCTAATCAATGCTAGATAGGTAACTCTCATACCAATTAATATTAGATAGGGTAACTAGTTAGTATCCGAATTGATAAGGAAAGCGATCCCAAGCCTATCGGACTTAGGAGTCCTCTTATACGTGCACTAGACTTAATGGTCTGCAAAGCCAAACCCATCATTGGTATTCCATTTATACTAGTAAAATACGTATCCCAACATTGCCCCCCATTCCTTCAGCATATGAAATGGGTTGGAGGAGTAGATAGGAGACTCTGGGAGTCCAAAGACTGCAAAGTCCGTGATGGACGAGTTCCTTTCGGGAGCCCAAAGGCATTAGACCAAAGAAAAAGTTCAATTGGGAGTCCGAAGGTATCAGACCGAAAGGAAAGTTTTATCGAGAGCCCGGAGGCATCAGACCGAAGGGAAAAACTCCATCGGGAGCCTAGAGGCATCAGATCGAAGGGAAAGTTTCATCGGGAGTCCAGAGGCATCAGACTGGAGGGAAAGACTCCATCGAGAGCCCGGAGATATCAAGCCAAAGGGAAAGCTCCATCGGGAGCTTGGAGGCATCAGACCGAAGGGAAAAACTCCATTGGGATCCCGTAGGCATCAAACCGAAGGGAAAGCTCCATTGGGAGCCCGGAGGCATCAGACCGCAGGGAAAAGACCGAAGAAATACTTACTTTTGTAAATTCGAAGAAAGTATGCTTTCGGGAGGAAAGAAGCTTTTTCGGGATTCCAAGACAACTAACCCAAAGATCTTTGGAGTTTCGAAGACGTCAGACCGAAGAGGAAGCTGTGGTGAAAGCCAAGTAAGACTACTATTGCTGAACCGAGTGAATTGTGCAGACTCAAAGATAGTATGCTTTCAGGAAGAAAAAAGCTTTTTCGATCATTCCTATTATGACGTAGGGGAGATCTCGATCTTTTTCTTAGGTCTCTAGAAGTTGCAAATCGGGAATTGATTGTCTTATTGTGACGCCCCCAAATCTGGGCCCACACAGCCCAAACTTGAGTCGTCAAAATACTACAACAAAATTATTACAACAAAGCACAACGTACAACAATACAGTGTATAATAATACACAACTAAGTCTTCACTATTATTGTCACACTATTTTACAAAACGTGAAGACTATGATAACTATTCCTCGGACCCTCACTCCATTCTCCGGCTAGACCCTGTTATGTTTTCATCTCCTGTTGAAAAACAATGGAACAAAAGAAAGGGTGAGCTCAAATAGCCCAGTAAAGAATATCATGACTAAGATAATGATGAATAAATTATCATTAGTCTTCAACAATTGAGTTCTTGATAGAATACAATAGACTACAAGGTTTATATCAAAAACTGCAGTTAAATTCTTAAACAACGTTCAGATCAATAATAGCAGCGGAATGAGTAATCTATTAGAAGAATAATGCAGACTATAATGTCCACTCGGTTCTCTTTTTAGGAAAAACATCATCAACTTTTATCATCTGAAATATCATTAGTCAAGATAATACAAATTCACAGTTCCTGATCATAATCATGCAGATCAACAGTTCATCTTTGCACTACGGGCCAAAGACATTCAATATAACACCAACGGTCATGATTATACCAGATTCAGCCTTTGGTCATAATCATACCAAACAACAGTTCATCTTTGCACTACGGGCCAAAGAGAACATTCACCACGTGCCATAAAAGACACCGAACAGATGTATCGCCTTTAACCTATTATATCGCATTTAACCTATCATCTGTTCAACAAATATATCACATCTGTGCCCCCGGCCACAGATATTCACAACAGCTTGATTTTTGGATGATTAGAATGATATAAATGATGAACAGAAGAAATAGGATAACAATAAGTATCGGAAGTTTACTTTGTACAGATTCAAATAATGTCCAAATTGTCAACATGATGTGGAGTGAAATTTAAAAATGATATTCAAGATCCACAGTTCAGAATAACGGTTACAATTCAATAGAAAGGTTCACGTAAATAGGAAGGTTCAGTTGAAATAATGAAGTTCAACTATTATGGAACATATAATATTTTCAGGAATTATAGAAGCAATAGTTCCATAATAAATTTCGATTTAGGAGTATGAAAGAAAATAATATCCCTTACCGTAGCAGGTTTGATTAACAAAAGGTGAAGGAAATTAATACAAAGGGTTATTCACCAACAGGCGGCAATCCGCTCCGTAAGGTTATTCCCACAATTTAATAGAATTTGAGTACAAAGAGTTATTCACCAAACAGGCAGCAATCCGCTCCGTAAGGTTATTCCCACAATTTAATAGAATTTGAGTACAAAGAGTTATTCACCAAACAGGCGGCAATCCGCTCCGTAAGGTTATTCCCACAATTTAATAGAATTTGAGTACAAAGAGTTATTCACCAAACAGGCGGCAATCCGCTCCGTAAGGTTATTCTCAGAGATTAATAATGAATGAATACGAAAGGTTATTCACCAACAGGCGGCAATCCGCTCCGTAAGGTTATTCCCACAATTTAATACATGGAAATAAAAGGCACGTCTTATGAGTAAGGAAGAAACAATATTATTATCGAGAATCAAATAATGATAATCCCTTACCATAGTATGTTTGAATAATGGAAGATGAAAAAGATGGTATCCCTTACCGTAACACGTGACTGGATATTGATTTAAATGAGGTTGATTAACTTGAACAGTACACGTATACTTATAGATCTTCACAAATACTCAAGATGACTTAAGCACACTTAGAGAGAACTTTCACAAGAAGTATTTAGAGAGAGAAAGAAAGAACAAGTAAGGAAGTTTATGAAAAATCCTTAAGTTAAGGCTTCTATTTATAGCCAAAAATCTTATCATTCATTTAATCTAAACCATTCATTTAAAGATCATCTTTTAATCTACACCATCCATTTCAAATATTATATTATCTTTAATCTACACCATTCATTTCATATCACCTAATAATCACCTAACTTTATATTATAAACAAATCAATATAATTATTCAACAATAATTCACACTTTAATCTACACCATTCATTTCATATTACCTAATAATCACCTAACTTTATATTATAAACAAATCAATTCAATTATTCAACAATAATTCACACTTTAATCTACACCATTCATTTCATATCACCTAATAATCACCTAACTTTATATTATAAACAAATAACTTTATCAATTCAATTATTATGACTAATTGTTATAAATACAGTATAGTTAGCTCTTAGATATCAAGTCAATAAATTAATGAAATACAACTGTTTAAATAACATCATAATAGAGATAACAATAATGTAAAATAAAGCATACGTTACTGTGTAATGACAATTATTGATTCAATAATGTGAATTACTGTGCATATGTTACTGTGACAATTATTAGGTTCAATAATTTTAAAAACAGTGCAACAACAATTATTGACTCAATGATATAAAATACAGTGTAATGACAATTATTAAATCAATAATGCAAAATACTGTGTAACAACAATTATTGAATTGATAATATAAAATATTATGCAGTGACAATTATCGATGAAATGATGCGTAACAGTTACGGTGTCAATTATCAGACCAATAATATGAGACACTATGCAATACCGTGTGTTACTGTAGAGTACCGTGTGCTACAGAAAATACCATAAACTACCGTATGCTACTATTCTTTTATCACCGGTATTTTAACAGTTCCGTTGACTATTTTTATTTAAAAAAGTTACTTATGTCGTTTTCTATATCCGACAAATATTCCGTTGTGGGGTCCACCAATAATTTATTATTTCGGCGCCGTCGTACGGCACGAATATTCCCCGACCAAACGAATATTCCCCGACAAAGCGAATATTGTCCGACAAAATAAAATTTGCACATAACATCCTTAACTTTCAATTTTGTTAATTTAACCACTTACTGTTTCAAAAAAAATATATATATGAAGAAAAATTAAATTTTGTATTTCATAAAATTCGGGGTCTTACAACCTCCCCTCCTTATGAAATTTCGTCCCCGAAATTGACGTACCTGACATATCGAAGAGGTAAGGATACTTAGATTTCATCTCAGATTCTAGCTCCCAGGTCATTTCCTCAGTATCTTGGTTCCTCCATAAAACCTTAACTTGAGGTATAACCTTTGAGCGTAGGATCTGCTCCTTCTTATCCAGGATCTTAACAGGTACCTCCTCGTATGTTAAATCCTCTGCTATAACGTCTGGTTCTAACTCAATGACGTGGTTTGGGTCCTTCACATATTTACGTAACATAGATATGTGAAAAACGTTATGGATGCGAGACATACTTGGTGGTAGGGCTAGTCTGTAGGCTACGGTTCCTATTCGATCGAGGATTTCAAATGGGCCAATAAATCGAGGGTTAAGCTTTCCTCTCTTTCCGAATCTCGTAACCCCTTTCCATGGAGAAACACGTAAGAATACATGATCTCCGACGTTGAAACTTTCGTCTCTCCGATGAAGATCAGCATAACTCTTTTGTCGTTCTTGTGCGGTCTGTATTCGTTGTCGGATCATTTGGATCTTTTCGGTCGTCAAGCGTACCAACTCGGGTCCCAACAATTTTGCTTCTCCTACCTCATTCCAACATATTGGAGAGCGACACTTCCTTCCATACAAAGCCTCGAATGGAGCCATGCCTATGCTTGCTTGGTAACTGTTGTTGTAAGAAAATTCCACCAATGGCAAGTACTTATCCCAACTTCCTTTGAAGTCTAATACACAAAGTCTCAAAAGATCTTCGAGGGTCTGGATCGTCCTTTCCGATTGTCCGTCCGTTTGAGGATGGTATGCAGAACTAAAACGTAGTTCAGTGCCCATAGCTTTTTGTAGACTGATCCAAAAGCGTGAAGTGAATCTAGGATCTCGATCAGAAACTATGGAAACTGGCATGCCATGCAATCTCACGATCTCATTTATGTACATACCGGCAAGACGTTCAAGTGAAAAGTTTTCTCGTATAGGCAAGAAATGAGCAGATTTGGTCAATCTATCTACGATCACCCAAATTGCATCTAAGCCTTGAGAAACTTTTGGAAGACCCGTCACGAAGTCCATATTGATGTGTTCCCACTTCCATTCGGGAACTTCAAGTGATTGTAATGGACCTTTAGGAACTTGATGTTCTGCCTTGACACGTTGACAAGTTAGGCACCTTGAGATAAACTCCGCAATCTCTCTTTTCATATTGTTCCACCAAAATGTATGTCGAAGATCTCGATACATCTTGGTACCTCCTGGGTGGATTGCAAACGGCGTGTTGTGTGCCTCCATCATGATTTTATGCTTTAATTCAGGATCGTTAGGAACACAGAGTCGAGAGTTGACTCGAAGTATTCCTTTCTCGTCGATTCTTGCTTCGGGAATGACACCTTCTTGTACTTTCTTTATCATGTTTATCAGTTCCGGATCGGTAGCTTGAGCAGCTTTAATTTTATCGATTAAAGTTGGTTCTACTCGCACGTGAGCAATCTTCGAGTGGGTCCCTGGTGTCTTTAGCTCTATCTCCATCTTTTGCAAGTCGTACAAAATACACTTTTGTGTTGTCAGCGGTGCACTTGTACTTGCATAAGATTTTCTGCTCAAAGCGTCAGCTACAACGTTCGCCTTTCCCGGGTGATACTGGATTGTGTGGTCATAATCCTTTAACAGCTCAAGCCAACGTCGTTGTCGCATGTTGAGTTCCTTCTGGGTGAAGAAATACTTGAGACTTTTATGATCCGTATAGATATCCACTTTTTCTCCATACAAGTAGTGTCTCCAGATCTTCAACGCGAAAACGACTGCTGCCAACTCTAGATCATGAGTAGGATAATTTTTCTCATAATCTTTGAGTTGTCGAGAGGCGTAGGCTATAACCTTTCCATGTTGCATAAGGACACAGCCTAGACCTTTGCCAGAAGCATCGCTGTAGATAACAAATTCTCCTGATCCTGATGGTATGGTCAGAACAGGAGCTGAAACCAGTCTCTTCTTGAGTTCTTGGAAACTTTTCTCGCATTCCTCGCTCCATATGAATTTTGTGCTTTTCCGAGTAAGCTGAGTTAATGGAGTGGCGATTCGAGAAAATCCTTCTACGAATCTCCGATAATAACCAGCTAGACCCAGAAAACTTCGGACTTCGGTTACTGTTTTGGGTTGTTCCCAATTTAGTACCGTTTCAATCTTCGCAGGATCGACTGATATTCCTTGACTAGAAATCACATGCCCAAGAAACGCGACCTCCTCAAGCCAGAACTCACATTTCTTCAACTTGGCATATAATTTGTTTTCACGGAGCTTTTGTAGTATCAATCTCAGGTGTTGTTCATGATCCTCGCGACTCTTGGAGTATATGAGGATGTCATCAATAAAGACAACCACAAAATGATCCAAATGTTCCTTGAATATCCGGTTCATCATGTCCATGAAAGCTGCAGGAGCATTAGTTAGTCCAAAAGGCATGACTAAGAACTCATAATGCCCATAACGAGTTCTGAAAGCAGTCTTTGGAATGTCCTCAGCTTTAACCTTTAACTGATGATATCCAGAACGGAGATCAATCTTTGAGAAATGTTGAGCGCCTTGCAATTGATCAAACATGTCATCAATCCGAGGTAACGGGTACCTGTTCTTGATGGTGACATGGTTCAATTCTCGGTAGTCAATGCACAATCTCATACTCCCGTCTTTCTTCTTCACGAATAGAACAGGAGCACCCCAAGGTGATGCACTCGGACGAATGAAACCGGTATCCAACAATTCCTGTAGTTGGACTTTTAACTCTTGAAGTTCAATGGGAGCCATTCGGTAGGGAGCTTTGGAAATGGGCTTGGTACCGGGTTCAAGATCAATATAAAAATCAATTTCACGGTTTGGGGGTAAGCCAGGAAGTTCTTCAGGAAAAACGTCAGGAAACTCATTAACAATGGGAATATCATTCAAGTTTGACGTATTTTTGTTCAAATCAGTGACATGAGCTAAAAAGGCTTGACATCCGTTTTTCAATAAACGAATGGCTTTATGGCTAGAAATAACAGTTATAGATTTCAATGGTTTAGTTGCTTGAATTTGCATGACAGGTTGATTAGGAATATGAAAACTAATAATCTTATGAAAACAATCAATTTTAGCATGATGGGTAGTCAACCAATCAATTCCTAAAATCACATCAAATTCACGCATCTCCAAAGAAATAAGGTCAACAGATAATGTGAGGTTGTTGATTTGAACTAGGCAAGATTTATAGACAGTAGATGTAATGGTCATTTCTCCTAATGGGGTTTCAACTGATAAGTCAAAGTCCAAGTTTTCAGGAGTTAAGTTTAAACGCTGAGCACATGCAGGTGAGATAAAAGAATGGGTAGAGCCAGTATCTAACAAAGTGTAGACTTCACGAGAATTTATGAATAGCTTACCGGTTATCACCTCGTTCGAGTTTCGCGCCATTTGGGATGTCACAACAAAAGCTCTCCCTTGAACTACAGATTTTCCCTTATCCGCGCTAGCTTTTGGTATCATCATTGCAGCTGGACTTGATTTTGTGGCAGGACAAAACCGCGCAAGATGACCCTCTTTCCCACAACTGTAGCACTTTTTGGACTGCAGTGTACAGTTTGGGCTGATGTGACCTTCCTGACCACACCTATAGCATCTCACTGGTGGTCGATCTTCTCCCCTTGAAACTGGGGTCGGTGCTGGTGTTGGTACTGGTGCTGGTGCCCTTCCATAATTATTATGGAATCTCTTTCTTTTGAAATTGTTCCCACTAGATTCTCCTCTTCTGTTATTTGGTATGGAATTACCACCGAAGTGTTGGTTACCTCCTCGATGGTTCTCGTTCCTGTGGTTGTTGTCACTCCTTTCTCTATGCTGATCATTAACTCTTGGCTGCAATGTTTCATCTGTTTGCTCCACCCTTTGAGCCCTATCTACAACATCTGAATACAAACTAAATTTATGAGAACTAAGTTGTTGACGAATTTTGAGTCTCAAACCTCTCAGGAACATTCGACTCATTCGTGCTTCGTCATCTACTAGATGAGTCGCAAAACGAGACAGTTCAGCAAACTTAGCTTCATATTGAGAAACTGTCATGTTTCCCTGCTCCAGCTTAATGAATTCCACTTCCTTCATATGGCGGATGCTTTCTGGGAAGTACTTCTCGTTAAACAGTTCTTCGAATTCTATCCAAGACATTTCGAGTGCTGAAGGTTGGATACGTTTTACCGCTTCCCACCAATGGTCTGCCTCACCTCGTAACATAAAAGTGGCAAATGGCACCTTCTGATCATCAGCGCATTGTAAGACATCAAGTATTTTTGTCGTCTGCTTCAGCCATGCCTCCGCTTTGAGTGGGTCAGGCTTCCCGTGGAATTCAGGTGGTCCTAATTCTTTAAATTGCTTAACAGTGACCATCCTCAAATTGCCAGCGTTTCTACCGTTATTATTGACTGGATTTCCTCTTCCTTGATTCTGTATGAACTGCATGAAATTCCTAAAGAATCCATCGTTCATCATGTTATCAGGAACATTATTTCCTGAGTTGGCAGGAGGATTGTTTGGGGCCTCTTGATTCTCGGCTACATTTGCTTCAAGCATTCCATAGTTAACCTCTTGATTTCCAGATGCCATACTAAACTGTGGTCACAAAATAAATGTTAGTTCAAATAAACTGACTCATCACTTCATGTTCCTACATTCAAATCGACTCATTAGATAATAAAATCTATTTTAGGTAGGACACACTAGTGACTGATTCTATTCGTCTCTCCCCTCCTAGTTCTACCCCAGATCTCCATTAAAGACCATATCCCTAAGCTCTGATGCCAACTGTGACGCCCCCAAATCTGGGCCCACACAGCCCAAACTTGAGTCGTCAAAATACTACAACAAAATTATTACAACAAAGCACAACGTACAACAATACAGTGTATAATAATACACAACTAAGTCTTCACTATTATTGTCACACTATTTTACAAAACGTGAAGACTATGATAACTATTCCTCGGACCCTCACTCCATTCTCCGGCTAGACCCTGTTATGTTTTCATCTCCTGTTGAAAAACAATGGAACAAAAGAAAGGGTGAGCTCAAATAGCCCAGTAAAGAATATCATGACTAAGATAATGATGAATAAATTATCATTAGTCTTCAACAATTGAGTTCTTGATAGAATACAATAGACTACAAGGTTTATATCAAAAACTGCAGTTAAATTCTTAAACAACGTTCAGATCAATAATAGCAGCGGAATGAGTAATCTATTAGAAGAATAATGCAGACTATAATGTCCACTCGGTTCTCTTTTTAGGAAAAACATCATCAACTTTTATCATCTGAAATATCATTAGTCAAGATAATACAAATTCACAGTTCCTGATCATAATCATGCAGATCAACAGTTCATCTTTGCACTACGGGCCAAAGACATTCAATATAACACCAACGGTCATGATTATACCAGATTCAGCCTTTGGTCATAATCATACCAAACAACAGTTCATCTTTGCACTACGGGCCAAAGAGAACATTCACCACGTGCCATAAAAGACACCGAACAGATGTATCGCCTTTAACCTATTATATCGCATTTAACCTATCATCTGTTCAACAAATATATCACATCTGTGCCCCCGGCCACAGATATTCACAACAGCTTGATTTTTGGATGATTAGAATGATATAAATGATGAACAGAAGAAATAGGATAACAATAAGTATCGGAAGTTTACTTTGTACAGATTCAAATAATGTCCAAATTGTCAACATGATGTGGAGTGAAATTTAAAAATGATATTCAAGATCCACAGTTCAGAATAACGGTTACAATTCAATAGAAAGGTTCACGTAAATAGGAAGGTTCAGTTGAAATAATGAAGTTCAACTATTATGGAACATATAATATTTTCAGGAATTATAGAAGCAATAGTTCCATAATAAATTTCGATTTAGGAGTATGAAAGAAAATAATATCCCTTACCGTAGCAGGTTTGATTAACAAAAGGTGAAGGAAATTAATACAAAGGGTTATTCACCAACAGGCGGCAATCCGCTCCGTAAGGTTATTCCCACAATTTAATAGAATTTGAGTACAAAGAGTTATTCACCAAACAGGCAGCAATCCGCTCCGTAAGGTTATTCCCACAATTTAATAGAATTTGAGTACAAAGAGTTATTCACCAAACATGCGGCAATCCGCTCCGTAAGGTTATTCCCACAATTTAATAGAATTTGAGTACAAAGAGTTATTCACCAAACAGGCGGCAATCCGCTCCGTAAGGTTATTCTCAGAGATTAATAATGAATGAATACGAAAGGTTATTCACCAACAGGCGGCAATCCGCTCCGTAAGGTTATTCCCACAATTTAATACATGGAAATAAAAGGCACGTCTTATGAGTAAGGAAGAAACAATATTATTATCGAGAATCAAATAATGATAATCCCTTACCATAGTATGTTTGAATAATGGAAGATGAAAAAGATGGTATCCCTTACCGTAACACGTGACTGGATATTGATTTAAATGAGGTTGATTAACTTGAACAGTACACGTATACTTATAGATCTTCACAAATACTCAAGATGACTTAAGCACACTTAGAGAGAACTTTCACAAGAAGTATTTAGAGAGAGAAAGAAAGAACAAGTAAGGAAGTTTATGAAAAATCCTTAAGTTAAGGCTTCTATTTATAGCCAAAAATCTTATCATTCATTTAATCTAAACCATTCATTTAAAGATCATCTTTTAATCTACACCATCCATTTCAAATATTATATTATCTTTAATCTACACCATTCATTTCATATCACCTAATAATCACCTAACTTTATATTATAAACAAATCAATATAATTATTCAACAATAATTCACACTTTAATCTACACCATTCATTTCATATTACCTAATAATCACCTAACTTTATATTATAAACAAATCAATTCAATTATTCAACAATAATTCACACTTTAATCTACACCATTCATTTCATATCACCTAATAATCACCTAACTTTATATTATAAACAAATAACTTTATCAATTCAATTATTATGACTAATTGTTATAAATACAGTATAGTTAGCTCTTAGATATCAAGTCAATAAATTAATGAAATACAACTGTTTAAATAACATCATAATAGAGATAACAATAATGTAAAATAAAGCATACGTTACTGTGTAATGACAATTATTGAATCAATAATGTGAATTACTGTGCATATGTTACTGTGACAATTATTAGGTTCAATAATTTTAAAAACAGTGCAACAACAATTATTGACTCAATGATATAAAATACAGTGTAATGACAATTATTAAATCAATAATGCAAAATACTGTGTAACAACAATTATTGAATTGATAATATAAAATATTATGCAGTGACAATTATCGATGAAATGATGCGTAACAGTTACGGTGTCAATTATCAGACCAATAATATGAGACACTATGCAATACCGTGTGTTACTGTAGAGTACCGTGTGCTACAGAAAATACCATAAACTACCGTATGCTACTATTCTTTTATCACCGGTATTTTAACAGTTCCGTTGACTATTTTTATTTAAAAAAGTTACTTATGTCGTTTTCTATATCCGACAAATATTCCGTTGTGGGGTCCACCAATAATTTATTATTTCGGCGCCGTCGTACGGCACGAATATTCCCCGACCAAACGAATATTCCCCGACAAAGCGAATATTGTCCGACAAAATAAAATTTGCACATAACATCCTTAACTTTCAATTTTGTTAATTTAACCACTTACTGTTTCAAAAAAAATATATATATGAAGAAAAATTAAATTTTGTATTTCATAAAATTCGGGGTCTTACACTTATGGTCAGGATGGTGGTCGCAGCAACGATCTGTGTGTCAACCATGACGGCCTGAGCGGAAGGCCGAGCCTCTCTGACTCAACAAATCTTTTCTAGCCTTGGCCAAGTCTGCATATTGTCTATCAAGCTCTTCTTGCTGGAGATCAAAAACTTTCTTTTTATCAAGCATCTCTCGAAGACAACACTACTTGTTAGCATTGGTTGTGTGATGTGACTGCGAGTGTGTATCTCTTCGAGAGTTATTCTGGCTCTTTGAGGGCGATGCGGTCGCCGTCTTAATTGTTTTTGGTTGAAAAGATCGTCTCTACTAAATCATAGAAACCCTCTTTCTAGCGCCAATGTTAACGCTTGAATTTTGTCCGTACGTTCAACCACCGATTCGGACTTGCACAGAAAGAACCACCAGAAGTGCTTGACGACTTGGGCCGCCAGGGGATACCTCCGGTGTGAGAGTAAGTACAAATTTCAAGATGTGTCAACAATGGAGGCAGAAAGTATTTAGTAGGTAGAATTAGATCTGTGTACCTCTATTATTTATCATGTATTTATAGTACTTATATTACTCAACAGGATTCCAATTCCTAATAGGAATTGTGTACCAGAATCCTTGTTAGAGAAGGTAACTGTCACGCTAATCAATGCTAGATAGGTAACTCTCATACAAATTAATATTAGATATGGTAACTAGTTAGTATCCGAATTGATAAGGAAAGCGATCCCAAGTCTATCGGATTTAGGAATCCTCTTATACGTGTACTAGACTTAATGGTCTGTAAAACCAAACTCATCATTGATATTTAATTTATGCTAATAAAATACGTAGCCTAACAAGAGTCCTGTTTATCATTGACAAAAGAGACGATTTTTGCTTTACTGATTTGTACCGAAGATGCTGAATTATCCCAAATAAATCCCATTTTAATAGGCCAAGGCTGCTTTATAGAAGGAATGGAAACAGTTAGTCAACCCAAATTCTAAGTGGGAGGCAATCTATAATCTATTCTTGCAAGAGCCGGAATCTTTGGTTAACGTAGTCGGAACTTGAGAAATTTATAAAACTGGTGTCCTTGATTTTTATTAAAAGGTCATTGGAACCTGAAGATTTCTCGGTTTCATCCGAACCCCACTTTAACATTCCACCACCAGCAACATTACCAACAATTTTCAATCACTAATTTTTCTATTCTCAGTGGGCAATCATGGTTGTCCTTTTCCATTTTCATATGCCTAGAAATGATTTACCTATTATTCCCCTGTTATTTTCTCTTCTTTTTTTTTTTGGGGGGGGGGGGGGGGGGGAGATGGGGAAGGTAAACATTTTCATTTTCTCGTGCTCCTTTTAACTCTTGGCTACAACATAAAATCTAACAGTGATATTCGTCATAAACCCCTTGAACATATATAATCAACTTACACCTTAAAACTCGCAGCTACTCTGAAAGGGGAGGGCGTCTGCCCTAAAACTTTGAACTCCTTACCAGAAAATAAATTCTGAAGCCACCCGAATGACCTTCTTGAAGCCATGCCCATACAAAATGGCATTTACACTAGGGTTGGCAAGGCTCGAGCACTGAGCTTCAAAAGTGATTAAAAGTGATAAGGAAAAAGATGGTAGGAATATATCATAAAGTTTATCTTCATCATTTCGAATAACAGCCTTAGTAACACTTTTGAGACTGAACAAAGTAGCAATTGTCTCCACATAAATAATTACTTCGACAAAAGATAGTTCAAGTACAAACTACATGCACAAATAGAGAAGACAAGATTCTTCCACCAACAAACCAACCCCACCACCAATACCAATGACATCATCAATAAGAGGATAAAAACAGGTAGGCCAATATGAGCAATATGGCCCTTTTAACATCAAAATTAAGGGCAGGCACATTGTCTCACATAATGAAAAACAGCCCAAATGTAAACCATTCAACAGCAAGCATAGAAGAAGATGAAGGAAAAACAAAAACATAAAAGGGGCGAAAGGTCATCTTTTTATTTATAAGAGTTCTTAAAACTTCCATAAGTACAAGTATAGACAACAAAGGGGAGGAAATTACAATACTAAGAAAAACAAGATCTAGTAATAAGCTTCTGTACCCACTTGGATTAAACCTAAACTAAATCCTAGAACACTAAGATTAGCAGACTATTTCCCTTTCCCCCTGTTATAGATGATCTGTTAGACAAAGGATCTGGTATTTGTTGTGCAAGTCACAAAGCCCTGTAATGTTACAGATCATTAGACTACAGTCTACACTTTGTCATTAACAGCCCTACTTCTTTACAAGTAAAAGAAGGGTGATGGAAAATGGATATACCACCATCAACATAAAGACTAAAAGCGACTCCTACCATCTTCAACTATCCTAATATTTAAGATCAGACGAGGACTGAAGGAAAAGAAGTCCTCACGGAATGCCAAAACCTTCTACGGATCCACTTTCACCCATTCATAACGTCCAGGAAGGGGATTCTCATTCACAGGATCAAAGTTGTACCTGCAAAGATTATGTGTAAAGATTTTGTATTAGCATTTAGCATATCGGGTTATGAACAAAATTCAAAAGGCATATCACACAGCTAAAGATAGATATAATTTGAGTACTTCTCGGTAAATTGTTTTTGCTGCTTATCTTCTACACCAGTAAAAAACTCATTCATTTCATGTGCTGTTGGGCTATGCTTCTGCTTTGAATTTTGTGCGGTCCCATAGGCTTCGGTCGAGTTGGCAGGCCTAATAGTAGAACCAGGAGTTCTTATGGTGTCTGGATCCCTTAGCAAACTGCAAGGTGTAGTCTCCCGCCTGCCCCTGTAATGAAGAGATGCAATTCCTGTTATAAGCAGAATTGAGTTGTGGAATACAAAATTGGAATACAAAATTGAGTGAACCATATAACAAACTTCTAACACATACAAGGTTATTTGACTGAAATAACAGAAAGCAACCCTTTTGCAACTAAAATGACCATAGAATGAATCCAATACAATACATAGAAAAACAAAATTAAAAGGAGTAAAAAAAATATAAATAGGAACAAAAGTGGAAAAGGGGATAAAGTTCACTCTAGCTGACATGGAAGCAATAATATATCCATCCACTGAACCAATCATGCAGGGTCCCCACTTGCATTTTCAACTTGCTACATGTCCTACCAATCATTTACAGCTTTGCAATTTAAGACCCCAAAACAAATTGTATTCATCATGCTACTAGTCAATGCAATGAAGATTTTGCTTTCACCATTGTATACTACATAACAGGTCAGTAAAAGGACTTCCAATACGGAAATATATATTCTGTTGCAATCAGCAGAAAACATAAGTTTTTTCTTACCAAAAACAGGACTATTGTGTGTGTGTGTATATATATATACATGGTCTTTATATACTAGAATCAACGAGACCAAAATTATCTCATTAGTTATAGTTTTTCTTCTCAAATATAACGATGTCTCTGGGTAAGAAAAAATTTTAAGCACAAATAATTTAGGAAGCAACTAGCAATTACAACCCTATGTTTGTAGATGGTAACAAATCTAGAATAATTATCACTACCTAATCTCTCCCCTGCATATCTAGCATCCAACAGAACAGCCCAAACCAGAATCATGGCATAATTAAGTAATACAAAGGCATCAAATAAACTTATACTAAAAAGAAAATGAGTAAATTTTATTAAAGACACGTATCAGAACAGTCAAATTCTAGAACAAGAGCAAGGAGCAGGACACTGCAGTAGCAAATAAACAAATTGACAGTAATAATTGATGAAAAGAGAAAGCTGATTGTTAGTTCTTGTAACAACTATATTATCCTTAGGGCCTAACAGACACCAAACCGTGGTGGTTCTACCCTTCTGATTGAGCCACAATGATATAAAACTGTAAAAATGAAACTCTTTTATAGCAACGAGTAACATAGATATATCAGGATAAGAGTCCTAATGATACTTGTTGAGCCAGAATAATAAATTTGACACAAAAAATGGTTTGCCACAGAGAAAATAACATAACATATAATAGGTGAAAGAAAACCTTAAAAATTCAATCATAAAGGCTCAGTTTATTTTTTTTAACACCTCAAAGAAAAAAGACAAAGAAACACGAAGCAAGAAACTATTTCAAACATAATAAAGGCATAAATCGTGTTAGATTTTAAATTATTTTATTTACTTTTCCTTTCAACACAGTAAGGCCAAATTCCAAAAGGGGTTCAATCAATCCCTCTTGTTTCAGGATATGAAAGGGTAACCAACCAGGAACAACCTAAAACTCTACAAAAGTTACAAAGAGAGAACACATACAAAACAAAAGTATAGGCTTTGACTCAAAATAAATTAAAAGTTAAAATAGAACCTTTCAAACACCATATCTGTTCTTTAAGGCCTATACATATAACCAGAGCAATTAAAAAAATTCAGAGTTAAATCATTTTCAGTCCTAAATTTTGAAGTGAACAAATGGATAAGCAAGAAAGCCCAAAACAAATTATTAATAAGAAAAATGAAACCCTCAGAACCACCACCTTTGATTCATTGAAACCCACAAACATTTCCACTAAAGCAAGGAAAACCTAAAAAAGCAAAAAATTGTTGGCTCAATTTTTTCATAAAATTTCCAACTACAAGAGAGCACAAAAAATGGCCTTTATGAAAGATGAAAAAAGTAATCAAGAAATTAAGACTTAGAATAACAAAAACCCAGAAACCCACCTCTCTCTACCTTCAAATTCCAATACATTCTCTCCAAATGAAGCTTCAATTCCGGCTTGACTCTCTTGCTCCACCACCACCACCACCACCTTCTGTCTCTTCAATTGACTACCTTTTTCTTCCTTCATGCACTCCGAACCAACTACAGACCCAGAATTCACTGAACCCACCTTCAACCTTGAACTAGCCCTAGAATTGGAATTAGGGTTAGGGCTCTCCTTAGGCAGCTGTTTCTGCCTTTTTTGTTTTTGTTCCCTTACAAATGTGGGTTTTTGAAGCCGCCGGCTACGCAACTCAAGGTAAGAACCGCCACCTGCTGCCGTCGATGGCGCTCCGAGACGCTGTAAGGCTAGACTTTTGGCCCGGGTTTGGACCCCGAGAGTAAGAGGGCACTGATGATGCGAAACCTCCATGAGCGCCACCTCGCCTGTGGGTTTAGACTTCCGCATGTACTTACCCATACTAATCTCTCATCAAATTCAAAGTAGAGAGAGGAAAAACAACGGCTGGATGAGAGAGAAGGGCGCTGGGATTCAGTAGTCCTTTGACACAGAGTAAGACAGTTGTAGTTGTTGGCTGGAGAGAGAGGGTTTTGTGTACAAACTCTTTTGTAGAACATAACAGGAGAGAAAATAAGAAAAAGACTGTGATGTACTTTGAAATTCTCGCTAAACATTATATTTGAAGAATTTTTGGCATTTTGTTTTTTTTAAATGGCCTTCAACTTTTAAAATAATAATTTCATTTTTATCTTTTGCATATTTTTTTTATCTTTTTATTTAATCATTTAAATTTTATAAAAAAATATTTTATCTCGCATAATTTATACATATAACGTGTGTCATCAAATATTAATATATATAAATATTATATAAGTCATATTTAAACTAAGGGGGGTGTATTCAATTAAGACTTTTAAAAATTTTTAAAGACTCTTTTTAAGTGACAGATTTTTGTAGAGTTCGTTGACTTTTAATAACTTTAAAGACTTTTAAAATGACTTTTAAAGACTCTATGAAATAAGTGACATACTTTTATAAATTTTTTACTAAAGACTTTGATAGACTTTTATATACTTTTAATATATGTTGTAGCTTACATCATTAAGCATTTTGTTGAAGAGGTCGGACAATATGTTTTGAAGAAAACTATAGAAATGATGAACTGGATAGATTGATTTGGTTTGAAAGCATCCTCATCTTTACACCTTTGACATAATAGAGTATCACATAACCCAATGATCACAAATGAATAAAAAATTAAGGGAATAACTGATTTAGAGAAAATTACACACTGCCCTATAATTGGAAAAAGTTTATAAACCACATAGAATTTTAAAATTTTCTATTGTTTTTTTACTGCTAGTACCTAAATATTGTAATTACAATTTTAACTCAACAATATAAAATGACATTCGCAACCAAATGAAATGAGGGGTTATTCATGAAAATTCTCCATAGAAACAGTTGCTAAAATGCGAACAATTCTATTAGACAGTTTACTTAGTATATCATTATTTATCAAAAGTTTTATAGGAGGCAATTTCAAATCACCAGTATAAATGACAACCAAAATATATTAAATCAACACTAACATTTAAGCTTACACAGTTGATGAGAATGAACTATGCTATATTTTTATTCCCTAAATGCTAAGTTTTTGTAATTATTTTGTACTTAAATGTATTAATATTTATTTTAATTTGGTTTTGATATATTTTGTGAGTTTTCAATTAATTTATATTATTTTATGTTATTTTAAACTATTTTTATTTGTTAATTTTTGAGTATTTTTATTATTTTAGGAAAATTATTTATTATTATGTGTTTTTATTAATTTTATTTGTATTTATTTTATATTATTTTCATCTTCTCCCTTTCTCAAATATTTGAAAGTTTTTGGCAAATATTTGGAAGTCTTTAGGCACGAGGCCAGACTTTGGAAGACTTTAAATATGAATAAATCTTGTTTTAAAGTCTATCAAACTCCACCATTTGATAGAAATCTTTAAAATCAATGACTTTTTGAATACCGAAATACTTTTATAGACTTTGTAAAAGTCTTAATTCAATACCACATAAATTTTAAAGACATTAGAAAAGTTGTAATTGAATACCACTAAACTTTTATAAACTCTTTAAATGTCTTAATTGAATACAACTAAACTTTTAAAGTCTTTATAAATACTTATAAATCCTAATTGAATACACTCTCATAAATTTTATTAAAATTTAATAAAATGACATATATATATATATATATATATATATATATATATATATATATATATATATATATATATATATATATAATGTTACGAACAATTTTATGTTTTTTGAACTTATGACCGTTAAATTTTATTATAAATTATATAATAGTGACCTATCTGGGGGCAACATAAAATAAATTTTTATAGTCACTATTTATTAGGGGTCCTAATTTATTGAAACTAATGGCTATAAAAGTTTGCATGGTTACCCGATTTTAATCATGTATTATTCTATGTTTTAAAAAATATAAAAAATTATTAAATTTTATCAATAATTTAAATGGTAGAATCCATATACTATTTCTTTCATTCTTTATGCGCAATTTACACATAAAATTATTCCTCGATGGCAATTTTAAAAATATACAAAGTCTTGCAAGAGTGTCTTGAGGGCTCCGCAAGACTTTCTTCTGAAGTATAAAGAAATAATCAAGTCTACATGCCTTACAATGTGTTGCAATGGAAGAGAGTATACTTTGAGAATGATATTTTTATAGATTTTTTTGATATTTTATATATAAATTATTATTATCAACTTATAGTGATTATTAAAACTATCGTTATATATTTATATCGACACTTTTTACGTGAAAATATCAATTTCATATACTTTTTATCACTAAAATAAGTAAATGTTGTATCTAAGGGTAAGATAGTCTTCTCATCCTCTGGGAAGATATTATTTCTGTCGAGTTTTAGATTAAATTCATCCCAAACAATATTTATTGACAATATTGTGCGCGCTGCAAAATTATGTTGTAGATGATTTTGTATTTTTTCATAATCTTGACGTACAAATTTTACATTAAATTGTTCAAACTTTAGCGATCATATAAATTTTGGAACAAATCACTTTTTTTATTAAATTAAATCTTAATTTATATTTGAATTGATGAACTAACTTCTTTTTAATTAATTTATTGAACTATAATTTTTTTTAAAATCATCTATTCTATTAAAATCTTTGCAACAAATCTATGTGACACCTGAGAAAAAAGTTGAGTTGAATAATCAAATCAAATTAAATTAATTCTATAATAAACAACTAAATAATATATAAATTAAACTAATTAAATATAGCAAATAATTTAAATTAATTAATTAAACAGATTAAACAAATAATAAATCAAACAACTCCAATAAACTAATTAAACAAACTCAACAAATTCATCATAAGTAAATTAAAACCTAATGTCATGTCCATCCAAGGGCGGATCCAGATATTTTATTCAGTAGGGGTGGATGTTAACTAATTTTTTTGTTAAAGTTAAATAAAGAAAACTTGAACTAATCATAATATTAACTAATCATAATAATGTTTACAAATTACAACGTTATTTTCCTAGGCCTCATAGCTTGAAAATGTTCTAAGATGACTTCATTATCAAAAAGTTTCAAATACATCATTTTCAATGTAAGGAACCAAACAATTACTCAACCATTTATCACCCATTTGATTTCGGAGAGTGATTTTAATAATATTCATCGCTGAAAATATCATTTCTACCGTGGCAGTAGCAACCAATAAAATTAAAGCCAATTTCAACAACAAATAAACCCGAGGATACAAATCATTATTATTCTTCTTAACCAACTTTTGAGCAAGTTCATCAACCCCTTTCACATTAGAAAATTCAAAATCATTTTTCACATCTGCAATGTAAGTTTCAAGTTCATCATCAATCCCCCAAAGATCTCTATCTTGAAATTTCAACGGGTAAAACTTTGCAAATTGAATCAACCGTTCCTTGTTAAATGTCGAGAAAGAGTTATTTGGATCAAGACACGCCATACATGAGAGCAACTCTGTATTGACATTGTTAAATCGATCATTTAATTCTTGAAATTGACTATCTATCACTGTATGGAGTAACTCAATCTGAAAGTGATGAAGATTGGTGACTTTTTCACCCTAACGTGATTTCCCTTTAACCAAAAAGATATCTTCCATTTCTCGAACGACTATCCTATGCACATTACAAAATTCAGTAGTTTCTGCCAACAAACTCTCCCAACCCGAATCTCTCATACTTTGTAATCGTTGCTTTGAGACAGTTACTAAAGTCATTGCATTTAGGAGATTTTGGTCTTTCTTTTGTAATGCTTGTGATAAAGTATTTGTGATTCCCAAAACTTTTTTCATTAAATGCATCAAGAATACAAACTCAAAATCTTGCATGAAATGTAACAAAGTACCTGCTTCTGTACTTTTATCCCCCGATGCATCATCTTCTACTATCTCAAGCACTTCAATTGTTTCAGAAAACAAGTTAATAACACTAAGAATTGTGTCATAATGAAAGCTCCACCGCGTGTCCCCAGGTTGCTTCAAGGTCGCTTCTTGATTCAATCCACACCCGGTCTTGATTTCACCAGAAGCAACTCCTTGAATTATTCTTTCTATATGTTTCACTCGAAGAACTTCTTTATGCTTACAAGAAGCTCCAACAATATTTGACAAAATTAAAAGATAATCAAAGAATGACTTGAGCTTCTTATGTTTTTTTGCAACTGCTACAAGTGTCAATTGAAGCTGATGAGCGAAACAATGAACATAAAAAGCAGACTTCTTCTCTGACAAAATCAAACTCTTGAGACCATTGAATTCTCCGCGCTTGTTACTAGCTCCATCATATGTGACATGCTTAATCCATGTGTTGCAAAAAGTGACTCAATAGCCTCTTTAAGTGTTCAAGCACATGTATTGGAAACATGAACAATGCCAAGAAAACACTCAGTAACGCACCCATGTTTGTTCACATAACGTAAAGCAACAGCCATTTGTTCTTTAATTGAAGAATCATGAGCCTCGTCAACTGATAAAGAGAAAAAAATTACCCCCAATCTCTGCAACTATAGCTTTTGCAGTCAAAAATGCAGCAGCACTACAAATGTCTTTTTGGATTGAAGGTGCTGTCAATTTGTGATTCCCTGGAGCATTTTTCAGCATAACTTTATTCACTTCATCATTGTTCTCGGATAAAAACTTTAGAATGAAAATAAACAAACCACACCTTTTTGAAACATTTGATTCATCATGGCCACGAAAAGGCAATCCCTCACTTAAAAGCAACCGAACACACTTGATAGATGAGAGCAAACGAAGCTTGTAATCTTTTTTTTCTTGGTCAGATATATTGGCAAGTTTGATATCTATGTGTTGCTTTCGGTTCCTCAAATCTTGATAAGCTAACATGCATTTTCTATGAATATTATTAGGTAAATCTCCAATATGTTCAGATAAGTATTTTGTCTTCCTCCGATTATCAAATCCCTTATCGACAAATGTATTCCCACCCCCTTGACCACCAATATCAACTTTGAATAGATTATAATATAAGCAAAATACCGCATCTTTCTTTTCACTATATTCCAACAACCGACATACTTTTGAACTATTCGGGATTAAATCTACGTTTCTCTCCATAAATAACAGTTTGAGGGAATTTGGAAAAGATTAGTTGATGAGGGCCCTTAAGCAAATATCCTCGACAAATAGACTCTTTCTTGTTATCATCATATTTCATTATAGATGGTCTTAGTCCTGGATCCGCAACAAGTTCCTATTCTAAATTGGATTCAACTTGATATTGAGAATTGATATTTTGAGATTGTTCTTGGATAGGGGTTTCATTTGAGATATTTTGAGTAGTCTTTTCCCCACGGATGGACTGTGATGTTGATGATTCAGTTTTAAAACGTTTAAATTTTGACCACATGTCATGAATGCCTAATTCAATCAAAATACAAGTATACAACAACCCCAAACAAACAATTATTTTCTGCAACATAAATAGAATTCTATAATATACAACAAATAAATAATCATAAATCATAACCCAAACTAAAAAAGGAATTTCAAAATAAAAAAACATTTAAATAGAATTTAAAAACTTACCTGGGTTACTTGTCATAGTTCAATTTGAATGATTCCCCAAGAACCCTAAATAATTATAATTTCAACTGTATGCACAAAGCCTCAAACCAAATTGACTTTCTATATTCAAACAAAATCAAGCCACAACAGTCAAAATAAACTCACAACGTCACAACTCACAAACACAAATCACCTCCACAAAATTGAAGTGCATATTCATTTAACCCCAACCCATAACAAATTCAAATAAATTTAAACTTTAAATTATCAAACGAAAAAAAGCCCTAATTAGTTATCTATTGAGTCCAAAATACAATAAATACATCAAATAAATTGAATTGAGTTTAACCCTAAGTCCCCAACCAACAACAAATTCAAACAAACTACAAATTTTAAATTATCAAATAAAAAAAGTCCTAATTTAGTTACCTTTTAATTCTAATATGCTCAAAGGGCGAAAGGTAGAATGGAATGAGAATAGGAGACTAGGACGTGGTGGTCGTCGCTATGAAAAGGAGAGGTCGTGGTGGATATGTAGGCTATGTAGCTCTAAAGGATACAGTGAACTGTTTTCTTTTGCCCCACCAAGTTTAACTTTTTTATTAATCTGCCCCTTAAGTTTATTAACTTATAAATTCTGCCCTGCCCCTATACCTATTAAAAAAAAAGTGAGCATAGGCAGATGCCTATACTGTCCTTATACTCCATCCGCCCCTGTGTCCATCTCTCTTCCTTGTATATATATATATATATATCCAACAAATAAATCGCTCACTGTCCATGTCAATATCTAAGGAATAGGACATGGGTCGGGTCACATGTCCTAGTTGCGGCCAATGCAACTCCTACCTGCTAATTGACTGACTAAAAATAATTAAGATGCCCTACACTAATTTATCCCTAGCCACATGTCAGAGTTGCGGCCAGGCCAAGCCCAAACGACTTCGTTTTCTAATTTTTAACACTGTGTTTACAGATCAAATGTCATTGTTGTGATCCTGGCAAATAATG
The DNA here is from genome assembly GCA_947179155.2 of Hedera helix. NCBI lineage: Eukaryota > Viridiplantae > Streptophyta > Magnoliopsida > Apiales > Araliaceae > Hedera > Hedera helix. Next base: position 30,308,694 of record OX359279.1, read on the forward strand.
TATTCTCTTTCCCAACTACACCCCCTTCAACATTACTTCAATGGTGGCTCTTTCAGTAATTCCATTAATTTTACCTTTTTCTCCTCATCATCACCGCAACATAAGATTCTTTGCCCCAAATTGTTTCAATTTTCCAAAGAGCTGTAATAAAAACCCTCCAAAAACATCACCTCTTGTATTTAATAATGCTAAAAACTTACATAATCGCCACATTATCGGTAAATCTTTGACACCCATTACAACAATTGACTTTCATTTCAAGTTTTGGCAAGTGGGTCATCCTAAAAATACTTCACCCGAAGAATGTTGGTGAAATCCTCATATTCAAACAACAGAACCACTAACAAGACATTCAAAGTGTATGTAATTATGCATTCAAGTCGACATTTTTTTTATCTGTAACCATTTTGAGTAATCTCAATCAAATATCTAACTAGTAGATTTCAATTGTTTGAGATTTGGTTTATCCAAATGTATCGGTTTTTGATCGCAACAATGACGTTTGATTTGTAAACACAATGTTAAAAATTAAAAAAATATGTCATTTTAGATTTGACTTGGCCGGAACTCCTATATGTTTTATTCATTGGCCGACCGCACATAAGAGTTGCATTGACCGCAACTAGGATATGCGACCAGACTCATGTCCTATATAAATAGTAAATACTTGCTATGGATCATTACCATATATATATATAAAGTATGACTTTTTACCATCATTGATATCGTTTATTGTAAAAAAAAAAGGAAGAGCAGACTGTTGCGTCATGACCTCCATTACCAATTGGCATTCGATTAATCACAATACACACACAAGCACCACCAAGCTATGAATCATAAATTAACACAAAATTTACCTTGAAAACAATTTCTTCAACAACAAAATAACTAAATTTCTTCACCCAAATCACAATTTTACATCTACAAACACAAAGATAAGGAATGAAGTATACCCAGTAGAGTTATGAAACGGAAGAACTGTAGATTCAGATTTTACGACTTTGAAAACCCAAAATCCCCATTCTAAATCTAATATTCATACGCCTATTTAAAGATTGACTGTGATACTTGTTGTCATAGTTTTCTTTTTTTTATACGCCTTTATGTACATACACTGTGGTGGCAAGGAGTGGCAATGGCAAGTTACAGATCTGAAAGTATGAAGGTTGTTGATGAGTTTAATTTTGGTTAAACCTGAGTTATTATAATTGAGTTTGTGCCGTGTTTGGATAATGTGATATATGAACTTAGTATAAAATGTTAATTATTTTTTAATTAGTGCAAATATAATTTTCTTATGTACAATTTACTAATTATATATATTTAAAAATAAATTCATCATAACATTTCACGTAGATATATATATGACATGGACAAAGTTTCCATTCCCAGACATTATGTTAAAAGTCAAATTATATAACAAAATTTGTAGCTATTTATAAAAAAATTATAGTTTAATGAGTCGAATGTATAAAAAAATAGCTTAGGAATATAAATATAAATTAGACTTTAATACAATGGATATGAAATAATTTTACCCTATAAATTCACATTCTTCAACACATAATATATATATATATATATATATATATATATATGAGAGCGCATCTACAATAATAAGTTGTTGAGAGTACTGCTGTGGTAGTCAAATGTAGGGGCAAATTGACTTTATTTTTGTCTGTCACTAGAAACTCTAGCGATTAGTACTTCAAGCAACCGATTATTGTAGATGCCCATCATATATATAGATGTATGTGGGGGCTTATCCATAGCAAATATTTGCTATAAATCAAAAATAGATAAATATCATTCAATACGTTAATTTTTATAACGAACGAACGAGATTAAAAAGAAAAAATCTACGTTCGCTATCAATAATAGCGGACATCGGATTTTAAATATTTAATCTTAACCGTTCATCCTTATAATGGATGATATAAATAATATTTATTTTATTTTATTCAATAATAAATATATGTTATGAATCAATCCATATATATATATATATATATATATATATATCTTATATGTTGATATATATGTTGTGGCGATTTGTGAAGATTCTGGGTTTGGGTAGGGCGCATCTGAGAAAAAAAAGAAGAAGAAGCTTTCTTACACTTGTATAATAATACTATTAAATATTTACAAATTTATTATTCACACTTTTCCATTTATAGACTCAATGTGCCACTTTAACTTTCATACGATGTAGCTTCCAATCTTCCTATGATACCGAATATTGGGTTTGACCGTTTGCATGGCAACGATAACGGTTATAATAATAATTATTTTTTATAAAGACACTTAAAAGTGGGTTTATAGTTGAAGTTATATTTTAAAAAGTAAAATTTTATTCTTTTATCATCAACTTGTATAACTAAAAATATAATTGTTGTTCGACAAAAATTACAATTGTTGTGGTTGAAATGTTATAAAATAACTAAAAAGGACATAAATTAATATGTAAGATCATTTTTCATTTGTAATTCTATTAGATAATAATAATTATTTTACATAATAATTATAAGAAATAGCTTTATAAAAATAATCAGTTTAATAATAGTTATAACTTATTAAATATACTAATTTTTGGTAAAGAGAATATATTTTTATATTCTATGTAGGAGTGTAAAATAATGATATATTAGATGATGATGATGATGATAATAATAATGATAATAATAATAATAATAATAATAATAATAATCAAAACGTAAGAGAATATAAAAAAGAAAAAGAAAATAATGGTAATAGCCTAATTGGTGGATGTGAAATTGATGACAACATGATTTTGGCCTTGGGTCGCCTGAGCTGTACCTAACCTTTCAAAGTTCAAACCCATATTCTCTCCATTTTCAAATATCTCCTCCGATATTTGAGAGGAAGTGGTGAAAATACCAAAATTCATCCCGAGCCAGTTCAAATTATACCCATAAATAAGATTATTAAATCTGGTTCGGACATCCGATTCGATCAATAAAAATCAAAATCGATTGGTACTTTAATCCGGTTCAAATAAAAAAATTAGTTTTGGTCAAAATTCGATGACCTGACGGTTGAACTGGTCGACCCAGTAACCCGGTAACCGGGTTATCGATTTTATAGGTTCCCTACCTTTTTTTATAAAATAAATAAATTTAAGTCTTTAAATTTGATTGAATGTATTCTTGATTGAGTTTTAAGTTATGATCATGATTTAATATTTTTATTTTCATATAGATTTAGTATTTATTTGAATTGTATAAAGTAAACATTGTACAAGTAGATTTAGTTTTTTTTTTTTATCGACTTTGATTGAATGTATCCTAGATATATTTATGTTCATTTGTGTTTGATTTTATCACTCTTGAGTCTTGACTTTTGATCATGATTTAATATTTTTTTTATATAGATTTAGTATTTATTCGAATTATATAAAGTAAACATTGTATAAATAGGTTTAATTTTATTTTTTTTGTAGATAAATTGATTAATTTTACATATTTACTAAATATTATATATAATAATAATTAATATATTTAATTATTTATTATATATTAATGACGTCGTCAGTTCAATAACGGTTCAACCACAGGTTAAACCAATGACCTATCTTCTCGGTATTTTTCCGATTTGATGACTGATCCGGGTTTAAGAACACTGCCCATAATAATATATAGCCATCAAAAAGGAAGTAATTACAAAATATTTGAAGAATTGGAAGACAGAAATTGGATGAAGTTTTTGATATTGTTTATTCAATTGAGGGCTAAAAGAGGAAAGAAAAAGTGTGAACCCAACTGCGTTTTGGTTCATAACGATTTTTTTGGCATTGCGTTTCAGATGGAAAAACGCAGGTGTCAACGCTCGCCTCCTGTGTTAGGCCTCTCACGTTTGGCATGGCCAACAATTTTTTTTATTGTATTTGCATCTTAATCGCGGCAAATGCTGTATTTTTGAGTAACCAAACAAGCACATAATATATTTAGTGCTTGTTCGTTTACCGATATTTGGAGTGTTTCAAATACAGTTTAATGATTGCGATATATTTAAATTTTTAAACACATCAACTACTATCACGGTGAACACTTTAACCCTCGATTACCTATAAGTTAGGATCCTCATTATGAACTTGTTAAATTTCCGGAGTTCCTAAACTGTAGGTTGTTCATGCTCGTAAGGTGAAACACCAGTTAAGAATTCTTGTGGTATTACTTACGTGGATGAATATCATGTTTTAGTATTAGCCTTAAAAAATACAATTAATATTGTTATAATAAAATTAATATTATCACTATAATAAATATAGTTTAAAATGTCAAGTATCACTTGAATTTTTATAAAAGTATCATTAAATTTATATTAACTCTAATAACATAAATTTTGTTTCAATAATATTAATAACCAAAAAATAACAAGAAAAAAAGAAATCCATACTTTTCTTATGACTACTTTAATTTGGTAACTTTTTATGATATTATTTTCCATCCAAGTAATTGTTTGTTAATCTCAATATTATCCCAACTTCATAAATTTTTTATGGTTATCTTTTTTTATTTTTTTAATAATTCAAACATAATTTAAATACACGCATAGGCCAAAGGCCTTTGGTTTATGGTTATCTTTCTTACTTATAACATACTTAATAATATGAATTTTACTTGATTTATCTTTAAAATTTAGTATCGTGACAAGTATATTGTTGTTTGATTTTACAATTTTTTGGTGTGGATGTATTATTTCTTGTGAAAATATATTGTTAGAATTCTACAATTATATATTAAAAATAATAAACTAGTACAATTATTTATTTTGTTGTGATTCAAATCTTAAGGGATGAACTTATGGCTGCATCGTAACAGGTTGGATAAATCTTACCCTCCTATAAGATGTAAACAATAAATAAATAATTGTTATGGTATTTATGGAGTTTATAATTTTTTATTTATTATTATCACTCTTTGGTGTTATACATTTAAGAATAAATTACTTGCAATTTCAGCACAAAATTCAATTAAAGATAGAATTCAATTTATAACCGATATATCTTTCTTATATATATATATATATTTACAAAACTTTGTAAGAAAAATGAATATAATTGACTTAGAGATTGTCTATAAACGGTCAAATTTGTTTATAATTAATTTTAAAAAGCAAAATATGACGCCCCAAAATCTGGGCCTACATAGCCTAATTTGAAACGCCATAAAATGTATGGTAACTAAAACAAACAGTACATATGACAGAAATACAAAACTCAATAATACACAACTAAATATTCACTATTATCGTTATACTATATACAACATGTGAAGACTACTACAGCTATCTCTCGGACCTTTACTCCATTCTCTGGCTAGACCCAGCTATTCTCTCATTTTCTAAAGAACAATGGAACAAAAAAGAAAGGGTGAGCTCAAATAGTCCAGTAAGAAATATCATGACAACGAGTAAATTATCATTAGCCATCAACAGTTGAGTTCTTAATAGAATATAATAAATAACAAGTTTTAGATTAATAATAGCAGCGAAATGAGTAATCCATTAGAAGAATCATGTAGACTATGATGTTCACTAATTTTTCTTTTTAAGAAAAATATCATCAATTGTTATCATCTTAAACACTACTGGTCATGATAATATAAATTCACAGTTCCTGATTATAATCATGCAAGTCAACAGTTCATCTTTGCACTACAGGTAAAAGATATTCAAATATAACACCAATAGTTATGATCATACCAGTCTTCAGTCTTTGGTGATAATCATACCAAACAACAGTTTTTCTTTGCCCCAGGCCAAAGAAAACATTTACCATGTGCCCTAAAAGACACACAATAATTATATTACCTTTATCATATTATTTGTGCCACAGGCCACATATATTCACAACAACAGTGATATAATTGATGAACAGAGAAAATAAGATGATCAATAAATATTAAAAGTTTATGATTTTATTTTGTGCAGATTCAAATAATGTCCAAATTATCAACATGATGTGGACTCAAATTCAAGAATTATATTCAAGATCCACTGTTCAGAATAACGGTTAAAGTTTAATAAAAAGATTTAGAAAAATAGGAAGGTTCAATTGAAATGATATTAGATGAAACGCAAACTATTAAAGAACATATAATCATTTCAGGAAATTTTACCAAATAATATTTACCATAGTAAGTTAAGAGTATAAAAAAAATGATACTCATTACCTTAACACGTGACTATATATTGATTTAAATAAAGTTAATCAACCTAAATATTTATAATTTAATTAGTAACTACCACATATAATTTTATGGTATATACCAATTAGTATGAAATCATCAAAAATGATTTGATAGAATAAAGTAAAATAACTTCAATATAGTTTTTGAAAGAAAATAATATTTTAAAATAAATCTTTCAAATGAAGCTTTTCAAAATAAATCTTATGAAAGAAGAGTCTTCTAAAGGAAGATTTATAAACACCGAATGATGTGTGTGGTTACTTATATAACTTTTATAAAAAAACTTACTTGAATAATACTTGCACGCTTATAAATCTTCACAAATGCTCAAGATGTCTTTAGCACACTCAAAGAAAACTTACACAAAATAATATTTAGAGAGTGAAAGAAAGAATAAGCAGTAATGTTTTTATGAAAATCTTTAAGTTATTGCCTCTATTTATTGCCAAAAATCTTATCATGAACCATGATTTTCTAATTTAATCCAAACCGTATATTTCAAGATAATGTTTAATTCATACCACTCATTTCATCTTTTAAGATTTTCTTAATATAATTAATCTAAACCATTCATTTAAAGATTATATTTAATCTACACCGTTCATTTCAAATTCTATAATTATTACATTATATTTAATCTATACCATTTATTTCAGATTTCCTTTAATCTATACCATTTAATTAACTTTATATATAAAACAACTAATTTTATATAATATATCATAATAAAATAATTTACTTTACATAATTTATATAAAGTAAATAACTTTATATAATTTATTATAATAAAAATAAATAACTTTATCAATTCAATTATTCAACAATAATTCACAATTATTCATTATTATGACTAATTGTTATAAATGCAGTGTAGTTGTCTTTCTGAGTTAGATACTCACAATGCAAGCAGAAAAATTAACTAATAATGGATTGCAATAGTTTAATCAACATCATAATAGAGATAACAATAATACAGAAAATAAGTAAAAGAAAGAGCACGTTACTGTGTAATGACAATTATTGATTCAGCAAGGTGAATTAATGTGACGCCCCCAAATCTGGGCCCACACAGCCCAAACTTGAGTCGTCAAAATACTACAACAAAATTATTACAACAAAGCACAACGTACAACAATACAGTGTATAATAATACACAACTAAGTCTTCACTATTATTGTCACACTATTTTACAAAACGTGAAGACTATGATAACTATTCCTCGGACCCTCACTCCATTCTCCGGCTAGACCCTGTTATGTTTTCATCTCCTGTTGAAAAACAATGGAACAAAAGAAAGGGTGAGCTCAAATAGCCCAGTAAAGAATATCATGACTAAGATAATGATGAATAAATTATCATTAGTCTTCAACAATTGAGTTCTTGATAGAATACAATAGACTACAAGGTTTATATCAAAAACTGCAGTTAAATTCTTAAACAACGTTCAGATCAATAATAGCAGCGGAATGAGTAATCTATTAGAAGAATAATGCAGACTATAATGTCCACTCGGTTCTCTTTTTAGGAAAAACATCATCAACTTTTATCATCTGAAATATCATTAGTCAAGATAATACAAATTCACAGTTCCTGATCATAATCATGCAGATCAACAGTTCATCTTTGCACTACGGGCCAAAGACATTCAATATAACACCAACGGTCATGATTATACCAGATTCAGCCTTTGGTCATAATCATACCAAACAACAGTTCATCTTTGCACTACGGGCCAAAGAGAACATTCACCACGTGCCATAAAAGACACCGAACAGATGTATCGCCTTTAACCTATTATATCGCATTTAACCTATCATCTGTTCAACAAATATATCACATCTGTGCCCCCGGCCACAGATATTCACAACAGCTTGATTTTTGGATGATTAGAATGATATAAATGATGAACAGAAGAAATAGGATAACAATAAGTATCGGAAGTTTACTTTGTACAGATTCAAATAATGTCCAAATTGTCAACATGATGTGGAGTGAAATTTAAAAATGATATTCAAGATCCACAGTTCAGAATAACGGTTACAATTCAATAGAAAGGTTCACGTAAATAGGAAGGTTCAGTTGAAATAATGAAGTTCAACTATTATGGAACATATAATATTTTCAGGAATTATAGAAGCAATAGTTCCATAATAAATTTCGATTTAGGAGTATGAAAGAAAATAATATCCCTTACCGTAGCAGGTTTGATTAACAAAAGGTGAAGGAAATTAATACAAAGGGTTATTCACCAACAGGCGGCAATCCGCTCCGTAAGGTTATTCCCACAATTTAATAGAATTTGAGTACAAAGAGTTATTCACCAAACAGGCAGCAATCCGCTCCGTAAGGTTATTCCCACAATTTAATAGAATTTGAGTACAAAGAGTTATTCACCAAACAGGCGGCAATCCGCTCCGTAAGGTTATTCCCACAATTTAATAGAATTTGAGTACAAAGAGTTATTCACCAAACAGGCGGCAATCCGCTCCGTAAGGTTATTCTCAGAGATTAATAATGAATGAATACGAAAGGTTATTCACCAACAGGCGGCAATCCGCTCCGTAAGGTTATTCCCACAATTTAATACATGGAAATAAAAGGCACGTCTTATGAGTAAGGAAGAAACAATATTATTATCGAGAATCAAATAATGATAATCCCTTACCATAGTATGTTTGAATAATGGAAGATGAAAAAGATGGTATCCCTTACCGTAACACGTGACTGGATATTGATTTAAATGAGGTTGATTAACTTGAACAGTACACGTATACTTATAGATCTTCACAAATACTCAAGATGACTTAAGCACACTTAGAGAGAACTTTCACAAGAAGTATTTAGAGAGAGAAAGAAAGAACAAGTAAGGAAGTTTATGAAAAATCCTTAAGTTAAGGCTTTTATTTATAGCCAAAAATCTTATCATTCATTTAATCTAAACCATTCATTTAAAGATCATCTTTTAATCTACACCATCCATTTCAAATATTATATTATCTTTAATCTACACCATTCATTTCATATCACCTAACTTTATATTATAAACAAATCAATATAATTATTCAACAATAATTCACACTTTAATCTACACCATTCATTTCATATTACCTAATAATCACCTAACTTTATATTATAAACAAATCAATTCAATTATTCAACAATAATTCACACTTTAATCTACACCATTCATTTCATATCACCTAATAATCACCTAACTTTATATTATAAACAAATAACTTTATCAATTCAATTATTATGACTAATTGTTATAAATACAGTATAGTTAGCTCTTAGATATCAAGTCAATAAATTAATGAAATACAACTGTTTAAATAACATCATAATAGAGATAACAATAATGTAAAATAAAGCATACGTTACTGTGTAATGACAATTATTGATTCAATAATGTGAATTACTGTGCATATGTTACTGTGACAATTATTAGGTTCAATAATTTTAAAAACAGTGCAACAACAATTATTGACTCAATGATATAAAATACAGTGTAATGACAATTATTAAATCAATAATGCAAAATACTGTGTAACAACAATTATTGAATTGATAATATAAAATATTATGCAGTGACAATTATCGATGAAATGATGCGTAACAGTTACGGTGTCAATTATCAGACCAATAATATGAGACACTATGCAATACCGTGTGTTACTGTAGAGTACCGTGTGCTACAGAAAATACCATAAACTACCGTATGCTACTATTCTTTTATCACCGGTATTTTAACAGTTCCGTTGACTATTTTTATTTAAAAAAGTTACTTATGTCGTTTTCTATATCCGACAAATATTCCGTTGTGGGGTCCACCAATAATTTATTATTTCGGCGCCGTCGTACGGCACGAATATTCCCCGACCAAACGAATATTCCCCGACAAAGCGAATATTGTCCGACAAAATAAAATTTGCACATAACATCCTTAACTTTCAATTTTGTTAATTTAACCACTTACTGTTTCAAAAAAAATATATATATGAAGAAAAATTAAATTTTGTATTTCATAAAATTCGGGGTCTTACAACCTCCCCTCCTTATGAAATTTCGTCCCCGAAATTGACGTACCTGACATATCGAAGAGGTAAGGATACTTAGATTTCATCTCAGATTCTAGCTCCCAGGTCATTTCCTCAGTATCTTGGTTCCTCCATAAAACCTTAACTTGAGGTATAACCTTTGAGCGTAGGATCTGCTCCTTCTTATCCAGGATCTTAACAGGTACCTCCTCGTATGTTAAATCCTCTGCTATAACGTCTGGTTCTAACTCAATGACGTGGTTTGGGTCCTTCACATATTTACGTAACATAGATATGTGAAAAACGTTATGGATGCGAGACATACTTGGTGGTAGGGCTAGTCTGTAGGCTACGGTTCCTATTCGATCGAGGATTTCAAATGGGCCAATAAATCGAGGGTTAAGCTTTCCTCTCTTTCCGAATCTCGTAACCCCTTTCCATGGAGAAACACGTAAGAATACATGATCTCCGACGTTGAAACTTTCGTCTCTCCGATGAAGATCAACATAACTCTTTTGTCGTTCTTGTGCGGTCTGTATTCGTTGTCGGATCATTTGGATCTTTTCGGTCGTCAAGCGTACCAACTCGGGTCCCAACAATTTTGCTTCTCCTACCTCATTCCAACATATTGGAGAGCGACACTTCCTTCCATACAAAGCCTCGAATGGAGCCATGCCTATGCTTGCTTGGTAACTGTTGTTGTAAGAAAATTCCACCAATGGCAAGTACTTATCCCAACTTCCTTTGAAGTCTAATACACAAAGTCTCAAAAGATCTTCGAGGGTCTGGATCGTCCTTTCCGATTGTCCGTCCGTTTGAGGATGGTATGCAGAACTAAAACGTAGTTCAGTGCCCATAGCTTTTTGTAGACTGATCCAAAAGCGTGAAGTGAATCTAGGATCTCGATCAGAAACTATGGAAACTGGCATGCCATGCAATCTCACGATCTCATTTATGTACATACCGGCAAGACGTTCAAGTGAAAAGTTTTCTCGTATAGGCAAGAAATGAGCAGATTTGGTCAATCTATCTACGATCACCCAAATTGCATCTAAGCCTTGAGAAACTTTTGGAAGACCCGTCACGAAGTCCATATTGATGTGTTCCCACTTCCATTCGGGAACTTCAAGTGATTGTAATGGACCTTTAGGAACTTGATGTTCTGCCTTGACACGTTGACAAGTTAGGCACCTTGAGATAAACTCCGCAATCTCTCTTTTCATATTGTTCCACCAAAATGTATGTCGAAGATCTCGATACATCTTGGTACCTCCTGGGTGGATTGCAAACGGCGTGTTGTGTGCCTCCATCATGATTTTATGCTTTAATTCAGGATCGTTAGGAACACAGAGTCGAGAGTTGACTCGAAGTATTCCTTTCTCGTCGATTCTTGCTTCGGGAATGACACCTTCTTGTACTTTCTTTATCATGTTTATCAGTTCCGGATCGGTAGCTTGAGCAGCTTTAATTTTATCGATTAAAGTTGGTTCTACTCGCACGTGAGCAATCTTCGAGTGGGTCCCTGGTGTCTTTAGCTCTATCTCCATCTTTTGCAAGTCGTACAAAATACACTTTTGTGTTGTCAGCGGTGCACTTGTACTTGCATAAGATTTTCTGCTCAAAGCGTCAGCTACAACGTTCGCCTTTCCCGGGTGATACTGGATTGTGTGGTCATAATCCTTTAACAGCTCAAGCCAACGTCGTTGTCGCATGTTGAGTTCCTTCTGGGTGAAGAAATACTTGAGACTTTTATGATCCGTATAGATATCCACTTTTTCTCCATACAAGTAGTGTCTCCAGATCTTCAACGCGAAAACGACTGCTGCCAACTCTAGATCATGAGTAGGATAATTTTTCTCATAATCTTTGAGTTGTCGAGAGGCGTAGGCTATAACCTTTCCATGTTGCATAAGGACACAGCCTAGACCTTTGCCAGAAGCATCGCTGTAGATAACAAATTCTCCTGATCCTGATGGTATGGTCAGAACAGGAGCTGAAACCAGTCTCTTCTTGAGTTCTTGGAAACTTTTCTCGCATTCCTCGCTCCATATGAATTTTGTGCTTTTCCGAGTAAGCTGAGTTAATGGAGTGGCGATTCGAGAAAATCCTTCTACGAATCTCCGATAATAACCAGCTAGACCCAGAAAACTTCGGACTTCGGTTACTGTTTTGGGTTGTTCCCAATTTAGTACCGTTTCAATCTTCGCAGGATCGACTGATATTCCTTGACTAGAAATCACATGCCCAAGAAACGCGACCTCCTCAAGCCAGAACTCACATTTCTTCAACTTGACATATAATTTGTTTTCACGGAGCTTTTGTAGTATCAATCTCAGGTGTTGTTCATGATCCTCGCGACTCTTGGAGTATATGAGGATGTCATCAATAAAGACAACCACAAAATGATCCAAATGTTCCTTGAATATCCGGTTCATCATGTCCATGAAAGCTGCAGGAGCATTAGTTAGTCCAAAAGGCATGACTAAGAACTCATAATGCCCATAACGAGTTCTGAAAGCAGTCTTTGGAATGTCCTCAGCTTTAACCTTTAACTGATGATATCCAGAACGGAGATCAATCTTTGAGAAATGTTGAGCGCCTTGCAATTGATCAAACATGTCATCAATCCGAGGTAACGGGTACCTGTTCTTGATGGTGACATGGTTCAATTCTCGGTAGTCAATGCACAATCTCATACTCCCGTCTTTCTTCTTCACGAATAGAACAGGAGCACCCCAAGGTGATGCACTCGGACGAATGAAACCGGTATCCAACAATTCCTGTAGTTGGACTTTTAACTCTTGAAGTTCAATGGGAGCCATTCGGTAGGGAGCTTTGGAAATGGGCTTGGTACCCGGGTTCAAGATCAATATAAAAATCAATTTCACGGTTTGGGGGTAAGCCAGGAAGTTCTTCAGGAAAAACGTCAGGAAACTCATTAACAATGGGAATATCATTCAAGTTTGACGTATTTTTGTTCAAATCAGTGACATGAGCTAAAAAGGCTTGACATCCGTTTTTCAATAAACGAATGGCTTTATGGCTAGAAATAACAGTTATAGATTTCAATGGTTTAGTTGCTTGAATTTGCATGACAGGTTGATTAGGAATATGAAAACTAATAATCTTATGAAAACAATCAATTTTAGCATGATGGGTAGTCAACCAATCAATTCCTAAAATCACATCAAATTCACGCATCTCCAAAGAAATAAGGTCAACAGATAATGTGAGGTTGTTGATTTGAACTAGGCAAGATTTATAGACAGTAGATGTAATGGTCATTTCTCCTAATGGGGTTTCAACTGATAAGTCAAAGTCCAAGTTTTCAGGAGTTAAGTTTAAACGCTGAGCACATGCAGGTGAGATAAAAGAATGGGTAGAGCCAGTATCTAACAAAGTGTAGACTTCACGAGAATTTATGAATAGCTTACCGGTTATCACCTCGTTCGAGTTTCGCGCCATTTGGGATGTCACAACAAAAGCTCTCCCTTGAACTACAGATTTTCCCTTATCCGCGCTAGCTTTTGGTATCATCATTGCAGCTGGACTTGATTTTGTGGCAGGACAAAACCGCGCAAGATGACCCTCTTTCCCACAACTGTAGCACTTTTTGGACTGCAGTGTACAGTTTGGGCTGATGTGACCTTCCTGACCACACCTATAGCATCTCACTGGTGGTCGATCTTCTCCCCTTGAAACTGGGGTCGGTGCTGGTGTTGGTACTGGTGCTGGTGCCCTTCCATAATTATTATGGAATCTCTTTCTTTTGAAATTGTTCCCACTAGATTCTCCTCTTCTGTTATTTGGTATGGAATTACCACCGAAGTGTTGGTTACCTCCTCGATGGTTCTCGTTCCTGTGGTTGTTGTCACTCCTTTCTCTATGCTGATCATTAACTCTTGGCTGCAATGTTTCATCTGTTTGCTCCACCCTTTGAGCCCTATCTACAACATCTGAATACAAACTAAATTTATGATAACTAAGTTGTTGACGAATTTTGAGTCTCAAACCTCTCAGGAACATTCGACTCATTCGTGCTTCGTCATCTACTAGATGAGTCGCAAAACGAGACAGTTCAGCAAACTTAGCTTCATATTGAGAAACTGTCATGTTTCCCTGCTCCAGCTTAATGAATTCCACTTCCTTCATATGGCGGATGCTTTCTGGGAAGTACTTCTCGTTAAACAGTTCTTCGAATTCTATCCAAGACATTTCGAGTGCTGAAGGTTGGATACGTTTTACCGCTTCCCACCAATGGTCTGCCTCACCTCGTAACATAAAAGTGGCAAATGGCACCTTCTGATCATCAGCGCATTGTAAGACATCAAGTATTTTTGTCGTCTGCTTCAGCCATGCCTCCGCTTTGAGTGGGTCAGGCTTCCCGTGGAATTCAGGTGGTCCTAATTCTTTAAATTGCTTAACAGTGACCATCCTCAAATTGCCAGCGTTTCTACCGTTATTATTGACTGGATTTCCTCTTCCTTGATTCTGTATGAACTGCATGAAATTCCTAAAGAATCCATCGTTCATCATGTTATCAGGAACATTATTTCCTGAGTTGGCAGGAGGATTGTTTGGGGCCTCTTGATTCTCGGCTACATTTGCTTCAAGCATTCCATAGTTAACCTCTTGATTTCCAGATGCCATACTAAACTGTGGTCACAAAATAAATGTTAGTTCAAATAAACTGACTCATCACTTCATGTTCCTACATTCAAATCGACTCATTAGATAATAAAATCTATTTTAGGTAGGACACACTAGTGACTGATTCTATTCGTCTCTCCCCTCCTAGTTCTACCCCAGATCTCCATTAAAGACCATATCCCTAAGCTCTGATGCCAACTGTGACGCCCCCAAATCTGGGCCCACACAGCCCAAACTTGAGTCGTCAAAATACTACAACAAAATTATTACAACAAAGCACAACGTACAACAATACAGTGTATAATAATACACAACTAAGTCTTCACTATTATTGTCACACTATTTTACAAAACGTGAAGACTATGATAACTATTCCTCGGACCCTCACTCCATTCTCCGGCTAGACCCTGTTATGTTTTCATCTCCTGTTGAAAAACAATGGAACAAAAGAAAGGGTGAGCTCAAATAGCCCAGTAAAGAATATCATGACTAAGATAATGATGAATAAATTATCATTAGTCTTCAACAATTGAGTTCTTGATAGAATACAATAGACTACAAGGTTTATATCAAAAACTGCAGTTAAATTCTTAAACAACGTTCAGATCAATAATAGCAGCGGAATGAGTAATCTATTAGAAGAATAATGCAGACTATAATGTCCACTCGGTTCTCTTTTTAGGAAAAACATCATCAACTTTTATCATCTGAAATATCATTAGTCAAGATAATACAAATTCACAGTTCCTGATCATAATCATGCAGATCAACAGTTCATCTTTGCACTACGGGCCAAAGACATTCAATATAACACCAACGGTCATGATTATACCAGATTCAGCCTTTGGTCATAATCATACCAAACAACAGTTCATCTTTGCACTACGGGCCAAAGAGAACATTCACCACGTGCCATAAAAGACACCGAACAGATGTATCGCCTTTAACCTATTATATCGCATTTAACCTATCATCTGTTCAACAAATATATCACATCTGTGCCCCCGGCCACAGATATTCACAACAGCTTGATTTTTGGATGATTAGAATGATATAAATGATGAACAGAAGAAATAGGATAACAATAAGTATCGGAAGTTTACTTTGTACAGATTCAAATAATGTCCAAATTGTCAACATGATGTGGAGTGAAATTTAAAAATGATATTCAAGATCCACAGTTCAGAATAACGGTTACAATTCAATAGAAAGGTTCACGTAAATAGGAAGGTTCAGTTGAAATAATGAAGTTCAACTATTATGGAACATATAATATTTTCAGGAATTATAGAAGCAATAGTTCCATAATAAATTTCGATTTAGGAGTATGAAAGAAAATAATATCCCTTACCGTAGCAGGTTTGATTAACAAAAGGTGAAGGAAATTAATACAAAGGGTTATTCACCAACAGGCGGCAATCCGCTCCGTAAGGTTATTCCCACAATTTAATAGAATTTGAGTACAAAGAGTTATTCACCAAACAGGCAGCAATCCGCTCCGTAAGGTTATTCCCACAATTTAATAGAATTTGAGTACAAAGAGTTATTCACCAAACAGGCGGCAATCCGCTCCGTAAGGTTATTCCCACAATTTAATAGAATTTGAGTACAAAGAGTTATTCACCAAACAGGCGGCAATCCGCTCCGTAAGGTTATTCTCAGAGATTAATAATGAATGAATACGAAAGGTTATTCACCAACAGGCGGCAATCCGCTCCGTAAGGTTATTCCCACAATTTAATACATGGAAATAAAAGGCACGTCTTATGAGTAAGGAAGAAACAATATTATTATCGAGAATCAAATAATGATAATCCCTTACCATAGTATGTTTGAATAATGGAAGATGAAAAAGATGGTATCCCTTACCGTAACACGTGACTGGATATTGATTTAAATGAGGTTGATTAACTTGAACAGTACACGTATACTTATAGATCTTCACAAATACTCAAGATGACTTAAGCACACTTAGAGAGAACTTTCACAAGAAGTATTTAGAGAGAGAAAGAAAGAACAAGTAAGGAAGTTTATGAAAAATCCTTAAGTTAAGGCTTCTATTTATAGCCAAAAATCTTATCATTCATTTAATCTAAACCATTCATTTAAAGATCATCTTTTAATCTACACCATCCATTTCAAATATTATATTATCTTTAATCTACACCATTCATTTCATATCACCTAATAATCACCTAACTTTATATTATAAACAAATCAATATAATTATTCAACAATAATTCACACTTTAATCTACACCATTCATTTCATATTACCTAATAATCACCTAACTTTATATTATAAACAAATCAATTCAATTATTCAACAATAATTCACACTTTAATCTACACCATTCATTTCATATCACCTAATAATCACCTAACTTTATATTATAAACAAATAACTTTATCAATTCAATTATTATGACTAATTGTTATAAATACAGTATAGTTAGCTCTTAGATATCAAGTCAATAAATTAATGAAATACAACTGTTTAAATAACATCATAATAGAGATAACAATAATGTAAAATAAAGCATACGTTACTGTGTAATGACAATTATTGATTCAATAATGTGAATTACTGTGCATATGTTACTGTGACAATTATTAGGTTCAATAATTTTAAAAACAGTGCAACAACAATTATTGACTCAATGATATAAAATACAGTGTAATGACAATTATTAAATCAATAATGCAAAATACTGTGTAACAACAATTATTGAATTGATAATATAAAATATTATGCAGTGACAATTATCGATGAAATGATGCGTAACAGTTACGGTGTCAATTATCAGACCAATAATATGAGACACTATGCAATACCGTGTGTTACTGTAGAGTACCGTGTGCTACAGAAAATACCATAAACTACCGTATGCTACTATTCTTTTATCACCGGTATTTTAACAGTTCCGTTGACTATTTTTATTTAAAAAAGTTACTTATGTCGTTTTCTATATCCGACAAATATTCCGTTGTGGGGTCCACCAATAATTTATTATTTCGGCGCCGTCGTACGGCACGAATATTCCCCGACCAAACGAATATTCCCCGACAAAGCGAATATTGTCCGACAAAATAAAATTTGCACATAACATCCTTAACTTTCAATTTTGTTAATTTAACCACTTACTGTTTCAAAAAAAATATATATATGAAGAAAAATTAAATTTTGTATTTCATAAAATTCGGGGTCTTACAATTAATGTGTATATATTATTGTGACAATTATTAATTTAATAATATGAATTATTGTGCATGTGACAATTATTGTTTCAATAAAGTAAATATAGTACAATAGCTACTTTATCAGTTCAATAATATGAAACACTGTGCAATACCGTGTGCTACTATGCAATACTATATGCTACTATTGCTTTACCACCAAATATTTTAACAGTTAAAAGTGATAGTACCGTTGACTATTTTTATTTAGAAAGATTACATATGTCGTTTTCTATATTCGACAATATTTCGTTGTAAGATCTACCAATATTATTTTGGTGCCGTTGTACAAATTAAATATTTTCTGATAGAACGAATATTTCTCAACAAAACGAATATTTTTCGACAAGATAAAATTTGTACAAACATTTCTTAATTTTTACTTTTATCAATTTGTTCATTAACGTTTCAGAAGAAAATATATAAAAAAAAAATTAAATTTGTATTTCATAAAAGTCGGTGTCTTACACAAAAAGTATTTGATAATTTAATTTTAAAACGGCTTATAATTATTTTTTATGAAAATAATCAAAAAAATTAATTTTGAGCTTCTGATTATTTGTCAAGTCTAATAATTAGGTTTGACCAAGTAAATTATTAATTTATCCCTATTTATTTTAATAAGTTCATCTATTATCAATCTTTATTTCTCAAAACATTCATTTTAGTAATAAACACTTAAAATAAGTTATTTTTAAATTTTTATATACCAAATACTTTTTGCTAATTTAAGTATGTTTTATTTATTAAACAGAAACTATGTTTTTTAAATTTGATTACAAGCAAAAACGGTAATCAAAATCAGTAATCACAATTTTTAAGCAAGTCCAAACATATTCGTTACTTTTTATTTGTCTTTTTAGAGTGTGAAGTTTGTTCTTTTTATTTGTAGTTTGTAAATTTTAAGAAAGTATTAATGACTTAGTTTATCATATTATCTTATATTAAATATTAAATTATTATTTTTATCTTTTTTAATAAATTTTAAAAAATAATATTAAAATTAATACTTTTTTTAATTAATCAGAAAAATATTAATTATATTTTTTAATTTTTTAAAAATGTCGATTAAAAAAAATAAAGAATATTAGTTTTTGAGATAAAGAGATTGCCAATGTTTCATTTAAAGCTTATATATGCAGTAGAAATAAGCCACCTAGTTTTCACCGTAATATGATGTAATATTGTAAATACTGAGGCGAGCTGTACAAACGTGTGAGCCAATTGGATACTTGCCGATTACTTGATAATCAAAACTCACTTAAAGGGTTGAATAAACGGTAATTTTAACATATAATTTTTGTTTAGGACATGAATTTATGTTTTTATTTTATGATTTTTGAGAAGTGCGTATTTAAGATTCTACTTTTTTACCTCTTATTGTGATACAATTAATGATATAAACGAATCGAGTCGAATCGAATATTAAGTTTCTCACATTTGATTTATAAAATTTATATGACACAAGGTTTGATTGAGATTCATTTAACTATCGAGTTAGAGACGATTTCAAATCGAGCCTGAGCAGTTAGAACTTTTCAAGCGAATATGATCTGAGTATCAATAGAAAATTATAATTTGAAAATTTTTGATTAATTTATCGAATTTTAAACTTTACCCATATTTAAATCGTTTATATTTCGAGTCGAGTTCAAATCGAACTTTTAGTCGAGTACAAATTAAGCTCGAATAGTTTGGTTTATTTTACAATCTTAGGTACAATCTATTCTAATATTTTTTACAAAAAAATAAGGACAATACTACATATATAAAAATCGGTTGCAAAATTAAATATTACATTCATCTCAACTATTAAAAAATTGAGTCCTTGGCACGATATCAGACCCTATTTTTTAATAATTTATATACGTTTTGTCACTAATTTTTGCACGCTTATACTTTCGCAAAAAATAATCAAAACCCACTATCGGAGGAAAATTATTCAATGCATCGGGAGCAAATGAATAGTTTGCTCCCTCTTCTCACATAGCAGTGTGGTTCATAATATGGACCCCACTGCTATGTGAGAGGGAGGAGCAAACTGTTCATTTGTTCCCAAGTCACCGAATAATTTCTCCGAATGAGGGGCAAAGATTCCCTAACCAAAGATGCACCGCGCACTCCCCTATGAACGTCATTAACCAACATAACTAGTAATAGGAAAAATGATATACTCTCTTTTATGCTGGTTTAGTTTGATATTTTTGGTTAAATTAATTAGTTTTAAAATTAAAAATATTTATTTATATTTTTATATTTATAAAAATTAATGAAGATAGTAAGTTCGACATAATTTCTTATTGTTATAGTTTTTCGTCTATACTTTTTGCTAATTGTAGCGCGCAGTGTACTAGCGAATAGGAAAGGCAAATTGAATACTTTCTCATCTAAATTTATTTTTCCAAATATATTTGTCTTATTTTTATTTTAATACTATTTTTGACTTTATCCTTTTAGTACTTTCCTGATTTAACTTTATAAAAAAAATTACATGACATACATTGAGAAAGTAACACTATTAATTTTGGACATTAAAAGTACAAAAATACTCTCTTTTTCTTCTCTTCCCTATCTCCTCTATTTTAGTATTTTAAGAAATAGTTTGGAGATTAATTAAAACAATAGATTAGTTAAGATGGATAATTTGAAGATAATTATTTATCTTAATAGGCATATATTTTCAACCTATAGCAATTAAAATTGGACGGATGAAGTATATAATTTTTTATTACAAAATGCTCAAATTGCCTAAAAAGTCAAACCAAAACAATTTTTACCGAACGAAGAGAGTATATTATTTGTGAAGGTTTTTTAATTGTCAATTACATTAATAAGTATTAATAATATTTTTTTAATATAAATTATATAATAAGTGAGCTACTTTTATATTTAACTATATATTAAGTTTAAGGTGCCCTCCGTTATACAGATGTCAGCCTATTAATCTCTTTACGACTTTACCCGCATGATTCCCGGTATTCATATATATCGTGTTTGTCCTTTTACCTTTTTATGTTTTATTAAATTATTATTCGTGCACTTTAATGTTTTTTGGTATTAATCATGCAATAAATATACTATTAATGAAAAAGTAACAATAAATATATTAATGGAAAAGTAATTAAGAACTTTACTTAAGTTAGTGATTATGCATTTTTTTGCTTGAACCTATGCTATTTATGAGGATTAGTTTTTTTTAATACTATGAAGTTCAGAGAGGCAAGTGACTTTGTACATACAAGTTTATAAAAATAACATTTATAAAAATGGGGGACTTCTAAATATTATATTTATTTTAATTATTAAAAAATAAGCCATGACATTAAAATTCGTGTCATTCTTTACTTTTCTAATAATTGAGATATATGTAGTATTTGATTTCATGTCTCTGAACTTATCTTTTGTTTTATCTGTTATTGGAAGCCAATACACAATTAATAATAATAATAATAATAATAATAATAATAATAATAATATAATATTAAGTATAAAATTAAACTCAAATTACTAAAATGCCATTTTTTCGTTATATTGCTATTAACTCTAGTTTATAACCATTTCTTTTCTCCATAAATTTTTTCTTCAACTTGAACAAAATCACTTTGATGTCCCTCATTTTTTTTTATCATCCTACCTTCTTTCTCCATAAAAATAAAAATAAAAATAAAAATAAAAATGAAAATGAAAATGAAAATGAAATTTAAATTTATTCTTTTTTAATTCTTTTTTTTTAGTTTTATCTGCTAACCTGCGTTAACCGTCTCTCAACCTTTCACTATAATTTGTCCTCCCTCTTTCTCTATCCTCTTCATCCCTCCTCCTTCCCTTCACTCACTCCCCATCAAATCCATCACTCAATCCATCTTCCCTTCGATTCCCATTTTCTCTCTTATCTTAAGAGTATATTTCCTTTCCTTCTTTTCTGTTCACCGCAAACAAAAAAGGAAGAAAAAAATGAGAAAAAAAGAAGATTGGTTAGTCTTATTAGTCCTACTCTTACTCATGGTTGAAGGTTTTGATTCACCATACCATGTCCCCAACAAAGCAAAAGAAATAAGCTCGGAGTGGTTGGGTGCGTCGATAACCTCCACCCCTACGCAAGTTTACTCCCTCTCCACGATCGGAAAGATGAGATATACCATGTCCCACAGAAAAATCGTGAAGGAAAGTATTGTAAAATAAAAAGTTGAAATTAAATTGGAGTATTGTTGTCACGCCCCAAATTACTATGACCTTTTGATTTTTCGTACTATGTTAAAAATATTAGTTTTAAGATAAGGGTCAGCACGACGGCTTAAAAAGTGTAACAGTTAAAACATAATACATTAAATACTTCACATGTTATACATACTATGCGTTTTATATATGCACCATGGTTCTTATGCTTTGCATTCTATGAATGCTTAATACTTCTCATACATTACAGTTAATAAATGCATCATTATTTCTCAAGTTAAGACTGTAAGAATCTAAATGTATGATTTGATGATACAAAAGTAATTAATATATATTTGATTAGTAGCTTTTGTAAAGTCTTTATCTGAGATTTATTGTATAAGGACTTATAATAGAATGATCAAACTTGTTAGGCTGATCTTTGAGATGATGATATGTATAGACTAATAAGAACAAATCTTTCGTAAAGTTACTCTGCATGTTCGTAAAGTCCTTATTATTCACAAAGTAGGTATTGAGTTAGCAGTATAACAGTTGGAATCTTATAACAAGCCATACAGCTGTTTAAGCAATCGTAAAGTATCGTAGAGTTACTCTGCCTATTCGAAGTCTTTATTGTTCGCAGATTAAGTCTTGAGTTCGTAGTGCAACAATTAGAATCGTCAGAAGATACTCGAGCTATCTGAGAAATCGTCGAACAAGTCTTGAAGCTGCTAAAATAATCTTGAAGCATCGTAGATTACCTCTTTTGAATCGTAGTAAGAAAACTGTTAGCAAAGTACTCTAGTAGTTTGTCAAGCTGAAAAGGATTCTGAGCATTAAGCCATAAAGACTATTATCGAAAACATAGAGATGTTTCTCTGATTTGTAGAGCTGCTATCAAAGTCGACACCAAAGCTAGAAAAGCTGTTAAAAGAAGAAGTTCGTAGAGTCTGCTCCAACATCATAAAGCACAGTTAGTAAAGCAAATCTTAGAACATCTAACTGACTTGGAGAAAGGCATTCATAGAGTTAAGTACATTGAGTATTTTATATAAGATTCTACGTTCTTCATAAAACTCAAAGAACAAGTCAAGATTGAAGACATTGTTAGAACAATAATAAGTATGACAAGTACAGAGTATTATAAAGTTTAAATATAAAAATTTCAATAATATTTCTCACCATCTTCAAATTCAGAAAGGAAGATCAGAAAGACTGCATTATAGAAAGTCTATCATCTCAATTCAGGGGTAGGTAAGAACTACTGACTGATGGGATATACTAGGTCCAGGAGAAAGTCTTTTATGTACCCTAAAGTCAGAAGAATATTAAAAGTACTATCAAAATATTATATGCTCAAACGGAACTCTTCAACGAAATTATTTCTGAAGAGATAAAATCGTATAAGGATTCAAATCTAAATACGAATCACCCAAATACAAAGCTGAACCTCTACAAAAAGCTAAACGAATAAATCTACTCTACGAAAACGAGAAGAAATACTTGATAAAAACTACTAAGTACTAGAAGAAGCCAAACATCATTGCAAAGCTTAGTAACACCTCAAACTCAATCAACAATCAGTTGTGATTCACTTGATTTGTGTGATTATTATATCAAGTCAAAGTGGCTTGAAGAGGTCTAAGTGTCTTAGACTAAGTGTCTGAATATTCTAAGACTAAGTGACTCGAAGGAATCTAAGTGATTCAGTTGTAATGTGGTCTGAGTGACCTTATCCTTAGTGGATATCCTACTTGTTGAAGTATAAAAGTGGACTAGGAGTTTTGATACTCCAAACCATTTAAAACATCTTGTGTTATTTACTTTCAGCATTTACATTATGTTATTAACTGCTATAAACTATTCTATCTGTCAGTAACTAATCTTCACTCACTAAAGATAGAATCAAGATTTTATTAAATCTTTAACGGGGGATTTTATACTAATATTCCGTTGTGCATAATTAATTAAACAAATCAATTATTTGATACTCGATCTTCTAAATGAACAAAAAAAATTAAAGATCTATTCAACCCCCTTCTAAATCTCTATTGTGCCTCTAGGAAACAACAAAGACATTCACATAGAATAGTTAGCTCATATCAGAAACTAAATAATAAATTGTTACTTTTGTATGATTGCACGAAGTCGGCATTTAAAATAGATTAACAAGAAATTCACTTAGCCATGAATATCTTGCATATAAGTAAACAAATAGTTCACACATAATCATAATTTAACACATAACAACAAATTTTGAAAAACTTACCTGATATTGTCTTTACCATTAAGCAAATTTCTGCGTCCTTCGCACGACCTACACAGCATGTGAGATTGACAATATAATATTAGTTAATGCTTGACTCAATACTTAATCTAATTTTAAGATCCTAACTTTACTTTATTTGCCTTGTATCGCCTTTATATTAATAATATCGGTACACCATTTAGTTTTTTATATAACTATTAACCATTTTGGTTTTAAATGTTCATCATACTCGTTTCTTTAACTCACTCTTAATTTGTTTTAACATATCCTTTGTTGGTTGATTAATACTTCACTAGGTGCACATAACTCAAATGGTTCACGACGACTGCACAAAAATTAATCAAAACTGAAAAATTTGAAACCCTAACGCAGTGCCGGGGCGCAGTTTAATAAAGAGATCAGCGCTGGGGCTCTGCAGAATGAACTACCCATAGTGCTGGGGTGCTGTATACTAGAAAACCAAAAACTTTGTTTCTTATATTTCTAACTTCAAATTCCTTTTTATCTTGAGCACACATTCTTTTAGGCTTATGAACTCTTCTACTAATACTCATAATGAGGTTCAAACATATACCATTATCTTGTTAGGTTCTAGATTTATAAAACCAACGGTTAACTCTTTCCAAAACATTATTCAACCAACATATGGTTCAACATTCTAAGCTTTCTTTCAACATAGAAAACTTTCCTTTCCCAGTTCATCATAACTATGACACGTGACTTATTCCATTTTCTTAGCTAAGATTTGTTTTATAACTCAACAAATTACAACTTAAAGCTTTTAGGCTCTTGAACACATAATATATAAGTTGAGTTTTTACAACTTAACACAACATTCATACTAGGTTTTAAACCATTTATAGTTTGAGAGCACCATCTATATATATATATATATATATATATATATATATATATATATATATATATATATATATAAACGTATACTCACGTGTCATGGGTCACCATTAGTTAGGACACTTTGAAAATCAAAGTTTAGAAAGACATTTCTCTTAGGAGTTTTATCAAACATTATCTATGCATTTGATTAAAACATCATTGTATTCATTATAGTTTATGTTAGTACACATGTATTTGATTATAACTTTGACTTTGATTATTTGAATAAATGTTATAAATGTTCACAGTAAATGTCTAAATATGTGATTGCTTAGATATTTATTTGCTTATCTGAATCAAAATAGGGAGAATTTGTTTAATTCATAATACTTGCATAATTACTGATAAAAATAAAAGAAAGAAAGAAACAAATGCGAATGTATAAACATTTGTTCACAAGTTGTATAGTTT
This sequence comes from Hedera helix, assembly GCA_947179155.2. Taxonomy (NCBI): domain Eukaryota; kingdom Viridiplantae; phylum Streptophyta; class Magnoliopsida; order Apiales; family Araliaceae; genus Hedera; species Hedera helix. Next base: position 30,334,564 of record OX359279.1, read on the forward strand.
TTAAAAAGAATAATCGTTGTAAAAGGACTTAGGGATCAAAAATGTTAGGTTGATCTGAACTGAAAAGATAGCTAATGTTAGGGATCAACCTTATTAAGTTAATCCAAAAGATAACTTCTATATTAGTCCGAAAAAGAATAATGTTGTAAAAGGACATTAGAGATCAAATTTGTTAGATTGATCTGAATATAGAAAGTTATGATAAACATGTAATAAATTAAGATGAAGAATAGACCAAACTCAGATATTGTTGAGCAAAGTAGAATCATCATAAGCAAGGCCAAATTCAAAAACAAAGCAGAATAACTAAAAGATCTTAGAAAGCAGTATAGCAGAGATCGCTGAGTAAATTATAAATCGTAGAGTAAGTGAGAAACTTAAATTCGTACTATATGATTCATAACTCTCAGATCGTTGAGAACAAAATGAAGAAGAGCGTTGAGCAAAGAAGAACAACAGAGTCAGAACAAAGCAAAAGAACTAAGCTAAGGTTGTTGAAGATAACACATAATACGTAAGTTCGTATAGTCAAAATCGTATGGTAAAACAAATCATAAAACATAAGAATAGTTCGCAGAACTCACTCACCTTGTTAAAGAAAAGAAATCAGATCGTATAACATATTCAGTCAACATCGTATTGTAAAACTGATCACAGAAGTACAAGGGCACTTCGAGTAGAAAGTACAGTTATGTCAACTGCAGAGCAGAAGCTTATTCTGAATTGTACAGTGAAGATCAGACCGCAGAGTTATCTTAAAGACGTACAGTAAAGGAAAGTCATCAGAAGTATAATCAAGAATCATCGAATGTAGCACAACAGAAGAGTGAAAAAATATGAGCAGATGAAGGTTATAAGAGACCATATGTGTTAAGTGTTGAAATATCTGAGAATAACAATCAAACACAACTTGGATAAGATCAACAAACTCACCTCAAGTAGGAGAATAAACCAGAAGTAGCAAAGGCCATTCCACAAGATTAACACTAAAATGGAAAGCTCATAAAAGATCTATCAAGTAGACTCAACACTATAAATCAGAGACAAAAGACTCTAGTAGAAGAAGTGGAAGAGAAGCTCACAAACACTAACACAAGACAGAGTACTCAAGATCGTAGAACGGAGCTAAACTGAATATCATTAGATCGTTGAGTCACTTACTATCATTGAGTCACTTCAAAATGAATCATCATTGAGTTGCATCAGTGTTACCTATCAGAGTTCTTAATGCAAACAACAGTGAGGAATAAATTTTCTATGATAAATGATTTGGGATGTCCTTACCAAGAGTCCTCCTATAGGAAGAAATATGAGGTAAATTAGCCTAAGAAGACAGGGAACAAAGCAGTATTAAGGAAAGGCTAAAAGAGGACACATGTGTCATCCATTAACAACAGAAAGAGTACACTAAATAAAGATATAGTGGAATTCACAACACTAAGATCACCAAGTGTCCAAGTAAGGGGAAGTTGATCTAAAAGAAAAAAATGAACAAGATAGGAGTCCAAATTAAGGGGAAATCTTAGTTATAAGGAAGTGAACTAAGTATGCAATGAAGAGGTTATTTTGCGAATCAATCTTATGTTTTGCGATTGACTTTGCTATACGATATGCTTTTTTGCGATCAGCTTTACAATACGATCTGAACCTGCTCTGCGATATGATCTTTCACTATGATTATTTGATTATATGATCTGAACTCTGTGATCTAAGCTTCTTACTATGCGATCAATTAACTTAGGGATCGTTCGGGAATGACTTATATTTTTGACTTAAAGTTAAAATTTTAATAGATTTATATGTTAAAATTTTAGTAGATTTATAAGTAAAAGTGTTCGGCATCACTTTTACTTATAAGTTAAAAATTATAAGTAATAGTTGTGGATGTGTTCGGCTAATAATGACTTATAAGTTAAGTAAACTATAAAGATTACTAAAATGTCTTTTAGTAAGTACAACATCAGAAAAATAAAATAGGGTTTTTTTGTCATTTCATTTGGGTTGACTGAAGTAAAAAAAATGACTTATAAGTCATTTTTTTTAAGTCATAAAAACTTACTCTCTTTTTTTGACTTTTTTTTTTAACTTATAAGTCAAAAAAAAGTCATTCCCGATCAGCTTATTTAACTTATCTACTTATAAGTTGGGTTGACAAACTTATAAGTAGGAGCCGAACAGGCTCTTATTCCTTCAGTTTATACAATAGTTTGCCTCAAAAGATCATCCTAACAATTTTTTGATCTTTTCTAATTTAAGTTCTTGTACATCAAGAATTCATTGAGGACTTTACAAAAGCTATTGGTACAAATATACATTAATTACATCACCATCAAATTTGACATGTAGACTCACATGGTTTCCATACTTAAAACACTGCTATGAAGACACTTTAAGGTTTCGACACATAAACGCAGCGGAATTTCAATTTTTTTTTTTTGAAACTCTAAAACAGGATCCATGTGAAAACATATTAATTCAGAAGTTTAGATATATTTTTATCGATTATTCGAGCTTGAATGGAGACGATGAAATTCTGGAACGGCTTCGAATCTTCAACGCAATCCAACGGAACTGCGTCTCTATGGTATCCACACAAAGCCCCGCGATTCGTCCCACGATCTGCAACAAAGAGAGTCGCGGTACTAGCCGCCAAGATCTGAATATGGATCTGGATTTACTAAGTTTTTCTCTCTAGCCTCTTTCTGAAAGCGGCTAGGGTTTAGGTTTTGATTTTCACGTACTTAAAACAGCTGATATATAATGTATATATAGCAGTTAAAAGAATTAACCAAAACCTAATTAGAAAAATAAAATCCGAATTTATATATATATTATATTTTAATTAAGTCTTACTTAATTAATATACATATATACAAATTATCCTATTAATTTAAATTCGTAATTTAAATACTATCAATCATATTGACATATTTAAATCCTAATAATTTAAATTAATTCCCTTTTAATTACGTTCTAAGTGTGTGACCCTACAGGTTATTATTATATTGGCTATAATTTTAAAATTATATTATAAAATTATAAACAATGAGCGACATCTAGTAATGCATCACCGCTACCCAAATAATAATAAGATCGGTGATTCGATGCAACCTTTTCGTGACCAATGTTTCAATGTAATTTAATCATTTTAACCTTGACATCCTAGATTAAACTCGAGGCATGTAATATGTCATACTCTTCATAATTTAATCTGAGTTTTCTTGATCAATAAGTAAACTATATTAAACAAATTACTATTTGAGCATGGTCATGCATTTCATAGTCCTACTCAATCAAAAGGCTTATGGATATCACCCATAATATATAGGAAGGTTAAATTCCATCAAGATCACTCATATTCCTCACACGATTCATGATATACCCAATAATCACCTTTATTGTCTACGTATAATAATATAATGATTTCAGGTCGAAGGATCATTACATCATTGTCACTATGAGAATTTCTTATGACACTTTGCATAATGCTCCACGTAGAATTCTCATGGTGGGTCTATCCAGTACATTGTTCTCTAACATATACATATGCATTGCCTCAATATCTCATATATTTATGAGCAATGAGATTTGACCATCAATCAATCCACATACTAGTCTCAATGCATCATTGTTGTCCCATTAACAATGATACTCGATTAGGGACATTTAAGAACAATGATACTAATTGTAATTATATAATCTCATGTTCAAGTCACATACTTGAATCTATATAATTAATATCACTATTCTAAGGACTTTTATTATGCTAATATTTATATAACGCAGTAAATAAAATCCTAATAAAATAATTCATTTATTCAATCAAATATAATATCAAATTATTTTGCAATTATATCAAATGATTGGCCTCTAGGGCATGAACTCTAACAGACATAACAGAAAGTAAACTAACACATCAGATATGTCAATATCACAGATCTTCTAACATCTGAATATCAAATAAACAATAGTAACTTCTCAAACGACAGATTATCTCTCTCTCTCTCTCTCTCTCTATATATATATATATATATATATATATATATATATATATATATGTACTTTATATAAAAGAAAGAAAGAGAGAGATCGACCAAAACGTAAAAAGTCGGGTCGAAAAGAGAAAAACGATCAAAACACACAGAAATGATAGTCGATGCACTAGAGAAGGAACATAAGGAGAAAAATGCCTATCCACCTGAGACCGTAGAGGTAATTGATCAACTACACAGAGAAATCATCAACCCAAAGTTACTTTATACTTTGGAGGATCGATCAAAGAATGATTCCAACCGTAGAAGAGCCAGAGCTAATCAGAAATATGAAAAGAGCTCAAGGAAGAGAAGAGATCAACGAAATCATTCCTTAGCTGCCAAGCTCTTCAGATAATACCTTAATATTAGCTTGGCAGCACCTTACACATATCTACAACAAATAAGAAAATTCGGAACTTAGTGACCCGCCTGAATCAGAGAAATCAACCCCAAGAAGGGAAGATGACTTAGTGTGCCTTCAGGAGAAAAGACGGGACTTAGTGACCTGCTTGATTCTTAATGGATCAGACCCTGTGTGGGAGGACTTAATGTCTTGGACTTTGTGTCCTGATGTTGTGGTTCTTAGTGGACCTTAGTCTGAGTGACCATATCCTTAGTGGATTATCCTTGCTCACTGGAGTGGAAGAGAAGACTATGAGTTATTTAGTCTTCGAACCTTTTAAAAATTCTTGTGTTCTCAATGTCTATTTACCCCCTTATTTGTCTTTCATAGTAATGCTTGAGTTGGATACTTTATCTGCTTGAGTTATTTATTCACTATCATACAAATTACAGAACTATATAGTTGGTTTTAAAAGTATCCGAAGGGGTTTTGCCAATTACATTATTTCGATGCGTATTCAATTATTTACTTATTTGGAAAATGTGCTTAAAAGTATGCATAAATGTATAAAGATTTATTCAACCCCCCTTCTAGATCACTTTCATGTACCTCTGGGAAATAACAGTTTTCATCTAGGTTCCATTTTTGACTTCTTAGTTTCATAAGTATGAAACTACAATTTCAACACATATTTACCATCCTTGTTCCTCCGGATCCATCATGATCCACTGACAACCAATGAACCCTCCCACAACAATACATAGGTAACTATAATCATAAATTTTAACTAGGAGTTTAAGAATTAAGAAATTTTTAACCTTTGAGTTTGGTTTGAGGCTTGATCTTGCTTTTTGATTGCTATGGAACTTGTCAGAGCTCTTTATCCCCTTCTTTAATCCACCGAATTCCCTCTCTTGACTCCCTATATAATGTTTTCTATGAATGCACGTTATATTATACTTAGAAAATGAAATAAGGCCCAAAAGGTTGTATAGCTTCAAGATTGAGTTTTTATAGGCATACTCCTCCTTTTACATCAACTGTAACGACCAATATAAGTGTGTATAAAACACATCCATATTTATCCTAGCATGCCCCTACTCATTATCCCTAAATGACCTACATTATCACCTCAACTCTGCCACAAAAGAGGTTGTCGAGTTGCTCATTTTGAGCAACTAAGGTGGTCACCTCCAGCTGCTAAAATGGGTCACTTCTCATTTGCTTAATAGGCTGCCATATGAACCCTGCTTGGTTACAAGCATTCAATGCTCCTACCAATTACACATACCAGTTGCTGAAAATGCGTCCCACTTGGTTGCTTAACATACTTACATAACAAATTTTTGGGTTCTCATCAAGCCATAAAATTTGGGCTCATTAAGTTTATTGTATTAACCTTGGGCTGTCGGATGCCTGGCCATTCTTCTAAAAATTAATTTTCTTCTTCTATCACTAGCATACATACACATAAGTCCCTATTTTACCATACTGACCCTCATTAAATTAATGAAGTTTCGAAGCTTCCCTCATTTCTGCCACTACCCCTTTGTAGTGGCAGTTACATCCCAAACCCTACCTCATTTTCAATTTCATTACTAGTCGTCGCCTCACTCCCTTTGCCTGCAACCATCATTTTCAATTCCTTTGTTAGCCGCTGCCTCACTGCCTTTGTTTGTAACCAAGCTTTTCTGTGAGATTTTAGCAACCAAGTCATGAGGATCAATCTAAACTATTTGATTTTTTTCTATCAATAATAATTTTAAAAATAAATATTATGAATTATTTTAAAAATAAATATTATGATGTATTCATATGAAGTTTTAGTGAAAATTAGCAATAATGTGTATATACTATCTTGTTGATATTAGTGACCTATGTTTTAGGGTAAATATTTGCATTTTATTATGTTGTGAAATATTGATTATACATAAGTTGTAAATACTTTGTGGTTAATATTATGCCTTATTTTGAATATTTTATTTTACACAAATGTATTCATGTGAACTTTTAGGGAAAATTAACAACAATGTGTATATTTTATGTGGTGAGTATTAATATTAATATTAATATTATTAGTAGTAATATTAATATGAATATTATTTTTCATGAATATTATTAATATTAATATTAATATTATTGAGTTATGTTTTTTGGTAAATATTTGCATGTTACGATAAGAAAGGAGTAGTGTTTTTTTGTTGTTAATTTATCGTTTTTCGCTTATTAGGATAATAATTTAAATGGTTTTATGTTGCTTTTTTAGGTACAAAATGGACAGCTGGAATTATAGACCAATTGATCAAAGTGTTCTATATGAACAACAAAAATCATGTGTCTGAAGACGTATATGACGGTAAAGAAAGGGGTAAGCTAATCCCTTCTCAAATGACTAAACAAAAATATGATCAATGGAACCTAACACAAGCCCAAATTTTTTTCTAGATATACATGGTTTTGGGATTTTTAAACACACAATTGTTGTTCACCAAACTGACCTTTCTCTTGTGTCCACCTTGGTGGAGAGATGGCGGCCCGAAACTAATAGTTTTCACCTAAACTGTGGGGAAACAACAATAACTTTAGAGGATGTCCACTTTTATTTTTTGGCTACCCGTGGTGGCAAACCCTTAACTTGTCCCCGCTTTGATACCCTATTGTTATATTTTAGGGACTATTTTGGTGATGAACTAGCCGCTGAATATCAACAAGCAAAAAGCGAGGTTCTATTTCATTGGTTTGGCTGTACGAACATTTTGGTGATTATCCCCCTAGAGCGAGTAGGGAAATTATAGGGCGATACACAAATGCCTACATTCTTTGGCTGTGTAGGGCAATATTATTCCCTAATAGGTCCAAGAATACCGTACATCTTAGGTATATGTATTTTCTGGCCAAATGAAAGATTGTGTAACGTATTCTTGGGGTATGACTTTGTTAGGGTATTTGTATAGGTCTTTATATACGACCGGGTATATATATTAATGGTTGTGTAACATTATTACAAGTGTGAGCTTATGAGCGTTTAATAGTTGAAATGCCTAACCCTAGAACATAATTAGAGTTATGGTTACCTAAGGCTCTAGGGTGGGCATACTCAGCAACCCATAAATATGCAGAAAGATGAGTTGATCCTCACCATCATCTAACATTTTACTGAGGGGAGTTAGATGTCCAGCCTTCGTGGTAGGTAGTTTAGCGCCCTTACATAAGGTGAGATGATGATTTTAATGGGTTTAATTTTGAAGGAAGGTTGTTTGAATCGGGTAGGGTCCCCTTGATTCATTTTGATATTGTTGAGTATCAGATACCAGACCGGGTGATGTGATGAGATAGTTTGGGTTCCTACAAGGTATACCAACTTCCGTCAAAAATCACGATAACTTAAGAAACCCAAAGAACATAAGTTTGACGTCGATGATTGCATGGCGTTGAAGCGAGTGCATATCGCGCAATAGGAGGCTTACATGGATCATTTTAAAGGACAGCAATACAAGATAACGGACTACATGAACATTGATGATTACATGTACTGATACGGGAGAATCACAAGTAGAAAACTATAACGACCTTGACTGGATGGGGACCAAGACCCTATATATAAGCCTTAGGCCGTATACAACCAACATGATCTAATTAACATGGAACACAAATATCATTATGTTTTAATTTATCGCATTATAGTGTCTATTTATATATATATATAATGATTTTTTGTACTATTTTACTAATACTTATGTTCATCTCACATGGCAGGTTGAGAATGCAAAATCCTTACTTAATATAATCGTAAGGATCATGTTATTATGATTTGTTATATTTTTAGCGGCATGGAGAGGAAAAAAAAAAGGTTCACCACATTAGTATTGTGCATGATAGTAAAAAAAACTAAGTATTGCAAGTTGTTGTTTCTAAATTTACCGCTTCAAAAGGTAACGACAAGCTTATGCATGCCAACAGACTAGATAGTGGCTAGAGCAGCTAGGGCCCAACAATATCATCTATACCGCTAGACCGGATAACGGCTAAGCCACTCCTCAACCGGCATTCCTTAAGTGACAGGTAATATAATATTAATATAAATATTAAAATATTGATATAAATATTAAAATAATAATACTCATATAAATATTAGTATTATTATTTAATAATAATATTCATACTTATACTAATATTAATATAAATGGAGAAATAAATGACATTGATAATATTCGAGAATTTCATATCTTAATGGCATGTCCATACAACTTTTACAACAAACGGAGCATAAATAATACAATATTGAATATAGTAAGTAACACTTATTTTTAGGCTCAAGAATTCATAACATTGATAGTGATTTCACTTATCGTGGTCAGTTTCAAAGCCACAAATTGTACATTTTCATTTAGGCTTTGTAACTATAATTTTCTTAATTGCACTTTTTAATCTTAATTGCTTTTTTTGGCCTTTTGTTTGATAAACAACTAGCGGCAAAAACTCTTCTTCTTCAGCTTCCTCCGCTTCATGTTCATCATCATTATCAAAACCTATATCCTGAGGTGTACCTCCGAGCATGAGTTCACTGTCATCGTCTGCCAGTTCGCAATTATTCTTATATGGATCAAACTGTTCAACTAGGGCTTTTCCTCGTGCATTTAGTTTAAAGACTGTTTTATAACCTCGGACTGAGCAAGTAGCTTTGCTCGCTAACTCCTGGTAATCACTCGTCAAATAATTATAGTGCATTCCTTGATCTTGTTCAAAGTCAGGAGTCGTTCAAGTAATGAGAAATTCTTCATCATTGCTCTTATTCACGTCTCTTGTCCACCGAGGAAGAATCATGTCATCCTGTATTTCTGAAATACTTTTAAACACGAAATATCTCAAGATATGCCTTCATATTTCTCCGGAATGTGAAAACATTAGGAAATTACATGTACCGACCGCAACTGACAATTATTGACGACTTCTTTATATCTCCGACCACTTTCAGTTGCATCTGCCCTATACACTTCATAGACCTTAGTATCAATGACACATAGTTCACTCACCTTATTCATGCTGTACTTCATAAAATTGATGAGTTAGCATTGGAAACGTCTAAACATCTCTTTTGTGTAGATCTTTACATCATGCATTTCAAAAGATGACTCGTGTACCATATTCCTTTTTCGATGTTTTGTTAAGTAATCGGCCTTCTTCTCTTTGACAAATTATTTTTCTATCGTCTTTTGACTCCACACTATAAATTCTTTCATGCCTGTTGAAGCATTAACGTACTCATCAAAATAAGTTTCATGCCCTCGCTTTTATCGGTGATTGTCATTCCTGCGGCAAAATATCTCTTTGTATACGCATTAATCCATTTATCATGTACATCATATAAACTTCTAAGCCAGTCATTGTTATACAATTCATAATTTTCAATTAGAATATGCCAATGCTCGTTAAACTCGCTGATGGACAATGAATTATATACACAATTGTTAAAATCATCTTTGAAAGAGGGGTGCTCAGCATAAATATGATGCAATTTCTCAGGAAATTTAGTACTAATATGCCATGAACACAAGATATAATGAGTGGAAGGGAGTACCATAGCAATAACATTACTCTTGGCTTTATCTTGGTCAGTGATGATAGTTCATGGCTTCGAGCCACATCTCCAATGTGCAAACAAAAGTGTCCTCTGTCTCGTCCCTTAACAATGCAAATATAAACAATATAGATTGATAATGGTGGTTGGTGTGCCATCGCAGGCACAAAAAAATAAAATCTTATTTTAGAAAAATATTAATGTAGCAGGACACGTAAGAGTCGGTCCCACAGAGAATGATTAATTTAATTTTATGTTTTTGTAAATCAAAATTGGGGGGTTTTAATGAAAGAAATAATTTAAATAATGTTAACTAGAATAAACAAATGTGCAAGTAATTTAATGAAATAAATCAAAAGAACAAGCATTTGTTTAAGTTAACATCCACCATCAAGAATTCACAACTGATAATTAATGAAAGTATAAATCAATTAATATTTTGAATAATTACCGTGGAATAATTACTCTCATTTGAATAATTTTCATATCTCTCCTTATTTTCAGTTAAGTATATTCACTCGATCTAAATAACCCTTACTATTAAACAACCTCCAACACTCGCTAAAGATTTAATTTAATAGCAACTTGAAGAATTAAAGAGATCGTTGAACTAGACAATAAAAGCCACTCGTTTGCATTTAATTTAGATGAATATTCTTCCTAAGATATAATAATCTTTTGATCTGCAAAATAATTATTAAATTTTATTGCTTCACAAATAGCAGTAGATTAATGTGAATAATAAACTAATCAATTTCCTAGCAATTAAACGAATCAATCATAAAAATTAAGCATAGAAGAATATCCAATACTCAAAATATAAATTAAACAATTAAAACTAATTAGATCTCACAATGTATTAATCTTGATGGCTTCAGTCACTTAAACTAAAAAAAATAATTTAGTCATACATAGTCATGGAAAGCACTAAATGATAATTGAGAGAATTTTCTAACAACATGTGCTCTCAATTGTGTATTGCATCCTCTATTTATAGGCTACATAATTCTCTTAATCCTAATAGGAATTATAATTTTTATTTATTTAACCCTAATAGAATTTAAAATACAAAATAATGAAATATAAAAAATTCTTATTTATTTTTCATTTTCCAAATTACAATTACAATTCTTTAATTTATTTGCTTCCTTTTTACTTTGCTTTCCTCCACAAGACCCCACACAGAATTCATTAAAATTTGCTGAAGGATATGCATACGCTTGGGACCCACTATTAATAAAAGGGTCAGTCGCCTGAAAATCACGCATGAAAGAAGTTGCCACGCGCTCAACATATATACGCCCGCGCATTGCGCGAGGGCCTTCATTCCATGAAAAAACCGCGAACGACGTCATCACATATGTTAGCCCAGTAGCCTGATCCTCTTGCGCACATGGCGCGGTACCTCTCGCATGTAATGCTGATTTCCAAGCGCGCATGTTGCGACCCTTGCCCAGCTGCTTATTCATGATTTTACCATCAAACTCTAATTTTCCTACAAAATAAATTTAAAATAATAAAAAATAATAAAAATGCATAAAATTAAATAAATTACCTAAAAAATTTAAAAACTTACAAATAATTAAGCATAAAATATCTAATAAATAAACATAAAAATCTATTTATCAGTGGTTGATTTCGGTAAATTGAACAAACAACATGTCATACTTATTTGTCTTATATATCGTGTCAAATGTGATGTCTTCGAACCGTTGATACATAAACCTTCATCGGGCGTCAACTCACAAAATACACGCTATGCGATTGTTTTCACCTTGTTTAACACGAAAAAAAAATTTACTCACACTTCCGGATGTAAGTTTTTTCAAATAATTCACAGCAGCTTGTACATCATTTTCATTTTTTAAATCACGCCTTAAATCTCTCACCACAGTATAAATATTTGCATCGGAGAAAGGAACATTTTGCATCCCTTCACCCATTATGCTCAAAACATTCAGCGTCCTACTAGGCCCAACTACAGACTTATTTAAAGTGTTAATTAATTGTCTTTCAACTGGAGTAATATTTATATGTGTCTCAATCAAATATACCTTCCTAGGAGTCACCAACTAATGATTATGCTGTAATTCAACGGTAGAAATAAGCAAGTTAACTTCTTTCTTATTATAGACAACATATATTCTAACTTTGCATAATGTCCGCCTTATAGAGCTTCTCTATCTACTAATTTTATTACTATCATCTTCATCATCTGGCAATTCTTTACAATAGTTGGTGTATGTTTTTTTTTTACATACATACAACCTATATGACACATCATTCATACCAGCACATTTATGACTTGTTGCAATTTTAATCTCAAATCCATTTTTTATAGCATAGGCTCTGTAAAAAAATTCAACTTCTTCCAAATTTTAGAACAATGAACCAATGTATGGAACCAATTTATATGTACTACGTGCAGCTTCACTTATAAACTACATTTGTACAATCTAAACTAATATCAAAATCTGAAGAACTAGATAAAAATAGATTACACGTAGGCATTTTTTTTGCCATTTTGAAATACTTACCTAGATTAAGAAGAACTTATAAATTTGAATCCCTTGAGCACATATTTAGCTTGAAGTTGAGAGTGACGGTCGCCATGTGCGACGAGATCTGAGAAAGGAACGACGAGATTTATGAAAGAAAAGAAAGATATTTGATAGAGGGGAGCAAGTTGGGAAAGGAATGGGATTAAAATGCTATAATTACTAGTGTCTAACTACTTATTCTTGGTGTGGCAGTCTAGCCGCTTATCCTTGTAGTGGTAGGGGACTTGCTTAGTCGCTTACCCTTCATTCAGCATGCCGATGATTGGTTTTTATAATTATTTATTTAATATACTTTTGACTTTGATAATTTATAAATTCTTTAGCAATTTATTTAGTTTTTATTGTGTTTTAAACTTGTTTAGGTTTTATATATTGCTTATATATGTTTTTATGTATTTTACAATAATTGGAATAAGTGCTATAAGGATCAAAGCTTAGAGTTGTCAAATTTTAATTTTTAGTGTGCCATTGACGTTGCAGGCACTTCAGGCCCAATTTAGACATTGATCCAACTAGAATATTTGATTTTGTAAAACATGAAAGTTGTCGATCTCCTTCTCAGCTTTTCAGAACATCTTGAATCATCTTAATTAGAGTTTGGAGACTAGAGTGATTCCCAAAATACTGAAAGAGATTGAAGTAGTCCAAAAATGGTGATAGGGCAGCACCGTTGCAACGCCCAATACAACCGTTGCAACAGTCAAGCTCGCTGATTTCAACCCTTAAAAGGTCAAATGTTGCCCAATTTTTAATATCTCTCATTATTTTCTTTGGGAGGCCAAAAATGGTGAGAGTCACCTTCCATAGAGGTTAGGAGTGAAGATTAACATCATTTTGGAAGTTATGGATTGAAGATTTGGGGCTTGAGGATTGGGTGATAGCTAGTTTCTCTCTCTAATCTTTTTAATTTCATTTATTTTCATTGATGTTGGTTAATTTTTGGAACTTGGATGAATATTGATCCATAGATGTAATATTTATACGTTCTAGTTAATTTATAACATGTTTGATTCATTGTGATTGGTGTTTTACTATCATTTAGCTATGTATATCTTATATGCTTGATAAATGAAGTATTACTTAACTGTTATAGTTTAAGCATAGAATCTTTGATTGTGTTGGGTATCCATTATGTAGTTTGAATTGAATATCTTTCCTAGTTGGTTGTTGTTGCATTTATGAGTTTTTTGAAAGAAAATTTTCATTATGCACGTCAAGTGTTCGACAAAATGTCCGAGTGAATTTTTTTTTGTATTTTGCATATCTTTGTGCTTCGTTGGCTTAGGTTTGTGGTCTCTTGGTTGGCACCATATGAGTTGGCTTATCATGTTAAGTTCTTCATGTTTAATTGCTTGGCCAAGTGATTAGTTTGATAACCTATATGAAATTGGAAAATGGATTATAGTGTTTAGACCCGAATATTATAACATATGTTATGTTATTTGTTCTTCGGAGTGAATTCATCATTTGTGTGTAGGATAGACATATACCTATACGCCACGTGTAACCAAGTGAGAATATGTGCTTTAAATCCTTGCTTTGTCAGTTCTTATAGACATATAGTAAATTGCTTAGCTTGGGTTGTTTTTGTCTAAATTATGTCGAATGTGATAGGTTTAGATGTAATTTGTTTATATGTCATTTGAAATAGGCATATAAATGCTTTGTGTTCTTGGTTGACAAATCATCGTGACCATAAGATTAAATAAGGAGAGTTAGGAGATTTGAATGATGTTTTGGGAGAAAATGCAATAATAGATTCCTTTATCTTTACTGCTTTAATATTTTAAATGCTAATTTGCTTGTTTCCATTTTGCTTGCTTAATTCAATTAACTGTTTAACTAAGATTGCCTTGTTATGCTCAGTAATTGGAAAACGTTAGAAGTAATTCCTCGTGGGATCAACTTTTCTTATCATATTATTACTTGTTGACCGTGTATGCTTGCACGTTATTCATTTAAACTAATTTGAGATCGGAATTTAACTAATAAATAAAATATAAATAAATAGTTTCGATTTTGGCCAACACATGCATGAAAGTTGAGTGAGGGACACATATGTAATTAGCCCTGCCGGTATAAAGAACAGCACCGCTGCTCATCCTTGTAGTGGCAAGGCCCTCCCCTATCTAATCTCAGCCACTCATTATCTAAATGAACGGACAGGATTATGGTTGCCGAAACAGTAACTGTAGCAAACGTTTGCCACTGATAAAATCCCTATATATATATATATATATATATATATATATATATATATATATATATATATATATCCTAATTGGACTACTAATTTATTTTAAATCATTGGGTCTCTCTTAACAATTTCATTGGGCTCACTTGATAATATTAACTTGGGCTTGCTTCACTAATTGCTTAAGCCGCATGGGGACTCCACATTGGCCATTGGCCACGACAACTCTTTATAAGTTGGACTTAATATTTGCCAACCCTTAAAGGCTTACTCCCATTATTACTTCATAATGGGTTTGCCATAAACATCACTGGGTTTGTTTATTTACTAAATGATTTGGCTTTATAAACCCTACTCTTAAGGCTTTGTACAATAATTAAATTGTCACCCATCTCTTGTTAATTAATCAATTGGTCATTATTCCTTAACATTTTAATTAAATTAATTACTTAATTAATTAAAATCCTTATAAGGCCAATTTCAAGATAGTTAATTAATAACATACCCATAACTCATAATGCATATAATTAAATAAATTAATTATTCATCATGCCTTTTTTTTTCATTCCTTAGTTAATTCAAACTTATTAAATTAATTAGTTTGTTTAACTATTACATCTCATTCCTCAACATTCATATGCATATACATATATGTCACATATAATATACATACAGGCACTCTCATCATTTGCACATGGAATTTTCAAATAAGGATTCATTTAAATAAAATTCCTTTTTAAAAAAATAAATAAATAACTTTCTAACTTTTCTGCTGAGACAATGCTAACTAAGCCAAAATAACAAAGGAAGTGAAGCGGGCCGCACCGCTCCTCCAAACTACCAACTTTTCTCCTTTTCCTACCTTATTTTGGCACCAATAATTCCACATAAAAATTCTTCTCATTGTAAATAGTTCACTTAGTTTATTTACAATGTCATGGATCCTTCTTAGTCATTACACTATAAGGATCCCTCGCTCGAAATTGCTATTACCATAACATTATAATTTGGTTTATAATTAGCATAACTTAATCGTTTATTGAGTAGCTAAAATCACTTGCTTTTGAGACCGATCTATTAACCTATATTCATAATCTCCTTAGAGTCTTTTGTACCAAAAGTCACTCTTTACATTTTTATCAATATTAACTCACATAGGTTCCGTCTAACATATAGATTAAATTAAAATATTTAATCATCCTATACATTTTTCTTTTCCGAAATTAGATTTTTAATTTTAACTTTTATTTAATTATTTAAAATCTTATTTATAAATTTTATAAATATTCAGAATATCACAATTGCGCTTGAAAAGATGAGATATTTTAGGGATAAAATAAGAGAAAAATGGTCTAATTATTAATAGGAATCAATTTTTTTTCTCTAAAACCACCGATAAAACGCAAACGAGGGAGTAAGTTGGTAAGTTTTTTTCAAGCTTTTTTTAAGGTCCTTCAGGGCTTCAGCAGTTTTTTTCAAGTTTTTGTTCACCCCGAAACCTATATATAATAAATTCGGTTCCTTCCTCTGCCTCTAAAGCAACAAACGAGATAGATTTCTTCAAAAACGTTTCAATGGCGGAGATTTTTGTGAGCTCCATAACGGAACTTAAGAAAAAGGAGAAAAATAAAAAGAAAGCCAAATCCGGAGGGTTCGAGTCAATGAATTTGAGCCCCAATGTTATCAGAGGAGTGAAGCGCAAGGGCTTCAGAGTCCCCACTCCGATACAGCGCAAGACTATACCTCTGATTCTCTCCGGAGCTGACGTCGTCGCCATGGCGCGGACCGGCTCCGGCAAAACGGCAGCTTTTGTCGTCCCCATGCTCGAGAAGCTGAAGCAGCGCGTGTCTCAGGGTGGCGTTAGGGCTCTTATCTTGTCCCCCATCCGAGAAGTGGCCCTTCAGATTCTCAAAGACACTCAAGTTCTCGGTCGATTTACAGGTACGAATTTATCACTTCACACACTATCCTATTTGGGATTCTGAGTCCATGTAACATAGATTATGGCCGAGTTTGGACAACTTGTAATTTAGTTTCTTCCACGGCTTTGAATATTTGGGAACTTTATTACTTCTTTACTATCTATTATAGATCTTGTAGGGGATGTGATTTAATTTTTTTGGCAAATAGTAGGGCATATAAATCTTTGGAAGGAACATAGTGATTTAATTGCTCTTCCGTTTTCAAACTTTTTGAAGGAGCCTAGTGATGTTTTCTTTTATTGATGCAGATCTTCGTATTAGCTTAATAGTTGGTGGTGAAGGCATGGAATGCCAGTTTGAAGAATTGTCTCATAACCCTGATATCATTATTGCAACGCCTGGACGGCTTTTGCATCTTTTGTCTGAGATTGATGATATGTCATTGCACTCTGTGGAGTATGTGGTTTTTGATGAAGCTGATAGTCTCTTTAACCAGGGTTTTGCCAAGCAGTTGCATGAGATCTTGAACCAGCTGAGTGAGAGCCGCCAAACCTTACTTTTCGGTGCAACCTTACCACGTGCCCTCGCTGAGTTTGTCAATGCTGGTCTGCGGGATCCTCAGATTACACGAATTGATTTGGAGACCAAGATAAGCCCTGACTTGAAGCTTGAATTTTTCACCTTAAAGAATGAAGAAAAATATGCTGCTTTGATGTATTTGATTAGGGAACAAATCAGATCTGACCATCAGACATTGATTTTTGTTTCGACAAGATATCATGTTGAGTTCCTTAATCATCTGTTTAAAGAAGAGGGAATTGTGCCTTCAGTTTGTTATGGTAAAATGGATCAAGATGCTCGCAAGGCTCATGTATCAAGGTTTAGAGCAAGGAAGACTATGTTAATGATTGTGACAGACGTTGCAGCTAGGGGAGTTGACATACCATTGCTTGATAATGTTATCAATTTTGACTTCCCATGTGGTCCTAAGCTTTTTGTCCACCGAGTAGGGCGAGTTGCTAGGGCTGGTCGACCTGGTTCTGCATTATCTTTTGTTACATCTCAAGATATGCCTAGTTTTTTGGATCTTCATCTATTTTTCTCTAGACCAATTAGTGCTGCACCCACTGAGGATGAGTTTTTGCAAGATGCTTGCGGTGTTAAGTCGAAAATTGATAAGGCAATTTCAAATGGAGAAACTGTCTACGGGCATTTGCCCCAAACAGTTATCGATCTTTATTCAGATAGAGTTCAGGAAATCATTGATTCGTCTGTGGAACTGAGTTCGATGCAGCAATGCTGTGTTAAAGCATTTCAAAGGTATCTAAAGAGCAAAGGAAATCAATCTAAAGAGTCCATCAGAAGAGCAAAAGAATTACCTTGTGAAGGGTTACATCCAATGTTCAGGAATCATTTGAGTGGCTATGAGTTAAAAGCACTGGCCTTTTCTGAGCGCTTGAAAGCATACAGGTAATTTTATGTCATTGTTTTTGAAGGTCTTTATAATAAATTTATCTTTAATTTTCATTTGTCTTCTTTATCAGATGCTACTTGATGGATGCGTTATTATTCTGTTCTAAAACAACATACACTTTTTATAAATCATACGGATATTCTGAATTCACGGATAAATGAAATAATATTGGAGGCTTTGTAAAAGTCAAGGATAATCTGATTTTGTGGATAAATGAATAAGTTTGATAGGTATCGTAAACTGTAGTTCGATTAGGGAAGAAGGAAATCACATGGATGCTCTCTAGAGTGTTGGAAAGATGTGGGAATTAAAGTTTTAAGAATATATGTGGGGAGGAATAAATGAGAATCTAAAGGACATATAAAATAAAATACTCTCAAGTGCTAGCATTATAGAGCACAATCACCTTTATAAATGGCGTCAAAAGTCTCATAGTACAAGGAAATGGATTGAATGACTCTAGGAAGATCTCAACACCATCGAAGATAAAATTGACGATGTTGAATATTTTATGAAAATAGACGAGTGATACTTGGTCTTTTGCCTTTATCGAAACATTATGGTATGTCAAAAGAAATTGAGAGCTCAACAATATGCACAAGCAAAGAGCTAAGAACTTGTTAATTGCTTGTTTTTAGAACAATGTGAGAATTCTTTTCCATTTGAATGATACTTTTATCCCTCCAAGTTGTCACCCAATGTCACGGTCGGCCCTAAAGCTCATTTTTTGCCAATTGAGTTCTCAAAGTGGTTAATTGGTGTCAATTTTGTTCCTTGGGCCAAATTTTACCCAAATTGAGGCATGTGCTTAGCATGTGCAAATACAATATATAACAGATCTACAACATCATGAGAGCCTAGATAAACCAATGGGAAAGATCACGATGGAGAGAGGCCTTGTGAAAGAAGTTGGAACTTTGTAACCTGCATTTAACAAGGTTGAGAACTTCATTGGCTAAAGTTCTATCTTGGTCTCTTTCTTACCCATAGCTGAAAACTAAAGAAAGATAGAAATAGTAAGGAAATACTTTAACAGAAGAAAATGTATAGTATTTGTATTTATAATACTCCCTCCTTTCCATATTAAATGTCCTAATTTTCTTTTTGGGATGTCCCAAAATAAATATCCCATTTCTATAATTGTCAATATTTTTGTCAAATCTTTCCAACAATACCCTCAAAGTATTTTGAAAAATAAAAAGATTTACAGAGTTCTTGTACATAGGAAATTGATACCATAAATGTATTCTCTTTTCTTGTTTCTTTTTTTATTCTCATACTAGAGAAGTGAATTTATTAAGATAGAGAAAGTTTATGACAGAGATATTAATTAAAGAGATACTCGTTAAAGTGATATAAGTTGTAATTGGTCAAAATGAATTTACCACATTAATGATAATGTAAAAATGTATAAAAGGGTAAGTTAGGAAGAAAATTTATTTCTTAATCAGTGTGTAAAGCACAATTAGGATGTTCAATATGGAATGGAAGAAGTATATATTTTGGTGGGGCTGGTCACACTCCCAACCTGAATTTATATTTTAGATATGATGCTTTTGTGCCATTGCTTGTGCTTGCGTTCCCCTTTACGTGACTTTGGTTATGTTATATGGTACTTTCATTTATTACACATGGTCTTGGGGGTACTCTTAGGTACATAGAGCCATTTTGGGTGGGGTAGAGGGTGTTTAGTTTCTTCCGCTTTCTGTTCCTTTTATCATTTAATCTTATGTACACTTCACATTTCTGTTGATTTAGCATTATTTGGTGCTTTTTGTTTTCTTTGTCCAATAAATTAAAATGAAATAAAAGAGGGAAGAAGTTTATAAAGTATCACTTTTTCTAAACCATTTGATGGCTGATGTATGCTAGACCGAAGAAGACCATATTAGAAGTAGAAGGCGAAGCAACTAAGTCAAAGAATCTGCAAGTAAGTTTTTGCTCTCATGTCTTTTTTTTTGTATGTGTATAATTTGTAATTGCATGCACTTGGACCATATTATATTTGATTTTGGCATTTTGCATTATTCTGTATCTTGTAGCATTCTTCTGCACACTTCACTTGTTAGCTTTACTAGTGGGTACTATTATATTGTAGATATTTCCCTTGCTATTTTCCTATGATTTGTAGGACACTACAGTCTACATGTGATACTTGTGTACCCCTAGTGTTGGTCACTACTCACGTGTCGTCACTTGTTTGTACACACCTTAGGGATGTGTCCCAACTTATTGAACAAATAAGAGACCTAGAAGATGGGACACCTCCAGTGGTCTCAATAGCTTAACTTGAGTCTCCAAAATCATTATACATCCCGAGAAATGGCAAAATTACAATTGTTAAGACTAGAAAATATAAATACTCATACATGATGTTGTAAATTTATAAAAATCATACATATATATCTTTCATGTGCTTTTATCTTCAATTCTGAAAGGTGGCGTATTAGACACTCCACGTCCGTGTTCCTATCTGTCCACTAATCATAGCTATTTTCACAATTGGAAAATGCAAGAATACTTAATAATGATATTTGACCATATCTAGGTTATTAGTAATGAATGGGTTTATTTCATATCATTTGAACATTCTTCTCAGCTCAGCGCGTATTTACGATTTGTAGGCCAGGCTGGATCTCTTTTTTCTTTGATAAGTAATTGGCCTAGCTGGATATCGTCATAATAGTACAATATGACAATATCTTGCACTTCACATGAAAGGACATGACATGTAGGGCTGAGGCAATTTTTTAAATTTGAGTTCTACAGAATTGGATCACAGGATGGGTCCTACTAAAGACGGAGATGCAAAAAGAGGACTCTTTTTTTTATAAAAAGTTATTTTATTACAAGTAATAATTCTAACCCCAGTAACTACCCATGACATTCAAACCCTGCCCGGGGGGGGGGGGGGGGGGGGGGGGATTTTTATGATAAGGCAATTTAGTTCAAAGGGTATATCATGTCTCGCATGAAGGTTGTTTTAACTCGTATCCTTTGTGAAAGAAGATTGAGGTTTGAATCTTCTAATTCCTACTTAGAGACTGTTTGATAAAACTAAATAAGAAATAATGAATGATTAAATGATAATAGAGTAGTGGCTCTGCCTGAAGTTGAAATTTGAAAATGTTATTTGATTATTGATAAATTAAAACATTTGAATGACAATACTTTCCCAATTTTACAATCTAAACTATTTTGTTTGATAGTTATAAATGTAGATTTTTTATTAGAATGCTACTAAATGTTTTAGACATTTATTACTATAATATTTTCAATTATGTAGAGTACATTAATTTCAAATAGAATAGAATAGTAATGTACATTGTTTTCAAAATAAACATTTATTTAACTTTATAGTGAATTATGAATAAAACTTAAAGCTAACAACAAAATATTGTATGTGAACAAGTAAATATATAAACAATAAATTTTGAGATAAATGAAAAAAAAGTTGGAGATGACAAAAGTTTGAACATATACACACACACACACGCATACATATCTGTGTATATATGTATACATAGCATTGCATATTAAATAGATAAGTGTGAAAACTTGATCTTCATACGTTGGACTTTATAAAAGGAGTACACAATATTATGTGTAAAAAGCATTAAGCGGCTAGTCTTGTTGAAAAAGTGAGGCGTTTGATGCTTACCGAATAAGCCATTTGCTCCAGTTAAGTGCATTTGATAATAACCTTTTGCATTCTAAGTAGGTGACCGAAAAAGATGTATTCCTGTTAAGTGACCCATAAGTGTTATCAAACATCTCTTAACATACATTTGAAGGCAATCTCCTATTTTCTTTCTTAAATTGTACGCCTATAAAATAGGCCGGCTTTTATCCGTAACTGCAAATCAAATAACAAAAGAAGTAATGAACATGGATTCTAAAAAGTTGTTAAAGTTCAAGTCCCAGCGGCATCCATACTTGATACTACTAAATATCAAAGGCGCCCAAATCCAAAGTAGTTACATCAACAAGCGTAAATTCCAAATAATTGAATGTGCAAAATCAATCGACTAAAGTATCACTTTTATAGGAGCCTCTATGATAGCCAACAGTATTATTGAAATCACCATCCTCATTCTCTTTAAAATCATTATCTTATTGTTGTCATTGGCATCATCTTAACCATCATCATTCAGTATTAGCTCCACCATCATTAACTTGATCCTTGTTGCTTGAATAATTCACATGAACCTCATCATCATCATCACCATCTCTTACAATGTGAGCTTCATTAATCTCTCCTCCAATCAACGCAGAAAAATAAAGACAAGAACACAAGGTTTATGTATAAAACCAAATTAGCAAAAACTACAGGGCAGGAGGCAGGATAATCCACTAAAACTGAATGTGAAAGTTACAATTAAAGGAGATACCCAGACCCTAACTTTCTAATTGGGCTACAAAATTAAGAAGATGAAGATATCGAGACCCTATGCTATAATAAGATATATATATATATAGTTGGGCTAAAAAGTGAATGGTTCCATACAGCATACGCTACCACCACTAAATCTAACTAATCTTCTCTTTCGGGTAAATGCAAAATATTATTTTGGGTCGGGTCATGGATTGGATCAACAAGAAGAATTCCGGACACAAATAATAGTTTTAGAGCCATAGGCATATAAAAGTGGCATGTAAGCCAAGACTTCTTGCCCCTAGTGTGCGGCAGTGTTCTAAAAAGCTGCTGCTATTGGGTCTTTTGCTCTACTATTTCGCCTCTCTTATATCATAATTTATACTAGGACTCCATAATTGCTACCAGGTTATGTATATAATTATACTCAAAAACAAATAAGCACCTCAAGTTTCTTTATAATATTACTTGTAAAACTAAATTTGGCATGTTAAAATTCCATGCCTACACTTTCACTAAAAAGAAAAAGAGAAAATAAGTACACTGCCTAGGAAACCTCCTAGACGTTGCCTACAAGGCTTAGGCGCTTGAAGCTTCCTTCACCACCGAGGTCCGCCTAGCACTTTCTGGAACATTGGTGTGGTGTCGGAATAAGTTTTCAGGAGGGCTTCTGCATGTGGCCCATTGTAATTTATCTCCAAGTGCATGAATTTGTTGTATAGTACAAAAAGAAAATCTAGAGGCAGAGAACAATTTAGTTAACGAATTAGTATCTCTGATCTGGATGTTAGTGTATTTTTATGTATTTGGTTTATGTAGTTAACAACAAATTGTTGTGATAGTTGCTTCTTTTATATTTGCTGTTGTTCCTTGAGTTGATAGTTCAATAAAAAACATTTTTTCATATGAAAAATCACGCACACATATTTAAGTATTTGTTCTTATGTTACGCTGTCAATATCCTGACATTTACAATTTTTTTGTGTGACTGACTTGCAATACATGTATATCATCGTCCTTTTGTCCTTGCTACATGGGTTATTACCTATTTGTAAGTTCCTATTTACATATTTGCTACTGTGGATATATGTTTAGTTTAAGGTTCTACGTAATGCTCTGGGGAAAAACAATTGCTCAATTTACTTTTAGATGGCTTGCCTTTATTATTTCATTATCCATTTGTTCACTTTACATTGAGATGAAAGCGTATGTAGGGACCTTCTAGTCATTGGCGTGATGTCATGAAGATGAAAAGAGCTAATCATGAGGATATAATAAGTAAAGTGCATCAGCAGCGCTTGATTAATTGTTTGACTGAGGTAAACTTCTCAACATAGTATCCCTTGATAATAGGGATGATAATTTTTGACGAAACCATGTGGACCCTTTCTTGATTAACCACATGGATGCTGTAGTATGATTCTATATGCACAGTATTCTTTTTGTTTGACATGGTATGTCTGGTATAGCCAGAATGTTCATGATATTAAAGAACTGTGCATGAATTTATTTCTACTTATTGGAAAGGTCAGAAAAGGTTCTTATTCTCCATGATGTTATCTTTATCTATAGGACTTCATACGGAGTCTGAGAGTTAACATTTGTCAAAATAAGTTAATTCTATTATAAGGTTTATAATTAATAAAGTGGGGAAAATGGGTTTGAGTGAATGTATGCTGTTCTATTTATGGGGATATGGCCCACCATTTACGTTTATTATTAGCTGAGAGAAAATTGATGATAAAGATGCATTTACATCCTTTTAGTATTTTAGAGAAAAAATAAATTTGAAGTCAATAGTCCTCTTCAGGTCATCGGTATAATGTAAATCATGCCTTTACTGTACCCTGAACCAATCATCAATCACTCTTCTGATCATTGGGATTACTTACGATTGAACTAGGCTTGGCTGGCTCTGAAGTTGGTCAGATCATTGTAGCCTGTCTGTGTGGGCTAAGATCTATAACTATCCTAGCTACTCCCAACAAAAAAGTTATTCCATAAGGAGGTCTGATGACTTGCGCGTGTTTTGCACACAGTTCAAGTGTACATTTTTCCCAGCTTGGCTGGATTAGCTTACATTTTCAGTGTACAAGCGTGGTCCAAAAGATTAAAGGAGCTTTTAATATAACTTTAGGCTAGTCCTCAGGGGCCTATGTAGTGAAACCAAGGCTTGGGTATGTTGAGAAGATACTTGTATGTTGGTTGTATCCCTGAAAAAATAATTGATAGCAATATCTGAAATTGTCGAAAACTTTAGTACGAGGCATGCTTTACAATTTTTCTATTGCTTTCTTCTTGTTTGTCTTCATCTCTCTTGAATGTGATACATACTTAATTTTTACAGGAACTTGTACCAGAGTACACCTCTTCACAGGAGAAGGGAAAGAAAGGTTCGTCCTTGTCCCCTTTTGATGTTCTCTCCTTGTCCATACTCTCTCCCCGTTTTCCCATGAAACTTCTCATATTGTTCCATTTGTATTATTGTGCTTGTGGTAATAGGATATTCTCTTGTGCATATGTTTTAGAAAGGATTACATGCATTTTTATCCCATTAGGCCAAATTGAAATGTGTGTATCCATCTATAAACCCAAGTGCAGTTTGATTCAAAAATTTCACAACTGATGAAATTAAACTTGCTTATGAACAATGCGTTAATGTTGACTCTGGTGTAACAAAATAATTTCTGCACTAGACAAAAGTTATGGTTGGCGGATTATCACATGTTGTAGAACAAAGAGGTTTTAGGAATGAACTCACCTTGTTGATTTTTCAGATTGTGAACTGTGAAGTACAGAATTTATACACAAAGGTTAACCTAATTCTAGGGGTAATACAAGGAAACATGTTAGCCTAATTCTAGGAGTAGTACAAGGAAACATGTAGTCTAATTCTAGGAGTAATAAAAGGAAATATGTTGCCTAATTCTAGGAGGAATAAAAGGAAACATGTTTTCCCACATTCCCCTTCAAGCTGGTGAATAGATGTTTTCCATTCCTAACTTGGATACAAAACTCTGAAATACTGAGCTACTTAACCCTTTAGTAAGGACATTCGCAAGTTGGTCATGTGTAGACACATAAGGGGTACAAATCAGCTTGCTCTCCAGTTTCTCCTTGATGAAATATCTGTCAATTTCAATGTGCTTCGTTCGATCATGTTGTACCGGGTTGTGAGCTATACTAATTGCAGACTTATTGTACATTAAAGTCTCATTGGGCCATTCCACTTGATTTTCAAGTCTTCTAAGATGATCTTCAACCAAAGTAGTTCACACATACCTTGAGCCATTGCTCGAAATTCTGCCTCTGCACTAGACCGTGCTACCATATGTTGTTTCTTGCTCCTCCATGTCACGAGGTTACCGATATCCTGTTGTTGACCTCCTATCAACTATTGACCCAGCATAATCAGCATCCGTATATGCCTCAAGCACCAAACTTTCATTTCTTTTGAACAGAACACCCTTTCCCGGTGGCCCTTTGAGAAATTGTAACATATGGTGAGTTGCTTGCAGATGAACTTCCTTTAGGCTATGCATGAACTGACTAATCACATTCACCGCGTATACTATGTCTGATCATGTATGAGACAGATAAATGAGTTTTCTTATCAGGCGATGATATATTTCTTTATCTATTCCAACGTCTTCCTCTGCCATTCCAAGTCTAAGATTTTGATCTATTGGAGTACTTGTTAGTTTGCATGCTGTCTTTCTTGTTTCTTTAAGGAGATCCGTAACATAATTCTGTTGGGAGATAAAAATGCCCTGCCTAAAGTGAGCCACCTTGATCCCAAGAAAATATTTGAGCTTTCCTAATACTTTGATCTCAAACTCCTTAGTCAAGCACTGACTTAGAAATTGTCTCTCCTTATCATTGTTCCCCGTCACTATTATGTCATCAATATACACTAATAATGTTGTGACTCCCCCTACAAGTGAGTGTTTAATGAACGTGTGATCCCCTTGGTTTTGTCTATATCCCATGGCAATCATCACTCTTGCAAATCTGTCAAACCATGCCCGTGGTGATTGCTCAAGTCCATACAAGGCTTTCTTCAATTTACACAGTATGAACACTCAAATTATTCCCATAACGTGGTAGGACCTCCATATAAATTTCTTCTTTTATTTCTCTGTGCATAAATGCATTCTTGACGTTAAATTGCTATAACTCCCAACCATAATTAGCTGCTAATGATAGCATGATTCTAACAGTATTCATTATTGCAACTGGAGCAAAAGTCTCTAGGTAGTTAATCTTATAGGTTTGAGTATAGCCCTTGGCTACCAGCCGTGCCTTGTACCTCTCTATTGACCCATCTGCTCTATATTTTACTATATAGACCCATTTACACCTTTGGGTTTCTTTCCAACTGGTAACTTCACTAACTCCCACGTTTTGATTTTCTCCAATACTTCTATTTCTACATTCATGGCTTGTACATTCATCGCTTGTTTCCATTTCACATTGGACAAAGCCCCAGATAAGGTGGTAGGGATGACAATGATGTTTAAGTTAATAAGGATAGTGAAAAATGTTTAAAGGACTTAAAGTGTGTAAAAGGATTAAAGGTCGTTTTGTGCACTCTCTAGTTCCGGGTTAAATGCTTCTTAACTCACGGTTCTGTATGCCAACTTACAAATGGATAATTAATTTTTTTTTTCCTTTACTTTCGACTCACTGAATTGCAGATTTTAAACAAAATGTTACTAATTTCGTTAAGTCAGTTGACTTTAAACGGAAATGAACATATAAATAGCTGACTTGTAAAAAAAAGGTGATGTGTCAAGGATTATCCCACGTGGCCTCTATTACGTGTCAGCTGACTTGTAAAAATTGCCTTTTAATTGCTAAAAAAAATATATATTTTTAACATATTTTAAAATTGTCTTTTAATTGCTAAAAAAAAATAAAAATTTTAACATAATTTTTAAATTGCCTTTTAATTGCTAAATTTTATTTTATTTTTAACATAATTTTAAAATTACCTTTTAATTGTTAAAGAAAAAAATATTTTTAACATAATTTTTTTGCTAACTAATTTTAGTCATTTATAAAAAAATGTCTTTTAATTACTAAAAAAAATTATATGAATATATTTATCTATACATGTAAATATTATTAAAAAAGTATATTAGAGTGTAATTTATTTGCCTAAAAGAGAGAAGGAAATATCCAGCATCTTAATTGATTATGCAAATACTAAAATGCCCATAACTCTTCATTAAATTTAACAAAGTATGCCCTTTAAATCATCATCATCAATCCCACAAATTTTGGGATGAAAAGGAAATAAAAGCCCTAATTCCCAATATCAAACTCAAATCATAAGTATAAATTACCCAAATAATTAATAATAAAAAAATTAATTAGAGTCCTATTCGTTGTCAAAAATAGAGAAACTGGAACAACGACGACCACCGGTGGACAGGCCTGGAGACAACGTTAAACAACAGTGACCGAAAGAGGAACAACCCACAAAAAGGAACAAACCCAAAAACCCCAACATTCAAGCTCCAAAAAGGTACCAGTTAGAAAGTAAGGGTAAAGTCTATAACTAGAGACAAACATTCCTGAAAGCCGGTAGACAAACTGAAACAACAATGGATGACAATGACAAAATGAACAAATCCACCAAAAAGGAACAACCCTAAAAAACGGAACAAATCTGAACGAAACCTTAAACAAAATCAAATCAAATAGATAGATCAAGGAATCAAATCGATGTCTCAAAAGAAAAACAAAGGATAACAATCTAGAGGAAAAGCCAGAACCAATGACAAAGACCAAAACAAACCCCAAGACAGGGAAGCCTTAGAAAAAGGAGGCGAAACAAAAGACGAGCAATAGGGTTAAATGCTTCCATTAGAGATCCGATCGAAGCTCTGATGATTTGAGTTTGAATTATGATTTGGGGATGCGTTTGAGATCTGAGTTTGGATTATGATTTAAGGATGAACTAAATCGAATAAAGAGAAAGAAAGCAATTTTTTTTTCCTCTTCCTTTTTATATTTACAATTTCCTTTCATATTACTGAAAAGACTAATATGCACTTTTTGTTGGATCCAGTTAGGATTAAGTGGGCGCCAACTAGGATTAACTAGGATGTGGCATTATATGTCAATCTCCCGTTAAAATATTTAACATTCCTGATGGAATTTTAAATTTTTGTTAGTAAACTGCAGTTCAGTGAGTTGACTATAAGGAAAAAAAAGTTTAGTTACCCACTTGTAAGTTGGCATAAAGTGCAGTGAGTTAAGAAACATTTAACCCCTCTAGTTCCTTTCCTAAAAGCAATGGGAAGGTCCTGGTCATTATTGTCTACATGAGATTCAGTTTCAGCTTGTAATGAAGAATTAGAAATTGTTACCTCATTCTCAGGATCTGGGTTGGATTCTTGGATTTGCAATGATTCAGGGACAACAATCTTCTTCCTCGAACACACCTTGCCTTTGTCAAATCTCACATTCTCAATGGCAGAGTTGGGAGTGTCTGAAATTTCAAGCACGGGTTCAAACATAGGATTTGGCATGGACTCATATACTAGCTTAGACGTAGACACATGACTCGGCATAGTGGAACAAGGCGTAGAAACTGGATTAGTAGAAACTGGTTTAGACATTGGAAGTGACGACAGATTGAGCAAGAATCCCCGTCCTTAAATTCAAGTATTGAATTCTCCCCCTGAAAATAAGTTGTGTGGTGAAGTAAGGTGCGTGTTCATTGAAACTAACATCCTCCGAGACATGGAATTTCTTTGATGGATTTGAGTTGAATAACCCACAAATACACATTTTATTACTACTTGTACATGGGGAGTATGTATAAAAGTGAGTGGGTCATATGGTCGGTAGCCCCTGAATCCATGATCCAGGAGTTGGCAAAGGTTGTATCCGAGACATTTAATCCAATAGAAGATGGAAACTTACCTGAATACGCCAATGAACAGCTACCTGAAGGTTTGTCAAGGTTGCCAATTAGAGATTTCACCCTCTCGACCTCTTCTGATTGTGCTGTAGCAGTTGTTTCTGCAACTTCTGACATCTTCCACAAGTCATGACTCATGAATGACGATCAAGTCCAATCACTAACAAACCAAGAACCACAGGCAATGAAGAACAATGGAAAAAATTCCAGCTATGAAGGCTGGTAAAAGAACACGTGAAATACTATGTTTTGTCTTCAGAAAACAGATCAAAACAGCCTCAAACGTGCAGAATTTGGAACAAAGTATTTTTCGGAAGTGCAGAATTTGGAACAAAGTTGCAGAATTGATGCTGTAACAGAAAACTGCAAATGTGCAGAATTGCGCAAGTAAAAAACTGCAGAATTGGAAAACTGCAGAATTTTAATCAAAATGAATGAAGGATAGATAAACTTGCTAGAATAACCTTAGCTTTGATACCATGTTGAACAAAGAGGTATTAGGAATGAACTCTCCTTGTTGATTTTTCAGATTGTGAATTACAGAATTTACACACAAAGGTTAGCCTAATTCTAGGAGTACTACAAGGAAACATGTTAGCCTAATTCTAGAAGTAATACAAGGAAACATGTTAGCCTAGTTGTAGGAATAATACAAGGAAATGTTTCCTAATTCTAGGAGGAATAAAATAAACATGTTTTCCCACATGTCAAACTACCCATCAACTATGCTAGAATATTGATGCACATTGCTTGAGGGATTTTCAGATAATTCAGGATAGAGGGGAGTTGTTGTCACTAATCAACACCTCTAATCAGAGAACTAGAGCTCGTTCTGGAGTGATTCTCAGAATTAGTTTCAGAATTAAATTAAATCAGAATCAGATTACTGTTTGTCAAAAGTTTCCAATGCAGATTTATATATAACAAGGTGTTTGGATAAAAAGTGCAAAAATGAGATTTTAGTGTAGTAAAATGACCAGAAATGGTATTGAGAAAATTATTTTTGCAATAGGTACGGATAAATGCGTAAAATGCTTGGTGAAATCTGAATCCCCAAACGTGATTTTTTTAGATTCTAACAAAATTAGGATTCTGGAATATTCTGTTTTCAGCAATTAATTTTTTTCCAAACACCCCATCGATGAATTTAATCTGTTTAGAATCTATTTTTACAACCCCAGAATCATTCCCAAGCACCTTCTTAGTTAACCTTGCAAGCCAAATGCTTGATTGGAACGTTATAGTCAACCAATAATGCACCTATACTTTATCGTATAATCAACTGAACTATTCGTTTACTAGAGAATTCATCTGCATATGTACAAAATATATACCATTATTATTATTACAAATCAACTTATCCCTGCATATGAATTAGTAAAATGTTTCAAATAACTTTTTGATAGATAAAGTAAATTCACTATAAATGTCAGCCCCCAAGGAGGGAGGGGAAGGCTGCCCCACATGGTGTACCCCTGCCCAAGTGGTATCCGATGGACAAAAAAAATGTGTACACAAAAAAAAGGAGGTTAACAAAGTGCGCTATCTACACTCTGAAAGAAACTTCATATGGAACACCACAAGAGATAAAACTTATAATGAAATGAAAATAATACTTCATGCAGAATTCTTTTTCTTCCTCTTTTGACATCTGCATGAATTTAGTTGTTTGTTACTTTTCATGGAATAGCTAACCTATGACTAGTCTGGTATAATAAGTTATAACCACTGATATTTCCGTTGATTCTTGCAGTTTCTGGTTCTAAAAGGAAGGCAAAATGCTTCAAGGATGAGGAGTACTTCATAAGCTCAGTACCAAGAAATCAAGTAGGTTAATAATCATTTTACCTTCTAACATTAGTGATATTATTGGTTGTATGGTTTAAATAAAAAAAAAACCCTAATGTTTATCCCTTTTTAGCATAAACCTTTATGTTTCATTTTTTACATATTGAGCCTTGAAAACTTCAATTTGGTGACCAATTTAACTTTTTTACTC
The DNA here is from genome assembly GCA_947179155.2 of Hedera helix. Taxonomy (NCBI): domain Eukaryota; kingdom Viridiplantae; phylum Streptophyta; class Magnoliopsida; order Apiales; family Araliaceae; genus Hedera; species Hedera helix. Next base: position 30,365,978 of record OX359279.1, read on the forward strand.
TATTGAACATGTTATGGAAGGGAATAATATGTTTAATTGGTCAGCTATAGTAAACATTTTTATTCCATTCAATTTGGTGGCCAATTAAACATGTTTTGGCAGGGGATAATGGAATAAATAAGGTTTAACTGGTTAACAAATCAAAGTTCAAGATGGCTAAAAATGATTATACATTAGGGTTATTTTGGTGTTGTTGTAACACCTCCTTCGTGAAAAGGAAAGGAGGTCACGTGCAAAGGATAACAAAACCTCAGAACGTATGTAAAGCAAATTAAATAAAAAATCTCCAAACACAATACAGTAATCAAGATCTAACAAAGGTTTAAACTCAAAACAACTTATAGAATTTTCAAGTTAATTCTCTCATCACACAAGCCCTTGATGCACCCTTGATTACCTGTGCTAGAACAAAAGCACGATATGAGCCAAACGCTTAATACGAATATAGCGTACAAAAGAAACTAAATAAAAGTATAGAAATGACTACGCAAAATATAGAACTAAGAGTCTCAGTATAAATACATGAGCGAATAATCACTAAATCAGAACAAAACTGAATATAACTAACAAAACTAAACAGAACAAATTGAAGGCTGAAACAAAATGGCCAAGTGTGGTTATTTCATATCGCACTTGAAACAAAAAAATATATATTGCAGCAGAAGAAAATCATAATATAGCCACACAAACAATTAGAGTAACAACACATTGGACTGTAGATCCAAATGCATTTAAAATTAGTAGGTGTGATTGGTACAAGCATCACCTATCTGTAGAACAAAACAGAAACTAGGGTTTACCGTATACCTCCCACATCAATCACCTACACACACCTTGAACTGATCATACCTCCATGGAAGTGTTGTCATGCCTCATTGTCACGAGAACTTGTCTGTGGTATTTCCAAAGGTGTTTATAACTCGATATTATACCCTAACATACATACTGACAAAAATATATCATAACACATGCGTCATACCACAAAAGGTTTCTAATTGTACATGTTGAACAAGATCAAATCATAAGTATAATGTCACATGAATTAATTATCAAAATGTACTGATCTACAAAGTTTAAAATAAGATATTCATGATGAACAAGTATAAAGAGTACAAATAACAAAATCCTGAATACAAAGGGTCAAAATGAAGTATACCGAGGTCGAACACTAAAACGAATTAAGGGCTGCAATACTTACTAAAAATCCAAGTATAACTCGCTGGACTACCTCCTTTTGATCTAACCAATAAAAATAATATAAGACTATTAAATTAATTGCAATTGCAATTCCTTAATCTTTTGTTTAATGATTTTAATTTTATATAATATTTCCTCTGTTCCAAAATTTTAAAACTAATTTATTATTATTCCAGAATTTTCATAAATTTTATACCCAAAATATATAATCAGGAAGCATGATTAATTTAACATAACCTCTGTGTGTGCGTGCGTGTGCGCGTGTGTGTGTATATATATGTATGTATATGTACTTTTAAAGCCATGGATCTATCATGACTCTTGTAATATAATAATGATTTACTACACACTAGTTATATTTTACGTAGTCAATAGGCATTAATAATCTGTTTTTGTTCCATCATTCATACATATTCTGACATTTATATAGATCCATATCTATACATATTTACATATTATTATCTCATGTTCCCAAGTACATATAGGTAACTAACTGTATATACACTCTTATGTCCATAAATGTATGAGGTTAAATCAGAAGCTTATTCGTAAAAATAAAATATTCTTTTTATTATTCCATCTTTTCTATTGTTGTTGTACTATACTAGTAACAAAGTATATCATAAGTATATATATTATACAAACTGAAAAGGATTTATTACCTTTCCTATAAACTATTTCAGTTCTTCAATTCAAATCTCTCCTCTCCAATACAAATCAAAACAAATAGTCAGCCCTTTGTCTTCCTTTGTCGCTACTTTGGTTTCTGCCGTTTGATGTTCCTGATGAATGATACAATACAAATACAAAATAAATAGAGTATCCATGTATTTGTGAAGATTTATGAGATATGTGGTCATATGAGCACGAATCCTAATATTTTAAGTTGGACTTACTTTATTTATGACCCAACTATAGCAAATATTATTATCCCAATATATATATATATATATATATATATATATATATAGATATATATATATTCAAATTGCTAACCCTAGTACTCTTCAAATATTTTAAGCCAAGTAAACAGAATCCATCCAATTTATATTATCAATATTTATTAATGGTTTCCTCAGTTAGTTATAATTCAGACCCAATACATAGAGTATAAATTAAATATAGCCAATTATCTATAGAAATATTAAAATAAAATTCTACGGGTATTACAAATTTAGCCTTAGTCATACTGTGCAACGTCATGGTTCTTGTAGGTTGGTTCTGGGTATCTAAAAATCGTCTCTTTATCAATTTTCCTTGCATCCTGTAAACATTGTAACGAGCCTTTTGACAAACTGTTCATTGTTCATTTCAGCATTTTGAGTCCGGACTCTCAGTGAGAGCAAACCAAGGCTTTGAGCCAAAGAGGTAATGATTAATGTGTATTGTGCATATTGCTCTTGGATGTTGTAGTTATTATGTATATTTGATTATACAATGTATGTTACTCTGTAGGTAAATGTGTGGCCTAGAACAGTAAAATAGAATATTATATTTAGGGATGGCTATGTCTCAATGGGTATAAATATTGGGGCCCCACCCCACTGGGTGTTAAATGGGGTGGTTGGGGATGGGGTGCGGCGCAAATTTTTTTATGGGATGTGTCCATCATAAGTGTTATATAATTCTATATATATATATGTGTGTGTGTGTGTGTGTATTTGATAAAAGAAGAATTTTTTTTAATAGAGTAGAAATGATACAATAAATGAGGGACAAGAAGTCAACCCTCGGTAGACTAAAAGATCAAAAACAAGAAAGCATTTAAATAAGTGCAACCCTCAAATCTCTACATAAATCAGTAACAGAGATATCTCTAAAAGCCCCCATAGCAGAAACTCAAAGTAACACAATAAAAATAATCCTATCATTCAATAGCTTTAAGGATAAGTAACTTTGTCTAAACAACCTACTATTACACTCATTTCAAATTCCCCACAAGATAAAAAAGAAGGCACACTTCCATAAAATTTGGCATCCTTCTTACTTCTAAATCCTTTAAAACAAATTAATAGCATATCTTCGACCGTAGCAGGATACACCCACTTCTCTCCTAGCACTCTAAAGAGAGCTCCGCAATCCTCAAGCAAAATGATACTGCAAAAATAAATGAGCACGCGTCTTATTGTTCTGCATGCACATAAAACAAATGTCCGAGATAGAACTTTGTAAGACCGACGACCTTAATAAAAATCATTAGTATTTAATCTTTGTAAAGCCAGAGATCTCACAAAAGCCTTAACTTTGGAATGGATCTTGGCTTTCCAAATGTATGAAGCCAATGGAAACTGATGAGGAACACTAGCTCGAATCAAAAAAGAGGAGTAATTCTTACAAGAAAAGGAACTAGTTGGATCTAAAGTCTAGATACGCTTATCAAAAGAGGTACATAAATGAATTGAATCAAGCAATATTAGCAAAGATTCCATCTCATTAGACTCCAAAAATGACTCCAATCCGTGACATTCCTGAAGAGATGAAAATCCCAATAAAATGAGTTCCCATCATGCTTTATGAAGTTAGAAATAGGAGCATCATGAAGTGAAAAATATACTATACGCATGATTAAAAATAAGTAAAAAATGATTATCTCCCAACCAATAATCCTCCCAGAATTGAATTTGATGACCATCCCCAACTCCATATCTCAAATGTTGAATAAAGGAAGTATAATCTTGGGAGATGAATTTCCAAGGACTTTCATGAGTAACATACATCCCGGGCCAACATCCCACCCATTCAAATGCATTCCGAATTTGCTCCTAATAACCTTATGTCAAAAAGGGAATGAGGTTCCAAAGGAAATCTCTAAAGTCATTTACCAACCAGAGCAACATTCTTGATATAAAAGTTAATAACGTATACATCTGAACATTAATATCTAAAATATATCGAATTCAGCTACGCAAGATGTGTCCACGTATCCGTATCCTATATTTGGACACTTTTGAAACCGAGTCCCCGTATCTTGACTTTGGAGTTCAAGAAGGTCTGACATTGACACATATCCGCATCCGAAACCCACGCTTGAGTCCATTTAACATAGTACTTATGTTTGCTTTGTATTCAGTAATATAGCAAAAAAGTTCATTCATTTGACATACAAAGATTCAACGATGTAAAAATATTCAAATGAATATTATCTAGTCTAACATATAATTTCCATCCCTAATGGTGGCTGCGAACTAGAGCTGGAGTTGATGATTCAATATCAGTACTCATTCATGACAACCCAATTCTATCGTAAATCATCTTTTCTCTGAAGAGGGCTCATTTGCAACAAAAGACATTCCTAGCAAGGTGTTGTTGGGTATAGTCCAGTTAACGAATTTTCCCCAAAAGTTGCAATGAATGACAAGCATGTCTTTGGGTAAACCAAGTTGCGTATTCCTGAATGGCAACTTGATGAAATTTGAAAGGATCAATGACCAAAGTGGTCAGTCTGTTTGTAAAGGACTTGCAGCATCATGTGATCAGACAGGGGGAGATACACTGGATATTTGTGTATATGCGTATCTGGTTCTTAGTTTCACAAAGTGAGAGTGGCAGGAGCGTCTCTTTTACAGGAGGATCTAACCTTTTGTTTAACAAGTAACCAACTATTCGACATGGTAGTGTTCACGACTGTTTCCCATGTTGTATCTGGCTATCTTACTTCTGTTCAACTGTATGGTCTGAGTTTTGAAGTGTTTATTTACTTTTTCTTTAAGCAATTTAATACTAGTACAGACCCATATTTAATGTGACAAGGAATTATCATCTCATTAATAATTTGCTAGATTACTTGATAATGTCTTGATTCTATAATCGTTTTGGTATTTGTTGTTTCTAATTTGCTAAATAGGTTGGAAGATGCTGTTCTGGATCTTGTTGCAGATGATGTTGAAGGGTGGCAGAAACAGAAATCTTTGTATCATTGGGATAAGGTTTCAAATCTTGACTATTATTTTAGCTGTGTCTGCAAGTTTGTTTATTTCTTTCTCTCTTAATAGTGTGTATATCTGCTTGTGGCAGAGGAGTAAGAAATACATCAAACTAAACAATGGGCAACGTGTGACCTCTAGCGGGAAGGTACTTTTTTGAACACTTGCTGTTTTGAAATTTATATTAAGAATTGGGTCAGCATTCAAATTATAAGGATATAGCAGATACTATAATCAGGTAATCACCAGGGATATATATTAAATGTGTGCATGTATATTCTTAGTTTTTTTAAATATGTGCACCTCATTTGATGAGGCACGCGCCTTGCGTCGCGCCTTGCGAGACCTTTGCGCCTTGTGCCTTAATTTAACAAGGAGAATTGCCATTCCATTACATCGTATGGTATGTAGGACAGTAGATTTGAACGTAGTGGTTTTTATGACACATGATCAGATTACTCCTGATAATGAATTTTTTTTAAGAAAGTGATTGGAGAAACTTTTTAAAGAAAGAAAGAAAGAAAGAAGAGGAAAAACAACTAGGGAATTTTCGTGAAAAAAATTGATGTAGGATTTTTTATGGAAAAAATTTCATCTTGAATTTTTTAGAGTAAGAAGATAAAAGTTTGAGAGAGAAAGTGAGGAGAGAATTTTTAGGAGATAAAATGAGGACACAAAAATGAGTTGACCATGGGTATTTTTGACCTCCTTTTTTTCGTTTTTGTTTTTGCTTTTGACTCATTTCCTTCAATGGCCAGCTTTCTTCACCCCCTACGGAATGCTATTTTTCATGCATAGCGGAAAAGAAATTCCATTGGAATGCTCATTTTGACCAAAATTAAAATTACCAAACTCCAAATGAGCATTCCATTCTTCCCCTTTTTCGTCTAACTAAAACAACCCATTAGAGTTATCTCAAACTTTTAAATTCAACCAAATAAAGTAAGAAATCTGGGGAGCCTTAGGACTTGAAATGAGATTATTCTCAACCATGTGTTAAGTTACTCCTTCAATATGTCAATCTATACTTTGCTCTAGATTAGGTATGAAGGGTGCATTGCTCATCTCATTAGTAAGTCATTGACATTGGATTATTTTGCTTATTTACTTGCCTGGATTTTTTTCTAGACTGTTTTTAATGTTTATTGTTATGCTGCTTACTGCTTAGGTGAAGACAGAGAGTGGTGCAAAAGTAAAAGCTAATAAAACCGGAATATACAAGAGGTGGAAAGAACGGTCACACAATATGATATGTTTCAAAGGAAACAAAGATAGTGCTGAATCTACAAGTTTGGCAGGTAGATGTTTTGAAATCTGAAGCTCTTCTTTTTCCCGTTTCTCCAAAATTTTTAGTTAAAGAGGTGGTTCTCTACTATTGTACATATCTTATATGGTTCCTTGTATATGATCTGGTTTCCTCTCTTGTTGATGTCATTTAGCGTTTTATTTGTGCCTTTTAGCCATTATATCTAGGTATCGTATTCATTGTTATATGATCTGTTGTCTTCTCTTGTAGATGTTGTTTCTTGTTTTATTTGTGCCTTTAAGCCATTATATATTGGATCAGTGCATATGCTCTCCAACAAGGATTTCATTTGCAAATATATTATCATGCGAGACTAACTATAAATGTTCGGTTCACATTCTGTCATCAAACTCCTTATGTACTAATGTAAATTGCAACTTTTCTTCTTTGTTGGTCTGTTAATGGAACATTGACGCACCCATTTGTTACTCCCAGTATGTTCCACTGAACTTGTGTGAATCTTTGGTCACATGATGTTGGTTATTTTGCAACTTTTAGTTAATAGTTTGAGATAGGTTTGCACTAAAAGCCTAGTTTTAGATTTTTCAATAGTTTATGTATTCTAAAAATATGTGAACGTAATGTAAACAAGGTTTATCCAATCAAGGAGTGCTAAAATGAACCTTTGCTTCCAAGTGACTAGACAAAACCTGTAGGAGGGTTCCAAAAATACTAGGAACCAGTATAAGTGCATAGCCCCCAAAGAAATCTGCAAATAAGGGCTTTTGCTAACTCTCACAGACATCTATAAGTGTTGATCAGGAAAAGACCTCTTGTGTACCCAAAAGAGTGAGAGGCTCAACCTCAAGTACCAAAACCTGTACAACAGAAGCTAACATACATAACGCCTCCTGTTCCTTCTGTCCCACAACGGATCTGTGCACCTCTCCAGCTCTAGAATAAAGTATGGGTTTTCAACGTCACCTATATAACACATCCCTTTGCCATGCTCTTCCACATGCTACACCAATCGATCAAGTACTAGCCCTTTCTTCTCAAGTTGTCAACAGTTAAAAATAGCTTTGAGAGCAGCTATCCACACAAAAATCAATTTCCAAAGGTCGATGGAACCTCTGAATTCCAAATACCCTGCCAAGGAAACCTGAGTGGCTACTCCGATACAGCATAATAAAAAGGACCAATCGAAGAAAGACTGAAAACTAACGTGCTTGCTATAATTAGCTGTATATTAGATACACTTGATAAACTTGACTAGCCTTCCAAATTCCCATAGCAAAGAGAGGCCTGGTCCCCATTGGCATGCATCCATCAGTTAATCTTCCAAATCTTTCATCAATCGTCCATATCCATAAACTCCTCTCTCTAGAATGTATCTGAAGCCACTTCCCTGAAAAACCAGTTGGATATAACAAAATCCTTCACATCAACCCTTCCTTGTCTGATCGGAGATAGATCCTTTATGCCAAAGTCTAGGTATTTTCTTTGGCATTGGAGTCTAATTAAAGCTTGTAAAGGATCTAGTGATATCTGGGACCATTCATGCTTCAGGTGCTGATTCAAACTTAGTCTAACGTAGCTATTACAAAAAACATGAAATAAAAGACAAATGGAGCCTAAAACTGTCAAACTTAGTCTAACGTAGCTATTACAAAAAACAAGAAATGACCCGTCCGTTGACTTTGTTTTTCCAACGTTGCCAAATGCCGAAAATGTGAAAAATGTTTTCCAGGAAAAAGTTTTCTGCCCATCAAATGGAACCTTAAACTGAATACATTAAAACCTCATTCTATTAAGTGCATTTGGAAATGATAATCACTCACGTAAAATGAAAAAAGCCACTGAATGTTAATAAGGTAATGATGACTCATGCATTATCACTTATTCCTTGATAAAATTGGCAAAAAACTACAATTGTACTGCATCCAAATTCATCAACAATCAATTGTAATTCACTCTGAAACACTTGATTGTCAGTTTTCAAATGAGCCTTGGCCTTGATTCATTGTCATGTGAGTTCTATGTTTCATCCTTCTAGCAGCCTGCTTGCCTTGATGAAACCTCACTTTGGTCCTTATGCATGCATGTGCGGATAATGCATGGTGGCTGCTCATGATTATTATGTAGGAATTACATGTAGGTCTTAGTGGGTCTTCACCATATTATTCAAACAACTTTTCAGTACTTGGTTTCTTGTGTTCATGGAGGTTGATTATACGTTTCTCTGTGTTATGTTGCTATATCATTGTAAAGAAAATACTGCTTTATCTAGCCCCTCTAGACTCTAGTTGGGTATGTCAAACTTTGAGCATTGGAAATAGGGAGACGGTGCCATCCCCTCCTACCTGGCTAAGGGTTACAACACACGGTGCTTACATTCTTGCACTTACAAGACATCTTTGAAGCAAGGTTCTACAGAGTTTCGCGTTGTTCAAGTATTCGACTGTGTTCTAATTGCCCCTTGTCTAGTCTAAAAGTTTTTTTTTAATAATGTCAATGGGTGTGTAATGCTCTAGAGTATAGTAGAATGGTAAAGAGAGCTGTAAATACCATGGATATTTCTGGGAACATTCTTGGAGGCTTCTAGACGGGGCTTTATAGCCGTTGTATCCACCACTTATCTTCTCAATACAATTCTTCATTTTTATCACTCTCTTGTTTGAGGGATTGAGAGCTCGAGTCATTAGTAGTGATAATTGGCATCAAGCTTGCTTGGGTGAGCAAGCGTTGTGTGAGGATGACTTACTCAGGCTTGCTGAGGGGCTTGAATTGCCAAAGTGCCGCACAGTTTGGGACTATAGTTGAGTGTCAAACTCTAGGTCCTTGACAATGGGATACATATACAAAATATTTTAAACATAAATTAGATCAAATGCTTCTTTTCATATGGGATTCATTTTATGTGGACCACCCCAACTAGCTTGGGATAGAAGGCAATGTTGATGTTAGATCTAATGCAATTCAATTGGTTATTATATTTGTCGTCCCTGCTCTTTTCTCTCTTTTATTACGTAAAGAAGATTGTTAATCATGGTCTTTTTGTTTATCATTAATTTATTGCAGCAAATGTTCTTATGGCAGGATCTCATGGATTACAAGAGGATAACAGCCGATTCAAAAGCCAGAGGAAACATTCACTCATACCCAATGCTCAAGTGAGATCAGAAATTAAGAATCTTGACCTAATTAGAAAGAAAAGGCAAAAGGAGGCAAGAAGAGTATCTTATAGGAAGAGCAAATGGAACAAGCGGAGATCTTGAAGGACCTGCATGATGAACCTGCTGCTTGCATACATTTCTCATGTTCTTGGATGTTAAACTAAGTACAAATTTGACGTAGTTGCATTGTTTTTCATATGAACATATTTTTATAGATACTTGTTTCCTCGGAATTCAGATTATCAAGAACTGGAAGTACCTGCTGATGTTCTTGGGCGTTAAATTAAGTAAAAATTTGAAGTACTTGGTAATTTTTTCATATGAACATTCGATAGATACTTTTCAATACTTTTTTTGTGTTTCCTTGGAATTCAGATTATCAAGAACTGGAAGTAAATTTTCAATTGTTGAGATACATAAAGAAAATTATTTGAAGTTCGTTTCAGTCTTGAAAAGTGCCAGGATATGAGCTAATACATCCCTTGCTTAAATTTCATTCATTTATTTAAATAAAAATTGGCTAATTATCTATTTTTTGAACCTATAACAATTGTCAGCTTTATTAATGACTTTGTCATCTAAGATTTGCGTGCTGGCATGGAGGAGCTGGGCCAACACGTGATCATAGTTTAACCGAGGAAACATATTATTGGTTGGTGACTTTATGTAACCAGATTAGGAGGACGAGTTTGGAGCTTTAAAATGGCTAGCTTCTTTATAATTAAAGAGTTTGAGGATCTATAAGATTCAAACCATATTTGGTTAATGGGATAATCTGGCCAAATCGGAATGAGCATGAATATAATAAATCACTTGCTCATAAGAAAATTGATGATCTAATATTTTAAGTTTATATTTAAAAAAAAATTATACTAAAAATATAATACTTTGTATATTATTATTCAAAAAGTATATTATTGTTCGAAAAGTGATTAATTGATAATTCTCTCTCTTTTCTATATGTATCATAATATGTATTATATACATCAATCAATTATGAAAAATACCTCTAATACTCGTGAATATATATATATATATACATATATATATATATAGGGAGCCGATCCATAGCAAGCACTTGCTATGGGAAAAAATTGGGCAAATACCTTATTCACCGTCCAAAATTAAAGCGACGGATCAGATTTATTCTGGGAACACGCTCGTCCGCTAGTGCAACTAGCGGACGGTTAAGTAATATTTTGATGACAGCATTGCCCCTGTGCGAGTTTACGTCGTCGTATTACCCAATTTAAAGACGAGCGTGATAAAAAAAAACTCCTGTCCGCTAGTACAACTAGCGGACGCAAATCAATGCCAATACGCCGTCGTCTAGGACGAATTTAAAACGAACTTCCGCTAGTACAAGTGGCGGATGAAGATTAATGCTTTACGCCTAATGCTTTACGCCGTCGTTTTGGAAAGAATCATCTCGTCCGCTAGTTCTACTAGCGGACGCACATCAGTGAGGGCAGAGAATTACGTCCGCTAGTGCAATTAGCGGACTATGCGCAAAACGCCACCGTGCGATAATGGTACTAACCAGATTACTGACACGCGTTTGGGGCGGAAAAACACGGAAGAAACAAAAAAAGCAATTAGAGATCCTGATGTACATGAGTTTCTCTTAAAAACAAACTCCAAAATTTAGTAATAATGTCCAAATATATTTCAGGTTCAATAATGAATCAAATTTGGTTTTAATGGTAGGGTTCTAAATCCTTTTTGGATGCTGAATATAATTATGGTTGTAAACGATATATATATATATATATATATATATATATATATATATATATATATATATATGAAGCTCTCTATTTTTTATTAGAATTTTAGTACAAATTATTTTCAACATCAAAGGAGTCTCCATAATTCTCAAGAGGTCTACTGCAAATTCAGAATCACAGGTCAAATCTCAAATTTCGTGCGGTAAGTTTGCAAGTTATGGCTGACGATATGTTTAATTCTACTTCTTCAGATTCTTCTCCTGATGTTACTATTGTTGAGAATTTTGGTCTTGGTAATATGCATGCTTCTAATATTAATGCTTTAGAAACGCCATATGAGGGTCAAATTTTTTCTACTATCCAAGAGGCAGAAGAATTTTATAGAGCATATGCACGTAGAAGTGGATTTGAAATAAAAATTGCGTCGAGTCGAAAATACGCTCGTTCGAACAATTTGTCCAACAGACTTTTTACATGTAAGAAATCAAGAAGCCCAATTGAAAAAAAAAACCACGACGCTGATGAAGTGAAGGATACGAAGGTGAGACGCAAAAGAGATTCTATAGGTCGCACAATGTGTAAAGCTAGAATGTTTGTCGTTCATCTTAAGAGCGAAGAAAAGTGGAAAGTGTCAACAGTTGAGTTGAGTCATAACCATGATCTAATCACTCCAAGCAAGGTGAACCTCATTGAAACACGAAGAAATATAACTCCTGTTGCTCGTACTTTAATTGAAACTTTAAATGACACAGGAGTTGGCCCAAGTAAGATGATGGGAGTATTCAGTCAAATAGGAGGAAGGATCAATAATGTGGGTTTTAGTGATATGAATGTTCGGAATGTCGTGCGAGACATAAGACGTGACACAATAGATTCAAATGATGCCCAAGCAGCATTGCAGTACCTGAAAAAACTTTTAGTGGAAAATGCTTTATTTTTTTACAATATCAAACGAGATGCTGATAACCGCATTGCATGCATTTTGTGGATAGATTACAGATCAATCATAGCTTACAAGAATTTTGGAGATGTCGTGACATTTGATACTACATATAGGACGAACAAGTATTCAATGCCGTTTGTTCCTTTTACGGGCGTAAATCATCATTATAATTCCATCTTGTTTGGTTTTGCTCTAATGAAGGATGAAACAGAGGATTCTTTTGCATGGGTTTTTCAAACTTGGCTTGAAGCAATGAACAATAAACCACCAGTTACCATTATCACCGATCAGGACAAAGCTATGAGCAATGCGATTGCGAGGATTCTTCCCAATACACACCATGCACTTTGCACATGGCATATCAGTTACAAATTTCCTGAGAAATTACACAAGGTGTATGATGAGTACCCAACATTTAAAGCTGATTTTAATTGTTGTGTGTATAAATCATTAACAACTGAGGAATTCGAGGAGCGATGGGAGAAGTTAATGATGGATTACGAATTACATGACCATGAGTGGCTACAGTCACTTTATGACGTGAAACACAAATGGGTTAAGGCGTACTCCAAGAAGTTTTTTGCAGCGGGAATGATGACTACATCAAGGAGTGAGGGAATGAATAGTTTATTTGATGACTATGTGAATCCTACAACGAGTATTAAGGAATTTATCGTCAATTCTCAAAAGGCCATTGAGAAGCAGATCTTTGCAGAAAAAAAATCGGACTACGCAACTTGTCATCGGACGCGAAGTCTGACTATTGAATCTCCATTGGAAATGCATGCTGCGAGGGTTTATTCGAAGGAGTTGTTTAGACAGTTTCAGGTTGAAATAGTGAAGTCTCATAAGTTCATCATGCAGAAGATTCAAAACTTAACCACATCGGATACGAAGATGTATGCAGTATACAAGGCAAACACCATTGAAGATGCAACCAGGTACTTTACTATTGTTACTAATGTTCAAACCGGAGATATAACTTGTACTTGCCAGAAATTTGAGCATTCTGGTATTCTCTGTAGACATATTTTGAGACATATGATTGCTAAAAGCACTGAACAGATACCCGATAAATACATTCTAAGACAGTGGTGTAAAGATGGTAACAAAGTTAATGCAGAACTACCAAAGATTTTGAATGAGACATATAATTATGAAGAATCACAGACGATGCGGTACAATTATTTAGTGAGGCTGCTCTTACGCTTAGCGTGTACCGGATCTTGCTCCATTAACGGTTTTAAGCATGTTGTACAGATGTGCCTTGACAATCAACCCATCGTAGAGCAATTTGACCCTGATGATATTAATGAGGGAAAGGTTTCACAAAATCAAGTTGAAGAAGATGACCCAGATGAAGATGAGCTGTTATTAGATCCTATTTGTTCACAAACAAAGGGGCGTAAAAAATCAAAAAGAATTAAGAGTGAGATCGAAGAGGCAGGGAATCGTAAACCATTACGCAAGTGTGCAATATGCGGGACAATGACGAATCATGACAAACGAAATCACTACAAAGTTTTAGAACAAAAAAATCCTTAAGTTTGAATTTATTTCTGTACGAGGTTGTCAGAATGTTTAAGTGCACTTTTATTTATTGTTGGAAATACCACTTCAATTTATCACACTTTTCATTTATTTATTGTGTTACAAAGTATAAGTCAGCATCCATATGCCAAATGTGAAATTCATCTCGGTTCTTTGGTAATGTTAACCCGATGTAAGAAAAAATCAATGTATTTTGCTACATATACGCCGCAGTCATCTGAATTCCATTGTATTGGCCTATTCACACATACTTTAACTTTCGGCTTCGAATTAGGCCATTTTCCTTTTGGATTTGACTGACGCAGCAACAAAGGAATTACATCAACCTGTACACCACAAAAGTAAAAATTAATAATGCACAATACATCTTTATCATAATACCAATAAAAGAGGATAAAATTGAACTTACCACAACTTTGAAATATTTTTGGTATAATTGCGACAATGGCATACATGGTTTGTCGTCAAATAATGGATCAAGTAGCTGTACTTTCCATTTTTTCACACTCCAAACAAACAATAAAAAATGTGAGTTGCTTTCATTCACAACTGGAATAAATATGTAATCACATTCGTGTATTGGGGAGCCAACTTCAGGATTGATGTAACCTCTTAGAAATTTGACTGTCTTCGCCTTGATTGAGCCCCCACTCTGCAAGTGTTCTGTAGCCAAGGCCGCAAAATATGTAGGCATGAAATAAAATAATGTCCATCTTTGGATTCCTTCATTCCACATTTTTGCTTCTCTCTCTCTCTCAAAAGCACCATGTATGCATCCAAGACGTTTGACCATAACCAACCAGTGGGTCTCAAAGAGTTAACGTCGTTAAAATCTAAAACATACATACCATTTGGATGCACATGAGGAAACTCTGAAGGATCATAAGTCGGGCTAAACCAATGATGATTTAACCACGTTATTTTTTCAAGCTTTAACTCCTTCACGAAATGACCTTGATTTGTACCCTCTATCCTCCGTCTGATCGGGAGTTTAGTACCGGGTCGAGTAGATAGGCCAATAATTGGTTGAGAATCTTGGACTGGAGGTTGGGAACCCGTCATGTCAACCTCCATTTGACCAAAGATGGGTTGAGCTGGACTTGGGTTTATTGGAACCCCATTATAATTACTCATCAAGGGTTGGTACAGTCTATCGAACCATGTCTGATACATGCTTCTAAATTCTGGAGGCTGCTCAATTGTAAATATTTTTTCAAATATAGAATTTGCGGACTCAAGCTACAAAACAACAAAAAATAATAATATTGCATTAATAAAATAAGATAATCAATGTAGAAAGTAAAAAGCATAAAATGTATACAATAACTCGATAAACTTACACCGCTTATAGCAGCATATTGGTCAATGAATGCACGTGGTTCATAATCTGCCCCTTGAATTCTGGAGGCTGGCGGATGGTGTATCCGTCGTCGAGTAATTTCCCTATACCACCTCATATAATCCTCTGTAGATATACGGTCCAAAGCTTCCAACACTTGCCCTTCTAAAGTCTCCATATACGCCTCCCACAATCGGATATAACTGGCTCTATGATTTTCATAATTTATTCTTTCAAACAATTTATTTCCCCCCCTCAATTCCACCATGTTTTTAGCATTAGAGGGATTAGCCTGTAAATATCCAAATTGTCTCATGAATCTGTCAGGCATTTGGAACTCGACCGTATCATAATGTATTAAAGGTATACGCGCGGCTCCACTTAATCTTGCTTCAAAAAAATCCCAGCCTAAGCGTCTATCGAATAACATATATGGGCGCCACACCCCATCTGTTTCCAACATGTTATCAAACTCTCCTCGGTAAAATAGAAGATGGTGATGGGGATTTTTTCGACGATGATAATATTTTGAATTAGGATCATAATAGGAGTAGGCCCAGGCTAATGCCCTAGGTATCAACTTCTGCGACTTAGGCCTAGGTGTAGGACGACCAATGTTTAACCTTTCATGTGCCCACATCAAAACAAGAGTTGCACATCCTGCGAATTTTGTCGCTGTTTTGTTAATAGCATCATGCAACCCCCTATACAAATGTCCCAAAACAGCTGCCCCCCAAGCATATGTCACTATCTCATCCAATCTGTCCAATAGCAACAAATATCTAGGATGCACAATATTTTTACTCTTCGTTGGAAACAAAACAGCACCACATAAGTACAACACATATGCCTTTGTGTGTTTAACCACATCATCTGGAGTTGAATCCGCGTGTAACCGGCCATATCTACGTCTTAACCAAGTCAAACTAATACCACCCCTTTTATAGCATGTTTCCCAATCATTTACAGCAGCTTGTCGCCCAAAAACCCTTATAAAATAATTTTTGGGATTTTCAAGTTCTCCGCAGGTCAAAGGTTTTCCTAATATGGGTAACCCTAATAAAAATCCAACATCCTCTAGAGTAATACTCATCTCTCCACAATTTAAGTGAAAAGAATTTGTTTCACTTCTCCAACGCTCAACTAGAGCAGATAAAAGAGTTGCATCTATTTTTGACACTACATCATGATGACAGAATATACCAAAACCTATTTGTTCCAGCAAAAATTGTTGTTGTTCAGTCAAGTTCCATTCACTTAATTTAGCCGACATTTGACAAATTTCTAACACACCTCTATCCTACAAGCCCAACAACATAAAATGTCATAACATGAATGTTTATAGCAAATTTTTTAAAAAGATAAAGTTGCTATAAATTAATCAACTTATAAAGATAAAGTTGCTATAAATTAATCAACTTACAGTATTTTTCCATAAGTCAGATGAAACGTGATTCTCTTGGTCCCACAGCACATCAGGATTATACAGTCCGGGATTAATATCCATAGCTTACCTAAAGATGCATCACAATATAATGCATTAAACAAAGTGGATGCAAGGGTAATATACACAAATATGTAATAAAATTTTGGCATTTTAATTATTCATCTCAGTTGAAAAATCAATCTCAGCAAAATGGACAAGTACCAACTACCAGGTGATATGTGCACTACAGAATTTTGGTTAATATATAGTATCCATGTTATGCAATTGACCCAAACTAGTAGTTTGTTAGCTTCTCATGTCGTAAGTTTCCATTACATGCCAAGCAACAACTAATGACCTACCAAAATAATTTAATGCAACTCCCGAATTCCAACTATGTAACAGAACAAATAATATTCCTAACAACAATTCATCGCACTTGTAATGCATTCCCCCTGCAATTCTTTACCGAGTAATTTCATATACACAAAATACCACAAAAACAAAACTCACTATATCAAGCCACATTACCGAGTTTATGAACATCTAGCATACACTAACCGTTGGTATTTTCGGGTAATGACAGAGGAAATCGCCGGAGTAGAGTAAGTGGCTCAAGTGATGTCCCTTATTTTCGCCGGAGCATGAATAGGAAATCGCCGGTATATTGCTATGGAGCACCGGAAATCAATGCTGGAAATCGCCGGCTGTTCACTTACTCTTGATCTGGGGATAACGTGATAAAACTTGCTATGATTTTCAGTTGGTTGAAATCGCCGGCTGTGATGTTTTCTGGAATGTTAGGGTTTTTTATTCCCCAATTCGCTCGTCCGCTGCCTTAGTCGTCTTCAATCGTTTTGGTGTGTTCCGCTAGTGCAACTAGCGGACGAGATTTGGGGCACTTTCTGATGTGAGTCCGCTAGTGCAACTAGCGGACGGGATGCTGCCAATGCAATTTTTGGGTAATACGACGAAGTAAACTCGCACAGGGACAACGCTGTCATCAAAATATTACTTAACCGTCCGCTAGTTGCACTAGCGGACGAGCGTGTTCCCAGAATAAATCTGATCCGTTGCTTAAATTTTGGACGGTGAATAAGGTATTTGCCCAGTTTTTCCCCATAGCAAGTGCTTGCTATGGATCGGCTCCTATATATATATATATATATATATATATATATAAGATGGGGCACCGGAGGGCGCACAACCTTTTCTTTGCTTTTTTTCTTAGCGTTTTACATTAATATTATATTTAGATTAGAAAAATGAAATTGATGAACGAATGAAATAGAAAAAAAAAAGATGAAATGACATGTGAAATGATTTATTTTATTTTTGACTGAAATGATTCATTTTATTTTTAACTGAAATGAATAAAATTCACAAATTTGACGAGAATAATTTTTTCTATTTCAATAAAACAATTACTTAATTCTTGTAATATAAGCTCTTAATTATATTTATAATCATACATATAAAAATAGTGAATACCTAATGTTTGCTATTTTCAAAAGTTTTGCCTACCGATGTCAAACGATTATGAATATAAATTTTTATTTTTATTTGTTTAAAGATGGATACCATTATATTATAATATTGTTTTTTTAAATATAAATAATATTTGCTTTAAACAAATACAAATATGAATGGGAACAGATGTAAGATTTTCCGAATATCAATTTATACCCATAAATCCTAATATATATATATATAATTCAAATATTGTAACTACGAAAATTATTGCTGCCAGTATTTAAAACTTGAAAAGGAATCTACCTGAAACACCACTAAAGAAATGCAATTTTATGATTGATAAAAATCTCTAGAATTCTTTTTGTGAAAACTTAGCCTACAGCCACGTGGAGTTAGTTGGCAACGTACCCCAATCATGAATTAATCCCAATTGATAAAGTTTTGAGTTCCGTCACCATCTATAAAGAGCTGATTGCCCAGAATTCAAAAACAAATATTCCCACGCAAAAGAGAGCAGTGAGCTGCTGCGCCGTCCCAAAATTCTCTCTCTTCTCTGCAACTGAATTGAAAAATGCTTATATTCGAGTAATCTTCTTACTTATATTTACATCTTAATACATTTCAAAGGCAGCCATTGTTTTAATTTCTAGCGAGATATTTGATCCTGATTAATAATTGAATTGCGCTCAGGTTAGAAGAACAGAGAGTTCTTACAGATGCACTTCAAAACAGGAGTGATGAAATCAAAGAAGGTAAATAGATCATTTCCTTGCATATTCCTTCGTTTGTCATAAGCTAGATAGCTATTTCTTTCTCGGTTCTAGTTTGTGTAATAGAGATGATACGCGGCAATTCAAGTTCATTCCTCCCAGTAACAAGTAACTTAACTCAAGCATCAAATACAAAGGTGTTTAGCACAGGTGGCACAAACAAATGTAGCACAATTATTTTAGTTTTTCAGTTGTCCTTAATTGTAATTTCAGTAATACAAATGTATAAATCAGTTAGATATCCAACTGTAACACGAGTGTCCTTCTTGGTTAAGTCAATACGTATATTTTGTATCTATAGATTAGAAGGTGGGATTATAAATACATTGCTGTAAGTGCTTATAGTGAAATAATAAAGAATGAAGTTTCTCATCTCACAGTTTTCCTTTATTATCATTGTATCAGAGCAACTATCGATCTTACCTCATCTCACTTTTCAATTCTGATCAATTTACTCTTCGGAATCGATTCTTATGCATATTGATTCTTGTTTTGTTATTTCATTTTGGTTTACGTGATCTCTTTGATCAATTAGGACCCTCTTCGATCAATTAGGGTTTTCCTTCGATCAATTTTAATCTGTGTTTCTCTATTTGTGCGATTTTCTTCGCAAATCATCAATGGTGAATCCTAACATCAATACTCAACCCGTTGCTTGGGGTCGTGGTGCAGGATCCAATAATGGAGCTGGATCTTCTTCTAATAATGGAACTTCTACTGGGATTGGTACCAATCTTCTACCTGATGCACATGCTACTGGTAATAACCTTGAACAGATAACAGTCTCCATGGATTCTAATATGCATCCTCTGTACAATAATGACCAACCTGGAATGCAACTAATCTCTAAGAAATTAACTGGTTTGGACAACTACAACCCTTGGCAAAGATCCATGGCTATAGCACTGTCTGCCAAGAATAAAATGGGCATAGTGAATGGTTTTTATGAAATACCTGTTAATACTTCTCCTATATTTGCACAATGGGAAAGGGTTAATGACATGGTGACTTCTTGGATCCTCAATTGTGTTTCTGAAGAAATCAGTAACAGCAAGAATTTTATACACACTGCTGCCTCAGTTTGGAAAGCACTTAAAGATCGCTTTTCTACAGTTGATGGCCATAGAATTTATCTGTTGTTAAGGGGTTTGTATACCTTGGAGCAAGGTACTGCTTCTATTGATTTTTACTATCACAAGATGAAAGGAATTTGCGATGAATATTTGGCTTTAGAGACTCCTCCTTTATGCACTTGTGGAGCTTCTTGGATTCTAGATGAACAAGATCAGAGAAGGAAACTTACTCAGTTTCGTATGGGATTAGAGGAAAGTTATGCCAATGCAAAGGGACAAATTTTAGTGATGCAGCCTTTACCTAATGTAGCCCAAGCATTTGCTCTTATCAGACAAGATGAACGACAAAGACAAGGATATATTCCTGGTCCTAACAGTAGTACTGCCATGTTTGTTAATTCTGCCAATTTAGGCAAAAAAGAAAATGTCATATGGATCTGGTCATGACATGCATTTTAATACTGTTTCAAGTACTACCAATATGGATACTAATCCTGGAACATATGCTCCCAGTTCTATACAAGCTGCTACTTCCGGAAATTTTGAACAGCAGTCTGAACAGCAATCTCATTTTCACAGAACTGTTAAGGATGGTTGGTGCACTTATTGTCACAAAGATGGTCACATAAGAGAGGAATGTTACAAGTTGAATGGATATCCACCTGGTCATCCAGCTGCTAAGTGGACCAAACAGACATATTCTTATGGTCCTAATGCATCCAAATTTCAGGGTTCCAACAATTTTTCTACTAAAAAGAATTCTACTCTACCTGGATACAAGACACAATCTCAATTTAGTCCTAATACAGGCAAGGCACTGCAAGTTTCTACTGCCACAGATGATAATTCTGGACCAGACCCTCTACAACATCTTCAGGCCCAAATGGATCAGTTGTTCTCCATGTTTGGTAAATTACATGATAGTCCCGATGATCATGCAGCTGGTATGGTTTCTTCTTTTACTTCTTTTGCCAATTCTAATACACATACTTGGATAGTAGATACTGGAGCAACTGATCACATGACAGGTTCTAAGGACATTTTGCATTCTTTAACTACTTTACATACTCCTATCCTTGTTAGTCTGTCACATGACAGGTTCTAAGGACGAGTGTGCTTCTTTGTTAAGTCAATACATATATTTTGTATCTGTAGATTAGAAGGTGGGATTATAAATACATTGCTGTAACTGCTTATAGTGAAATAATAAAGAATGAAGTTTCTCATCTCATAGTTTTCCTTTATTATCTTTATTATCATTGTGTTTGCCGAAACTCTTCATCAGCGAAATCCTTTATACAATCTGTAATTTGATCTGATTGTTATATATATATATATATACTCTGACTTGTTTAATTAGTTTATGTGGATATTTTGCCAAGTTCTTAGCTAGTTTGCTTTCACTAGTCCTGCTCTAAGAATTCAGATAGAGCAATAACTGAAAGAATTACTGTTATTTGACCTTGATATTATTAGTTTTATACACAAACTTAATTTTGACCTTTTGTTCTGGTGACTTCTTTATGCAGTACATGCTAGAGATGTGAAGACGCTTCAAGATGCAGGGATTTACACCTGCAATAGAATGAAGGTGAACAAAAACATCTGTTCAAATCTTCAAACTGTTGCACGTCTGCATCACTTTTCATTAGAGATTGTTTCAATTTTTCAGAGCTCCACGGAGATCAAAGGATTATCTGAGGCAAAAGCCGGTAAAAAGGAGAAATGCAAACTTTATCATATTGTTCTCGGTTCATATAGAGTCCTTCAGTTCTCATAAACTATTTTGTTTTGTTTGGTTTAATGCGTACAGTTTGCTGTCCGATTCAGTTTGTTATCTCCTCAACTAAATGTGCTCTCAGCCGACCAGATCATAGCGTGCCCATTGCTGAAAGGTTTGGTATAGATGCAGGAGCTGTCCTCGACAATGTAAATCATCTTCTCCTGGTCTCTTGTTGGTCTTCTTTCCCTTTTTGCAACCATCTATTTCTTGCACTTTTACCGTCAATTTGAATTAGTGTAGATAGAGGAACTGATATTTTTTCTATCTGTATATTATGGAAGATGTTTTATGCATGTGCATACACGTACGAGCATCAGTACAACCTGCTTCTTGGTCTAGCAACAAAGAAGTCTCAAGAACCTTTCAGACTTCTGGGTAGTACTCTCCAGTAGTGTAATCTGAATCCTAACATACTGATGTGATGTCAACAGGCCGGGTTGAGGTGATATCCTGATGTAAAATTAATGAACACTAAAAGTTTTTTGTTGAATTCAAGTGCTAGTGCACAAAACGTTATTCTATTTGTAAATTAGTACTTTAATTCCAGGTTGTTGATTCTGTAATTGCTCTGTTTTAGGTGGATTTCACAGGAAGAGAACTTGCAGAGAGCCAGGTTTATCTCTAAGTACCTAAACTGGATGCTTCATATAATAATTCTGAATATCTTATTTCTCTTCAAATATACATTCAGCAATGTCGATGGTAGTTTCCCTATGCAGAAAAAGCTGTCTCAGATGATGTCCCTGTTAATGAAGATACCCAAGGAATTCAATATTGCAGTCTATATGACCGATTCAGGTAGAGTCTAACAAATTCAAGTCCCTTTTCATATTCCTTTTGTATTAAAAAAATCTCTCTTAGCAAGGAACAAAGGGGCTTACTATTGATTCATGTAATTGGTGTTCAAAAGCTCTTAAAGTCGTACCTGAAGTGATTGCTGATCCTGGTAAAGGGGTGTTCAATGGAGCTGATGCTGGAATTGGTAGACAGGTTAATGCTGGAACTGTTGGTGGTACTTCTGGAATTGATAGGAGTGGTGTTGGACCCGGTGGGGGTGCTGGAAATGGTGGTGTTGCTGGACCTGGTGGGGGTGTTGCTGGAACTGGGGGTGGTGTTGGTGCTGGTGGCGATGGTGGTGGTGGGGGCAGAGGTGGCGGTGGTGGTGATGATGATGATGATGATGATGATGATGATGAAGATGGCGAGGAGGAGGGTACTGCTGCATCGTGGGACAATATCCCTCCCAATCAGGACGTGCTGGCCAGGATTGGGGTAATGAGACTGTGTGTAAAAGAATTTGAAGTGAGGTGGAGGGAGATGAGTTCCAAACTGAAGTACTAAAGTTTGCCGCTGACAGGAATTTGCTGCCACACCTTCTTGAGGGCCAGCAATTAGACAACATACCAGACCTAAGGAAGCATTTCCTAGAACGTACTGACTTCATTAAAGAGGCTCTAAACATAGTCGAAATTAATATTGAGTTATCGGATGAGGAGATGGAGCTCCCAACTGATGAAGATTTCTTGGTTGCACAAGAAATTATGGATTTTGTTCAGGCCAAACAACAAGTAACAGACGGGGCATCGTAACTTCAGTGACTGTATATCCCCCAGGCATAACAAGTAACAGACGGGGCATCGTAACTTCAGTGACTGTATATCCCCCAGGCATAATTCCAAACTTTTCCTAAAGGCTAATGATTTCCTTCTTAATTTCTGATATAAATTTGAAGTATGTTACTGGAAACTCTCTTTGACAACAACTCTTTAATATTTCCAGAAGATGAAATAGAGGAATTAATAATGATTTTGACATTTTTCTTCTTGAATGAAAGAAGTATGTTTATAGTAAATATTAGGTGGTTTAATATTTCCACTTGAGTCACGTAGTGACCTTAGGTCCTTAGTTTTCTGTCTTAATCACTAGATTTGATCTAATTTAGGATTCTTTACAAATATAAATTTCTGTTACTAATATATAACTAGAGGATATGATTGTAACTATGTTGAATTTTTTTCTTTCCTCTGGACAGTAGCAGGATAAAGGAACATATCAATATGCATGTCATATGTGCAGATATGCCTTGAGGGACTATTGCATATAATGATAGTTCCATTTACGTTTCGTGTCACAATCAACACGATATAACTTATGTGGATCCTCAAAAACTACCATCACACATTATAGTTAGCAGCAAAAAATTGACTTTTGAATTTCACACATTTCCGAGTTTAGTACTAATTAAGTTTACCAGAGTTCTTTGCATTGTTATTGAGTGTCTGTTTTGCTGAATACACATCTACATACGCGTGTGGGAGCTGTGCCTTTTGCTCGGACACCTTGTCCTTGAGCTGATCATTGAACTCCTGAGCCACCTCATTCTGAGGCTCCACACATCCATTGTGGTCCAAAATCCTAAATGCCAGGCTGATCATCTATATATAACACTACATATATAGCAAGCAGCCAATCGTAATGACCCGATCTGACTCCAGCCTGAATTAAACTTCAAATTTACAGGCCCAAGAGTCTACACACGTACGCTGGTGTATTCATCTAGTACACACTAGTAAACCTTATACTAAACAGCAAGTTATCCATGCATGCACCAAATATTAGTGACCAAACCAAATGTAGAAAAAGTATGATATATAGCAGCTAGTAGCTGTTACAAGAGATGGTCACGCACACCAAAGGCTTGCCAAAGAATTAATGTTTCCCATTAGGTGGAGGGATTAATGCACGGATTACCATATACATTTCCATGCAATCACTAATGCTTTCTTACCACAATGCTTTCTTACCACAATCCACATGATAACCGTAGTAACTGCCACAACAGAACTTGTGCGGATCCTCAAAACCTGCCATCAATATATAAGACATGCAAACACATGTTACATATATTTACCAGCTTAGCATAAGTATATGTTTTGATCAATTCCACACTTTTAAGTACTAATTAAGTTTACCATAATTCTTTCCATTGCTAATGAGTGTGTACTTAGTTGAATACACATCTACATATGTGAAACGTTCTGTGTGGGAGCTGTGCTTTTAGCTCGAACACCCTGTCCTTGAGCTGTCTGTTGAACTCCTGAACCACTTCATTTTGAGGCTTCACACATCCATTGCAGTCCAAATTGCCTGAGGCCTTGATTGATCATATATATGTAAGTCACTATATGGTAAGCACCCAATTGGTACAGTGTTGTGAACCCAAAAAAGTCTTGCCCCTTCCTTGTAAAGTTGTGGAAACATGCATTAACCTCTCAAATATTAGTTAACCAGTCGAAATTAAATATGTTGTTTCAAAATGTTGCCGGGTATGTTTTAAAATATAAACTAGAGTGACCCACTTATATATGTGACAGCATTTAAAAGGAACGGGACAGCAAATTTGGATTCCAGTCATCATTGGTGGATAAGTTTCCTAAGTGTGTTCATAACCCGTCCAATACAAAACTTCAACAAAAAAGAGAGAGAGAGAGAGAGAGAAAATATCTTAATCTAATACTATGTAATTATAACATCTTAGTAATTTTGAAGCATTTATCTTGCTCAACACACATGTAAATTGAGATTAACAACTGCATATTCTATCAATCTACTTAATAGTTAATTGTTGGAGTGATTCATTGCACTCGGCCTTCTAGACTTGGTGGCATCACGCAGGTTCATGAACACGCATGCACGGCGCCTAGCTACTTGGTCAATTACCTCTACGTTTTTGCATGATTTGTCAATAGGAAAAAATTGTTGGGTGTAACTTGGCTGAAAACATATAAAATCTCATTCTTCAATATATATTAATCTTTTGTTGTTTTTCTTGAACTTGAAATTAATTAATACAATCCTAAATTACAAAATTAATTGTCGGTGTATTTGTTGATCAACAGATATAGATAAAATTAGCTAGCTGGGGACCTAGCTAAAAAAAAGTCCACATAACATTATAGCGCATGCATAAATGGAAACTAAGATTTAAATAGACCCCAAAGAATAGCTTGGGAGATTTCAACTGCCAAAACATTTACTTCCAATGGGAGAAGCTGAAAAGTTTCCTCAGGTTGGTCGAGAACATTTATATATAATTCTTTCTTTCTTTTATTTAGTATTTTATTCGAAAGAATATTTCTAAAAAAATTTGAAAGGCAGCTTAATGCAGCTGAATTTTTGAGTTTCGTCGCAAGAGAAATTTGAGGTGAATTTTGGGTGTCTTTCAAGGCACCCAAGTTGATATTAGTGATTCCGGCAAATTTGGGAAGTTTGAAGGCTCTAATGGTGTTGAAACACGATAGCAGTACTGTTGTTTTCTGTTTGATATATTCACTCTGGCTTTTGATACTATTTCAGAAGAGATCGGACAAAACCTAAGGCTAGAGGACAAGAATACGAAATGGAAAGCTCTTGAATATCCTTTAAGAGAGCTTCACAAGATATTCAAAGAAGGTGGTGAACTCTCATAAAAAAATTATTGTTTAGAAATCAAAGATTGATGGGGCAAAGCGATTAGCCTACATCAAAATAAGGACTGCGTCGAGCTCCACATACACAACTTGTTCTGCTGCTTTCCGGTTGTTATTGAGGCCATTGAGACTGCTGCAGAAATCTCGGCATCAGACCATGATGATATGCAAAAGAGGAGACTTATGTTAATGATAAAATACGATAAAGAGTGGAATGACCCGAAACTTTTTCAATGGATGTTAGGAGAACAGTACTTGGTTCCTCGAGAAATATGTAATCGATTGGATGATGCTTGGAAAGAAGATAGATGGTTCCTTTTTGAAGGAGTCAGGGGGAGGAAAAGTTCAGCTGCCAATGTTATGGCCAAGCATGAGCCTCTGACTTGGAGATTTACCGACTAGTAAACTAAGTGGCTCGGAGCCAGTATACTGAAAGGTCTTGCCAAGTTGGATCTTAGTGGGAGCTAAAGATTATAATGTGAAGAAAAGATTAGGATCAGGGAGAAGCCACTACAAGGAGATCCACTGGTTGGGGAGGATTTTGCTTTACGAACCTTTTATGGGGATATTGAACCACTAAATGCCGAGATTTCTTTGGTTTCATCAATTTCCCTTCCAAATATAATGCAATACCTTGGTGCATTCTATGATGAGGAAAAGAAAGAGGGGTTTCTTGTTATGGAGCTGATGCAGAAGAATCTTGGAATTTATATAAAAGAGAATTATGGTCAATGAAAGCGGTATCCCAAGCCTTGACAATGCAATTTTTTCCTTAATTTCACCAAAATAACAAAAGTCATTAGGCTGATCGTCATTCTCTTCCTCTGTCTTGAGAAAATCCAAAAAGTTGTAGCCTTGAACCAGATACGAGGACGGAAGTATTGTTTCAAAAAATGGTGGGTTGATGATGATGATTTGTGGCTGAGATGTGAAGGATAGAGTTAGAGATGAGAGAGAGAGAGAGAGAGAGAGAGAGAGAGGGGATGAACAATATCTATTTTGCCCCGTAACAAATTGTAAAAAAATTATACTTCAATGAGTCGATTATATAAAATTAACTTCAATAATGATGTAAATGTAAATTCGACCTCGATTCAGTGGGAAAATAATGATTTAATACAAGTCATCATTGCCATGTCATATTTAATATGTTGAATAATTCACGTAAACAGTCATGTAAGCTGCCATGTCAACATCCGGTTAAATTTTAACAATCTTAGATGAAAATTTTAAATTTTGTAAGAAAATTCAGTTCAGTGAGTCGATTATAAAAAAAAATTAATTCAATGATATATATATATATATATATATATATATATATATATATATATATATATATATATATATATATTGGTGTCTAGTTGAGTGGAAAAAAAAAAGTGATTTAACCCCACCCATGAATCAATTTTGTTTAGGGATTGCTTAGCTTAGGGTTCAATTCATTGATTGACTTTGGAAGGGCTGACTTAGGGTTCAATTTGCTTAAACGATCAAACTGGAACAATTCTCCATTAATATGGCTTCCAACAGACATGTGGGGTCCATTAAATGGTATTTATGAGGGAATTTTTCCCTTCAGATCCAGGTAATGAAGGCCATATGGGATGATCTGTGCCTAAAGGTGCATAAAAGGCTTGAGCCTGGCTTTGGTCCGGCCTAAGCCTGACCTGACTTGGAAAAAGCCCTGAGCTTGTGGCCTTAAAAAGCTTGGTCTGCAGACCTTCACCAACCCAACTTCTATACAAATCAGCTCAACCCAACTTCTTTACACATTTAACTTATGGTGTACGCAGCCCAACTTATGATTTACACGTTTAACTTCTTTACACATTTAGATGACCTAGCCCAATAAAATGTGTTAGTTCCCGTGGACACAAAAATGATCTAGAAGGGGGGGTGGGGTTGAATAGATCCTTTAAAAAACTTTTTCTTTATAATTCGAAAGTATATTAGTTATGATTAATAGAATCAATTCAGGCACAGCGGGATATACTTTAAGAACCCCTTCAAAGATGTATGCATGATTTCAAACAATTGTTTTAATCTACGGTATGGGTAATAGCAGATAAAACAGTTAGAATGCATAATGTAAAGACATAAAGTAGATGACACAAGAGGTTTAAGTGGTTCGGAGACTGAACAACTCCTACTCCACTCTTCTACTTCGACGAGTAGGAAATCCACTAATTTAGTCACTAAGACAAGGACACTCTGCCCTCCACATGTCCAGCAGACTTGAGTTATTTTTAGCCACTTAGGCAAGGATCCTTTGACCTTCCTCAAGTCCTGCAGACATGAGTTATTTTTAGCCACTTAGGTAAGGATCCTTTGACCCTCCTCAAGTCCCGCAGACGAGTTGTTTTGTCAATTAAGACAAGGATCCGTTGATCCTCTTTGGTGTGTTGAATGTTTGTCGGGTTGTGCTGCTAAGATGAACTTTGATTTTCTTTATCTTCTGGTACTTAACAGCTGTTTGTGATCAGTTTCTGGATGCCACTGATGTTTGTCGTTGATGCTCTTTTCCTTCTTCTGGTAATCTGCAGTTACCCTTGATCACTTTTGATGTCCTGCTGAGTTCTTCAGATAAGTTTTGTGCTCAGCAGTTCCTTAGAACACTTAGCCTTCTTGAATACAGAATCTCATTATGTTCTTCTTTTGCTCAAGGTGTTCTTGGCTTCTTTGGTCATTCGACTCTTAGCTTATATGCCAGCCCTTCGGCATTTTTAGTTTCAGTGAAGCTTTTCAATAGATTATGTGACGCCCCCAAATTCGGGTTACAAATACCCGGATCCGGTCATCACGATCCAATACAAACATTCACCTCTAAACAACATACAATAACTAAATGCGAAATAATAAACATATGTTGTTCATTCAAAAGGTGTTACTAGTCCCAAGATACGATAACCTTACAAAAAGTACACAAATACCCTTAATAAAGTACTTAGGGTTTATATTACATAACAGTTAATTTAAATTAACTACAGGACTGCAATCTCGAAGTCTATTACTTCATCTTTCCTTTACCCTTGTTCTTTCCCGAAGTCTCGGGTTGCACTGCAATAAGGTTTCATGATATAGCAAGAGTGAGCAACTAGTTTGCTCAACAAGTTTAAATAACAACAAGGAACAATATATCATGAATGAAAGGGAATAGCTGAACAATTCAATAATGTGAATAACATAAGCAGGAATAATAAGTTGCTTTTAAAATTAGGATAGTCAAATAGACTATGAACTATAAATATCCACTGTAGTCAATAGCAGGTTGACTCAATGGTTACTACCAGAAATATGTACCCGAGGGGATCAGCCTCAGTACAATATGTGTATGCATAACATTTAATTTCCGTATTTTTGTACCTGATATTAGATACAGGGTACTCCCCTATAATAAAGGGGTGTTCATAATAGTCTAAGAATCCGCATCTTCAATGATTTGGATAGCTTTTAAAATCTTTAACATAAATGTCTAGCCGAACAATGACTTAGACCTACTTTGAACAGTTCTTTAAACAATAGAACAATAATTAAGTACAAGTCAATGACTGTACAATCTCAAGTGCAACAAGTGCGAATCACAATAATATCGATGTGGAATAATTATAAAGTAATTAAACCACTCAAAGCATGCTTGAAATAACAGTTCAAGTTTAGATAAATAATTTGCTCAATGAAATGAGTTTAGAGATAAGGAACTTGCCTGTCTGCTCAGCTACAATATATGTCTAGCTTTAACTAACTTGCTTTGAAAGACCTAACATTAATAAAGTTGGTCTATTAATTAGTATGACGTATTTGCACAACTATACGTTCGCTAAGGTACTTATTTATCATATAAGTACCAACACATAATCAGTCAAAATAATATTATTAACCTTATAGACCCTTAATCATTTTAGGTTAATAATTTAATAAGTTAGAAAATATTTTTCTAAGTGTTGGACACTTATTAAACCCTTAAACAACTTATTACAATTGTTTAATTAAAGTATAATTAAATTAAATTTACTTTATTAATTAAATCTCTATTTAATTACTATTTAATCTTGGTTAAATAGAAATTAATTAATTAACTCTAGTTATTATTTAAAATAAATAATAACTAATTGTACTTACGTATTATTTAATCATAGTTAAATAATAAATAATTATTGATTCATTTTAACCTTCTTTAATTTAATATTAATCAACTAATAGTTAACTAAGTAATTAACCTTACCTATTATTTAATTTGAGGAAATTAAATAATAGTTTACTCATTTTAATCCTCTTTAATTATTATTTAATGTCAATTAAATAATAATCAATTATTTAATTAATTTTAATTATTGTTTAAGATTAAATAAAATTTAATTTATTTATCCTTATATTATTTAAATTAAATGACTTAATTTTCCTTAATCATTATTTAATGCTAATTAAATAATAATTAATTACTTAATTATCCTTATTTATTATTTAATAATATTTAAATAATAAATAGTTAATTTATAAGTTTTTATATCTTCTTTAATTATTATTTAATGGGAATTAAATAATAATTGCTAATTTATCTCCTTTATTTATTATTAACATTTTAAATAATAAATAACTAATAAATTTATTTAACTTAACCATGATTTAACTAACTAGATTAATATTTAAAATATTTAAATATTTAAATATTAAACTTAATTAAAAATATCCTTTCCAATATCATTTTTGTATTATTATTATTTTTGTTATAATTTTAAATTAGTTTTTAAATATTTAAATTAATTAAATTAAACCCGAATGGCATTTTCGTAAATAAGTTGAAAAACCGGACCGATGGCATTTCTGTAATTAAGTTGAAAACTGATCCGAGGGCAAAATAGTAATTTCGCCAATAAAAACACGGAGGGGCATTTTGGTAATTTCGAGAAATCTTCTGCTTGCGCATTGCGCGCGTCAAGCTGGAACAGGACCCAAAACGGTGCCGTTTTGGGAGTCACTGTTGTTGGCTTCCGCGCGTACGCGCGGCTTAACTTTTTCTGAGGCAAAACGACGCCGTTTTGCCTCCGCGTTTTCGTGTGCACAGTGGTCCGCGCATTGCGCGGCCACCCTTTTTTTTTTTAATTCCAGCAGAATGTGAATAGTGCAATTTTTAACAAAATTATACCTTCAATAAATCTTTAACTTCACAATAAAAATCCAAAAAAATTACCAATCACCTTATATTAATTTATAACATGAAAAAATTAATTTTTCATGATTTAATAACATATTTTTTTTATAAAAATTTTTACATCACATAAACTACTATAAATCATAACTTTTTGTGTACAACTCCATTTTGAGTGATTCAAACTTTGTTTTTCTCATGATTTAATGTTCTATAATATTAGAACATTAAATCTAAATATTATCAAAAATTATTTTTGAGATTTATTTTGAGATTTATTTTGAGATTTATTTTCACACCACCAAATACATGTTTTCCATCATTAACACTCATAAAACATAAGTTAACACATGATCAACTATATAAACATACATAGCATGATATTAACCATAAAAATTATTACACAAATATTTATACCCTAAACTTGAAAGAAAAAAACAAGATTATGGTTTAAAAATAATTACCTTGTTTTGATAGCTATCCTCCTTTTCTTTCCAAAATATGTTGTGAAGGAAGATGACATGCACCAAGACTCCTTCTCTCCTCTTAGTATTTTGCTCTCAAATTTTCTCAAACTCTCAAATGCTCTCTAGCTCTCTCTTTTGATTTGAAAATAAAAGATGATAAATGATTTACAAAAACTACTAACTTGTAAGTATACTTACAATTTGAGTAGATATAAAATCTATATCTATCAAATTTCCATAATGAGGGTGGTTGGAGACTTGTGCAAGAATTCTAGCTAAGTACTAAGTTGGTGAAAAGAAGCATGGTTTCATGTACTTTTAAAAATAAAACAAGCAATCCTTTTAATTAATAAATAAAAATCAAATAATACAAAACCTCACTTTTCTCTCTCCTCTCCATGTCTTGGTCGGCTGATGGACCATAGAATTGTCCCAAAATCATAGTCACTTTCTCCTTTTTAATTAATTAATAGTTATATAATTGTTTTTCCAAGTGGGCCAATCATTGGGCTTTAATTTAAAATACCAATTGGGCTTCTATTAAATTGTTTGGGCTACTAAATTGTCAAATTTTATTATTCTCCACTTGGGCTACTAATTGACCCATGTTGGGCTAATTTAATAATTTACACATTAATTATTCAATCCATGATTAAATAAGTAATTAGATTGAATAAATAATTTAATATTTTAACCCATTATTATTAAATTACTAACTGGACTAATAAATATTATTATTATTATTTCACATTATTTAAATTAATTAATAATCATATTAATTAATTTATTATATTTAATTAACTCATTATATTCAATTTAATTGAATATTTAATTAATAGGAAACTTATCAATTATTTTGATATTAAAACTTTAGGGTTTGTTCACTAATTTAATAACATATTAGCGACCCCCCTTAATTAATTTTAGTAATTAATTACATAATTATTTAATCACATAATTAATTAATCACATAAAAAGATTTAAATAATCTCGAAAAACTAACTCCTTGGAAACTAAATTAATAATTTAATTAATAATGACGTGAAAATTCTAGGACATTACATTCTCCCCCCCTTATAAAAATTCCGTCCTCGGAATTGTAAAATAAGGTTACTCAAATAAAAACGGGTAATTCGTTCTCATTTCTTCCTCTAGTTCCCACGTAGCTTCTTCAATTGCGTGATTTCTCCAAAGTACTTTGACAGAATGAATTATCTTATTCCTCAGTTTCTGTTCCTTCCTATCGAGTATCTGAACAGGAACTTCTTCATATGATAAGTCCTTCTCGACTTGAATTGGTTCATAGGAGATAACGTGCTTGTAGTCCGGTTTATATGGCCGTAACACTGACACGTGAAACACGTTGTGAATGTGCTCCAGTTCAGGAGGTAATGCTACCTCGTACGCCACTTCACCGACTCGCCTCAAGATTTCGAACGGTCCTATGAACCTAGGGCTCAGCTTGCCCTTCTTACCAAAACGGATTTTCCCCTTCCAGGGAGATACCTTCAGAAATACGAAACTGCCCACGTCGAAGTCCCGCTTTTGGCGATGCAAATCTGCGTACTTCTTTTGACGATCTTGAGCTGCTACCAGTCGATTCCTGATAAGTTGTACTGTGTCTGCAGTCTGCTGCACCATTTCAGGTCCAAGCATTCTTCGTTCACCGACCTCGTCCCAACACAACGGTGTTCGACATTTTCTTCCATAAAGCGCTTCGTATGGTGGCATACCGATACTAGCGTGGTAGCTGTTATTGTAAGCGAACTCCACCAGTGGCAAATGGTCATCCCAACTGCCCTTTAGGTCCATTACGACCGCTCGGAGCATATCCTCCAAGGTCTGAATCGTTCGCTCGCTCTGGCCGTCAGTTTGAGGATGGTATGCTGTACTCAACCTCAACTGTGTACCCATCCTTGCTTGCAGACTTTTCCAAAAATTTGACGTGAAGCGCGGATCTCTGTCGGACACAATCGATATCGGTACTCCATGTCGTGACACTATCTCCTTCACATAGAGCTTCGCTAACTGCTCCAGATTGTACCGTATTCTGATAGGTAGAAAATGAGCTGACTTGGTCAGACGATCCACTATTACCCAGATGGCGTCCAAACCTTTATGTGTCGGTGGCAAACCCACCACAAAATCCATCGTGATGTGCTCCCACTTCCACTCGGGAATCTCTAGTGGTTGAAGCAGCCCGCTCGGCCGCTGATGCTCTGCTTTAACCCGCTGGCATGTCAGACATCGACTGACACATTCTGCCACTTCCTTCTTCATATTCGGCCACCAAAAATATTTCCTTAAATCCTGATACATCTTCGTACTCCCGGGATGTACTGAGTACCTTGTACTGTGAGCTTCCTGAAGAATCTCTTCCCGAAGCTCCGGATCTAACGGTACCCAGACTCTCCCTTCAAACCTTAGCAACCCTGTGCTATCAATCTTGTACTTAAGCTCCTCGCCTTCAGCAAGTCGCTTCTTAATACTATCACAATCTTCATCCTTTTCCTGAGCCTCTTTGATCTTGTCTAATAAGGTCGGGCTTGCTGATACTGTAAATAACTTCTCGTCTGGCTCCATCGGATATTTGATCTCCAACTCCAAACGTTCAAAATCTCTCACCAACTCTTCCTGATTTGTTAGCTTCAACAACTTCTCCCTGCCTTTTCTGCTCAAAGCATTTGCTACTACATTGGCCTTGCCCGGATGGTACAGAATCTCACAGTCGTAGTCTTTGATCAATTCTAACCATCGGCGCTGCCTCATATTCAACTCCTTTTGAGTGAAGATATATTTCAGACTTTTGTGGTCTGTATATATCTCACACTTCTCGCCATATAGGTAGTGCCTCCAAATCTTCAGGGCAAAAACTACCGCTGCTAACTCCAGGTCATGAGTCGGGTAACCCTTCTCATAATCCTTTAACTGACGTGACGCATACGCAATGACCTTGCCGTGTTGCATTAGCACACAACCAAGACCCTTGTGTGACGCATCACTGTACACTACGAACCCTCCCGTGTCGTCCGGTAAAGCCAACACTGGTGCCTGGCTCAACCTCTTTTTCAACTCCATAAAACTTTCCTCGCACTTCTCCGACCAAACAAACTTCACAGTCTTTCGGGTAAGATTGGTCAACGGTGATGCTATCTTCGAAAAATCCTGAATGAATCTCCGATAATACCCCGCTAACCCTAAGAAACTCCTGATCTCAGTCGGCGTCTTCGGTTGTTCCCAATTGATAACTGCCTCCACCTTCGCTGGATCCACCGAAACACCGTCTTTGTCGATAACATGACCTAGAAACTGCACTCTCTGCAACCAAAATTCACACTTCGAAAACTTAGCGTACAGCTTCTCCCTTCTTAAAGCCTCCAATGCGATCCGTAAGTGTTCTGCATGTTCTTCCTCCGTCTTCGAATACACCAATATGTCATCAATGAATACGACCACGAACTTGTCCAAGTACTGCTTGAACACTCTGTTCATCATATCCATGAATGCCGCTGGTGCATTCGTCAGTCCAAATGACATCACTAGAAACTCGAAATGACCATAACGAGTTCTGAATGCCGTTTTCGGGATATCCTCCTCCCTCACCTTCAGTTGATGATAACCCGTCCTCAAATCTATTTTCGAAAAGTATTTCGCTCCCTTAAGTTGATCAAACAGATCATCAATTCTGGGCAGCGGATATCTGTTCTTAATGGTGACCTTGTTCAACTCCCGGTAATCAATACCAAGCCTCATCGAACCATCCTTCTTCTTTACAAACAGAACCGGCGCTCCCCATGGTTACACGCTTGGTCTGATGTAACCTTTATCTAATAGTTCCTGCAGCTGAACCATCAATTCTTTCATTTCTACTGGTGCTATACGATACGACGCCTTTGATATCGGTGCGGTCCCCGGTACCAAATCAATAACAAACTCCACTTCTCTGTCCGGCGGTAACCCCGGAATCTCTTCTGGGAAAACATCAGCGAATTCCCGTACAACAGGTATCTGACTCAGTTCGCCCTCGACACGTTGAGTATCGACCACATGAGCCAAATAACCTACGCACCCTTTCCTGAGCAACTTTCGTGCTTGCATCATCGTCAGACAACTTGATTGTCTCGGCGATTTACTACCGTAAAATATAACTTTGGACTTATTCGGAGTCTTTAAGTGCACACACTTCTTCTTACAGTCAATAACCGCCCCGTGACTCGATAGCCAATCCATCCCTAGGATTACATCAAACTCCCCCAGACGAATCGGTATCAAATCTACGTTAAGTCTAAACCCTCGTAATTCAGCACAACAGTTCCTATGAATGTAGTCTACGGGAATGATTTCTTTGTTTGCTACTTCTACGTTCATAGGGTGTTCTAGCTTTTCTTGAGGTAAATCTAATCTCTTAGCAAAATCTTCAGAAACAAATGAGCAGGTAGCACCCGAATCAAACAATACATATGCATTAATATCATTGATCGGGATGATACCTGACACCACGTCCTTGGAGTCGACTGCATCCTGCACAGTCATGTTGAAGGTGCGCGCTGTGGGTCGGTTGGCCTGACTGGCTGGCCCTCCAATGCTCAGCCTGTTGTTGTTGTTGTTACTGTTGTTGTTGCTGCTGTTGCCTCTGTTGCCACTCCCAGCGTCTCCCTTCCTCTTTGGGCAGTCCTTGGCATGATGATCGGTTGCTCCACAGGAGAAACATACTCCCTTCATCTTCTTCGGGCATTGTGGAGCCATGTGCCCTGGCTGTCCGCAGCTATAGCAAACACTTTTCCCTTTCAAGCATTCGCCCGTGTGGTTCTTACCACAATTGTTGCATTTGCCTACTTTCTTAACCTCTCCTCCAGATTTGTTACCTCCGGACGATTGACTTTCATTCCACTTTCGTTTATTGGGGTTGCTGCCTCCACTGCTCCCCGTCTTCTGTCCTTCATGACCTTTCTTCCTCTCCTGGTTGAATTTAGCCAGGGCATCACTGCCACCCTCTGCAATGATTGCCCTTTCCAATAGTTCTGCAAAGCTCTTGATTTTTAATACCGCTACAGAACGGTACACCCACGGCTTCAGTCCCAGCTCAAACCTCCGAGCCTTCCTAGCCTCCGTATCCACTTGATGAGTTGCAAACCTTGCCAACTCATTAAACTTGGCCGCATACTCGGCCACAGACATACTCCCCTGTTTTAGCTCGAGGAATTTCACCTCCATTTCTTGCTGCATGCTTTCTGGGAAGTAGTTTTCCAGAAACATTTCCTTAAAGCGTGCCCAGGTGATGACGCCTTCTCCCGCACGGCCCTTGTTGGCCTTCCACCAGTAGTTCGCCTCCCCCTTCATCATGAAGGTAGCGAAACTAGTCTTCTGTGCTTCGGCCACCCTAGCGACCTCAAACACCTTCTCCATTTCCTCGATCCAAGTCTGTGCTTCGATCGGGTTTAGAGTTCCCTGAAACTCCGGTGGTCCAACCAGTTTGAAGTCCTTAAAGTTTGCCAAGTGCGGCGCTGGCTGCGGTGCTGGTTGTACTACCACTGGTGGGGGTCTAGTTTGCATGGCTTCCGCCAGCATTTCTGCAAACATCCTCATAGGATTGGGTTGATCCCCAACCTCACTCACTGACTCTGGGATACGTTGATTGCGTGGTCTACCTCTCGGCATGATCTGCTAAAGAGCACATCTTAGACTTATGCTTATAGTTCTACACATTATGTTAGCCAAATTAACATTTAAATTTAAACTATATATCAAGCATATTTGATTTAAACAAGGAAGTAAATGCATTTATATTCATATACCAATGTTTTAGTACAGACTCAACAAGTGGCATACTTCTATAAACGCTCAAGGCACAAGTTGCCTAATAACGACTATCCTCTGACGAACAAAAGTGAGGATTCACAACCATCAACCCCCCCTAACAGAACAAAAGTTGGGGTCTAACTGACATCCTATGCATACATAAAAATATAAAGGCTTACAATAGCTGAAACATCCCTAATAGAAACAAAATGTGGGACTCGCTACTTCTAGATACAAATAAGATAACAATAATAAATCACCGCCTGCTGCGGTGAACAGTCCTACGAATAGCCCTGCGTAAAGCCTGCTGGGCCAACTCCTCCACTGTACGGCGACGAATCCAGCGTCTGCTGTTACCCGCCTCCCTAGGGTGCCTCCTAACCCGACGCCTCAGTCGATCAAACAAAGTGCCAAGAGCATATTCTAAGGTGTCGACCCTAGCAGCTCTCTCCCTATCAAGCTCAGCCCTGACTGTCTGAAGAACTGTCTGACTAGCCATCTCCCTAGCATCCAACCTCTCCACCGTCTGCCTCAGCTGACTATTCTGGATCATCAGCTGCTGCACAGTAGGGCCCAACGGAGGTGCAGCGCTCTCCAACTGCTGAATTTTGGCCTGCAAATCGGCCATCTTCTCCTTAAGTTCCATGTTCTCACCAGAGAACATGTAAGCTGCGTCTCTATACTGCTCCTCAGTCTGCTGGTGAATCTGGTTCTGCTCCTCTAGGTGCTGAACCCTCTCCTCTAGCTCATCATTAGCCGTAGTCAAAGTATCGATGATGTCATTGGCAGTAGTGCCCATGCCATCAGCATACTCTGCTGGCTCCTCCTGCTCGTCATCCTCAGAATCGGCCTCATCCTCAGATTCGGCTTCCTCCTCACTATAGGGCCTCATCACCCCACCCCTGACGGGCTCCGCGGCATCCCTACTATCATCCTCCTCCGGATCGGACTCTCCTACTGGTGCTACAGGTGCAACGGGTGCATACCCTACCAACTGCTGCGTATCCACTGGTATATCAATGAATACCACGTCCTCTCGAGCTCCGCTCGTCTCGCCTATAGCCATCCTACAACACAACAGAAAACTAACATCAGTACAGCAATAAAATATATTCATTGAAGAAATGAAATTATATTTCATTGGGAACGACTCGACTCGATGAATTCCCCAATTCATCAAAACCACATAGGATAAATCTCCTCGATTTATCTCCTAACACTCAATACGAGTTTAATACTAAGGTTATAACTTAGGTTTCGCAATCCTAACGTTTCTAACCTACAGCTCTGATACCAACCTGTGACGCCCCCAAATTCGGGTTACAAATACCCGGATCCGGTCATCACGATCCAATACAAACATTCACCTCTAAACAACATACAATAACTAAATGCGGAATAATAAACATATGTTGTTCATTTAAAAGGTGTTACTAGTCCCAAGATACGATAACCTTACAAAAAGTACACAAATACCCTTAATAAAGTACTTAGGGTTTATATTACATAACAGTTAATTTAAATTAACTACAGGACTGCAATCTCGAAGTCTATTACTTCATCTTTCCTTTACCCTTGTTCTTTCCCGAAGTCTCGGGTTGCACTGCAATAAGGTTTCATGATATAGCAAGAGTGAGCAACTAGTTTGCTCAACAAGTTTAAATAACAACAAGGAACAATATATCATGAATGAAAGGGAATAGCTGAACAATTCAATAATGTGAATAACATAAGCAGGAATAATAAGTTGCTTTTAAAATTAGGATAGTCAAATAGACTATGAACTATAAATATCCACTGTAGTCAATAGCAGGTTGACTCAATGGTTACTACCAGAAATATGTACCCGAGGGGATCAGCCTCAGTACAATATGTGTATGCATAACATTTAATTTCCGTATTTTTGTACCTGATATTAGATACAGGGTACTCCCCTATAATAAAGGGGTGTTCATAATAGTCTAAGAATCCGCATCTTCAATGATTTGGATAGCTTTTAAAATCTTTAACATAAATGTCTAGCCGAACAATGACTTAGACCTACTTTGAACAGTTCTTTAAACAATAGAACAATAATTAAGTACAAGTCAATGACTGTACAATCTCAAGTGCAACAAGTGCGAATCACAATAATATCGATGTGGAATAATTATAAAGTAATTAAACCACTCAAAGCATGCTTGGAAATAACAGTTCAAGCTTAGATAAATAATTTGCTCAATGAAATGAGTTTAGAGATAAGGAACTTGCCTGTCTGCTCAGCTACAATATATGTCTAGCTTTAACTAACTTGCTTTGAAAGACCTAACATTAATAAAGTTGGTCTATTAATTAGTATGACGTATTTGCACAACTATACGTTCGCTAAGGTACTTATTTATCATATAAGTACCAACACATAATCAGTCAAAATAATATTATTAACCTTATAGACCCTTAATCATTTTAGGTTAATAATTTAATAAGTTAGAAAATATTTTTCTAAGTGTTGGACACTTATTAAACCCTTAAACAACTTATTACAATTGTTTAATTAAAGTATAATTAAATTAAATTTACTTTATTAATTAAATCTCTATTTAATTACTATTTAATCTTGGTTAAATAGAAATTAATTAATTAACTCTAGTTATTATTTAAAATAAATAATAACTAATTGTACTTACGTATTATTTAATCATAGTTAAATAATAAATAATTATTGATTCATTTTAACCTTCTTTAATTTAATATTAATCAACTAATAGTTAACTAAGTAAT
The DNA here is from genome assembly GCA_947179155.2 of Hedera helix. NCBI lineage: Eukaryota > Viridiplantae > Streptophyta > Magnoliopsida > Apiales > Araliaceae > Hedera > Hedera helix. The sequence goes on from OX359279.1 coordinate 30,406,246, forward strand.
TAACCTTACCTATTATTTAATTTGAGGAAATTAAATAATAGTTTACTCATTTTAATCCTCTTTAATTATTATTTAATGTCAATTAAATAATAATCAATTATTTAATTAATTTTAATTATTGTTTAAGATTAAATAAAATTTAATTTATTTATCCTTATATTATTTAAATTAAATGACGTAATTTTCCTTAATCATTATTTAATGCTAATTAAATAATAATTAATTACTTAATTATCCTTATTTATTATTTAATAATATTTAAATAATAAATAGTTAATTTATAAGTTTTTATATCTTCTTTAATTATTATTTAATGGGAATTAAATAATAATTGCTAATTTATCTCCTTTATTTATTATTAACATTTTAAATAATAAATAACTAATAAATTTATTTAACTTAACCATGATTTAACTAACTAGATTAATATTTAAAATATTTAAATATTTAAATATTAAACTTAATTAAAAATATCCTTTCCAATATCATTTTTGTATTATTATTATTTTTGTTATAATTTTAAATTAGTTTTTAAATATTTAAATTAATTAAATTAAACCCGAATGGCATTTTCGTAAATAAGTTGAAAAACCGGACCGATGGCATTTCTGTAATTAAGTTGAAAACTGATCCGAGGGCAAAATAGTAATTTCGCCAATAAAAACACGGAGGGGCATTTTGGTAATTTCGAGAAATCTTCTGCTTGCGCATTGCGCGCGTCAAGCTGGAACAGGACCCAAAACGGTGCCGTTTTGGGAGTCACTGTTGTTGGCTTCCGCGCGTACGCGCGGCTTAACTTTTTCTGAGGCAAAACGACGCCGTTTTGCCTCCGCGTTTTCGTGTGCACAGTGGTCCGCGCATTGCGCGGCCACCCTTTTTTTTTTAATTCCAGCAGAATGTGAACAGTGCAATTTTTAACAAAATTATACCTTCAATAAATCTTTAACTTCACAATAAAAATCCAAAAAAATTACCAATCACCTTATATTAATTTATAACATGAAAAAATTAATTTTTCATGATTTAATAACATATTTTTTTTATAAAAATTTTTACATCACATAAACTACTATAAATCATAACTTTTTGTGTACAACTCCATTTTGAGTGATTCAAACTTTGTTTTTCTCATGATTTAATGTTCTATAATATTAGAACATTAAATCTAAATATTATCAAAAATTATTTTTGAGATTTATTTTGAGATTTATTTTGAGATTTATTTTCACACCACCAAATACATGTTTTCCATCATTAACACTCATAAAACATAAGTTAACACATGATCAACTATATAAACATACATAGCATGATATTAACCATAAAAATTATTACACAAATATTTATACCCTAAACTTGAAAGAAAAAAACAAGATTATGGTTTAAAAATAATTACCTTGTTTTGATAGCTATCCTCCTTTTCTTTCCAAAATATGTTGTGAAGGAAGATGACATGCACCAAGACTCCTTCTCTCCTCTTAGTATTTTGCTCTCAAATTTTCTCAAACTCTCAAATGCTCTCTAGCTCTCTCTTTTGATTTGAAAATAAAAGATGATAAATGATTTACAAAAACTACTAACTTGTAAGTATACTTACAATTTGAGTAGATATAAAATCTATATCTATCAAATTTCCATAATGAGGGTGGTTGGAGACTTGTGCAAGAATTCTAGCTAAGTACTAAGTTGGTGAAAAGAAGCATGGTTTCATGTACTTTTAAAAATAAAACAAGCAATCCTTTTAATTAATAAATAAAAATCAAATAATACAAAACCTCACTTTTCTCTCTCCTCTCCATGTCTTGGTCGGCTGATGGACCATAGAATTGTCCCAAAATCATAGTCACTTTCTCCTTTTTAATTAATTAATAGTTATATAATTGTTTTTCCAAGTGGGCCAATCATTGGGCTTTAATTTAAAATACCAATTGGGCTTCTATTAAATTGTTTGGGCTACTAAATTGTCAAATTTTATTATTCTCCACTTGGGCTACTAATTGACCCATGTTGGGCTAATTTAATAATTTACACATTAATTATTCAATCCATGATTAAATAAGTAATTAGATTGAATAAATAATTTAATATTTTAACCCATTATTATTAAATTACTAACTGGACTAATAAATATTATTATTATTATTTCACATTATTTAAATTAATTAATAATCATATTAATTAATTTATTATATTTAATTAACTCATTATATTCAATTTAATTGAATATTTAATTAAAAGGAAACTTATCAATTATTTTGATATTAAAACTTTAGGGTTTGTTCACTAATTTAATAACATATTAGCGACCCCCCTTAATTAATTTTAGTAATTAATTACATAATTATTTAATCACATAATTAATTAATCACATAAAAAGATTTAAATAATCTCGAAAAACTAACTCCTTGGAAACTAAATTAATAATTTAATTAATAATGACGTGAAAATTCTAGGACATTACAGATTAGGTCGTGTATATTGTTCTTGCTCTCACTCGTTACTTTCCTTCTTTTCAGATCTACTCTTTTATAAACTTTCAATGATCTTCCCGTTGCAGATCTATCTATTACAAATCTTCCCTTTGGAGCCTGCTTAGTTGCAGACTTCTTTAAATATTAGGTCAGAGTGTTTAATGCTCTGTTGTTCCTAACTTGTTGACTTGTCTTCTTTATTTCCAGAGAGATGTGTCAATTCTGGGTTCTTCCCAACCTTTATAGAGTGGATAGGTCTTTTAGAGAATATGACAGTCTTCTGATTTCTTGAGCCTGATGCATGACACTAGAAGTCTTTGCTCTGACACTCAGCACGCATAAGTCAGTATTTTGATATTTCTGACTTCTACTATAGCAGATGTTTTAGATGCGTTGATGTAGATGTTTCTGAAGTAATCAACCACTCATCTTGAGACTACTAGCTTAAGTGCTTTAACATCTTCAATCCTTGTTAGCACTTAAGCACTCTACGATCAATTTAGTTGTAGCATTTTGCTTCTGATTGTTGAGTTATCTGGTGGCTCTGCTATGTAGCTCTACGATCTTGCTTGACGTAGGCTTCTTTGTAGATCATAGAGTGGTTGACTGTACTAATTCTACGATCTTATCTGAGCCTTGCTGTTCTGACGATATGCTTCTCATGCTCCGTGATCTTCATTGAGTTTTATGTACATAGAGCATTGACTTATGATATGGTTTAAGCTTTAGCAGGTGCTTTCTTTATCATAGAGGACTGCTCTATGAACTTCAGGTGCTAGTTCTGCTTGGCCTATATGTCATAGAGGGCTGCTCTAAGATCTTCAGGTGCCAGATCTTCTATCGTAGAGGACTGCCCTACGATCGTCAGGTGCTTGATCTTCTATCGTTGATGACTGCTTTACGAGCTTCAGTTGTCAGATCTTTTATTGTTGAGAACTGCTCTACGAACTTCAGTTGCATTATCTGCTGAATATTCAAAAGCTGTTTATGAAAGGTAGCGTTTGAATATTTTCAGCTTAACTCAATGATTGTTTGAACGTTGTACTTCTGAGCTTGCTTTTTCACTCTACGACTTAGCTTTGCTACTTTACGATCTTGCCTATGGTGTAAGTCGTAGTGCAATCGTAGAGTTATGGTTTGAACTGCTCTACGATCTCTGTTAAGACTAGATGTTTTAGATGTACTCAGAGATCTATGTTCAGTTTGTTTGACAACTCAAAGACAGCCTTCTGGATGATCTTTATGAGGATCGTTGTCATAACTCTGAATGCTCATGTAGAGGTTGCTCTTTGAATCTGCTTGGTTCGTAGACTGGATTATGATAATCGTAGAGTGACTGACTGTATTGACTCTACGATCCCGAGAGTTAGCTCTACGATGTTGAGACAACTCTACGATCTGCCGAGAGGACTCTTCAATCTGCCGAGAGGACTCTTCAATCTGCCGAACCTTATTCTGCGTTTGCCTGGCAGACTCTACAATCTTCCTAGAAGACTCTACGATCTTCCTTTGAGTGATTTCGTAAGACTTCTTTCTGAATGACTCTTCACTTCTCAATCAGTCTTTGCTGATGAAGTTAGTGCTTGGATCTTCTGTTTGCTTGCCGGTCATTCAGGGACTTCATACTGATAATCTTTAGATAGGCAGCTCTATGATACTGCTTTGGAAATGTGAGCGTATGACTGACTATGCTGATGACTTGCAGACTTTACGATCGTGAGTGTAGTCTACGATTCTTGCTTTGACTCTCTTGCCAAACTGCTGTTCTTCTCGATCGATCAGGCCTATCTATTACAACTTAAGATCAACCTAACAAGTTTGATCTTTCTATTCATAGTCCTTGTACATTGTGATATTTTGACGGACTATACAACGCTATTAAATCATATCAGATCATCTTAACAAATTTGACCTTAACAATCTAAGTCCTTAGAACATAATGTCTATCATCTATTAAGGACTTTACAGTTTTCATTAATGCAGACATATTTGCATATTGATTCATTTATCTTTTAAGCACATCATCAAATCCTATAAAAGAGGAATAACATTCATATGCATATTCCAAACAAAATGTATTTAACGGTGACATATATACTAATAAAAAGACATTTCCTGCTATTAAGAAATTGGGAAGACCACACCAATACACCACTCAATTTTCTCTCTCATCTCACTTTTCCTTCATATGTATGTTAGGTAGTCTGCCTCCAAAGTCTAACCCAATCTCATCCTCTATAAAAAGGCTGTTGATCAAACCCAACCCAATCCCATCTAATCGAACCTAAACTAAATACTCGTCTCTGTTATACATGTATACTCTATAAGAACACTAATAATCTATTAAGTAGAGAAGAGAAAGAGAGAAAATGGAGGTAAATGCTATTAAAAAACCAACAAGACCTAGATAATCGTATCGATTCATGGCTAAGAAAGCACCATTTGATTTACATTGGAGCTACTAGACACCCTTTTATCCTTAGCATCCGAGACGGCATAGTAGACTCCTCCTCCTTCAAAACATGGCTGGTACAGTGTTCTCCCTCTTATTATTGTGTATTTCTTAAGATTTAGATTTTATTTATGTAAACTGATATGTGGGTTTTTTGGTTTTTTAATGTTCTTGTTGAAAGAGGCATTTTGTTTAATTATCTGCGGTTCTATATATGCCTTGTAGTTTGTAGATGGTGGTGATGATTGTGTATTTTTTATATATTTGTTGGTTGTGGCTAGAGATGGTGGTGATGATTGTGTACTATGTAGGTTAGTTGAACCGGCTTGGCTTGGCCGCCAGGCTCACTCAGATCACCATTTTCGCCACTAAGCCCGACCTGGCCTGGTCAACGGTCAAAACCTGGCGGCCTAGACCGACTCAGGCTAGATAGCTTGTTTGTGCACCACTATCCGTGCCACATAAGAATATTTTTTACACATCTGCAACATATTTTTTCATTTCCGTTTAAAGTCAATAGACTTAATGATTTTCCTAATATTTTGTTAGAAAACTAAAGTTTAGTTAGTCATTTGTAAGTTGACCTAAAGTATAATGATGAAAAAAATATTTATCCCGCAGCAACAGTGGTGACCATGATTCTAGAAAATAATAAAGGAAAATCGAAGATTGATAATACCAAATATACCTTTAAATAAGTGCTAAGTCTAACACCCATGACTAACTCCGACAAAATTGAACTCGATTCGGATGGAAGGTTTGATTTCAAATAATTAATATATTTTAGGGTTCAATGTCCCAAACTATTTATTTTGGGTTCAATTTCACAAATGTCGCATAGGTTAAAGTCAAAAAGATTTCTATCAAATATCTACCGACAAGGCGTGCACTTAGCAAGTTTTACGATCTTCCTTTGAAGATTTGCCAAATAAAAAGATCAAATTAAATCATATCAAAATATTATAAAGGTGTAAACGTGACTCAAATCTGGTTCCTTTGATTAAAAACACGAATTAAGAGATAAAGAGGAAATAACATTCTTGATGTTACTCTGCGATCTTGATGTTAATCTACGATTTTAGAGTTTTTTCACATTTAGCTCAACGACTTTGTCAGATTTGTTTGGTTTGCTCTACGATCTCAGAGTAACTAAGTCTTTAATTTACGAACTTGGATTTCTTGTCTATTAGAAGTTTTCACTCTAATATTTGTATCAACCTAACATATTTGATCCTTATATCTTTTTAAAATGATTATCTCTCAAGGGTTTTATAATATTACTTGTTTTTCTTTTACACGTATACATTAAGCTCATCATATTAACATATTATCATATAATCATTAAATCTAAATAAGTAAACATAAATGTACTAACATATAATTTTATACTACTAATAATAATATATGCATATGCATAAAAATTCTTTTATAATTTTTTTAATCTAAATAATAACTTAGCAAAAAAATACGACTCGTGCCTCACACAGACATTCATGCTCATTCAAATAAACGTGAACTATACAAAAGGGTGCAAGAAAGGTCGAGCGTCATCCCTTTATTAGGCTAAAGTTAAGTGGATGTCAGACCAGACCCAAGCTCATATCGAATTAGAGCGGGGTTTTTTAGAAAAATTGGAACTATTTAGGACTTTAAGTTTAGCCCAATCAAACCCAGACATCAACCACTAGTTGGTCGTTTTTGATTTTAATTATTTATTATTATTTATTTATTTTAGACTTCAATTAAACAAACTCACCAATTTCGTGAGAAGCACCGACGACATAAATAATGATTTATTATATTATTAAATAAAAAATTTTAATTAAAATTTTGAGAAGATAATTGTAGTTACTAAATTATTAAAAATTTATTTAGATAATAAATATTTGAATTATATATTATAAGTTATTTCGATAAATTATTAAGCTAAACATTTGAATGAAGTGCATATTCATTTAGTTATGATTATAAAAAAAATAATTATTTTAATTTTATTTAAATTTATTATGAAACTCTATAATAATATTAATATCGACAAAATTTGCTTGAAATTCTAATCTAAATAAAAGTATGAAACTCAAGTTTAAATAAGTTTTAATTTAGTTATGATAATTAGTTAGTAATAAATCTCCTATAATTGTTTAAATTTTTTTACAATTATGATGTTTTAAAAAAGTTAACATATTATTAATAAAATAATTATGTGACTCAGTAAAATTTAAAGTTTTAATGAATTTAATTTAGTTAGGATATTAACTTAATAATGAAAAACTGATATTAATATATAATAGATTGCGGGATTGTTTAGAGATTTTTTTGATATCTTAATATCTTAATAAAATTGTAATAATAGAATTATTTTACATAAATATTTTTTAAGATATATTATCCGACATGAAATTGTGATAAAATAATTTATAATAAAATTGATAGAACCAAAAATAAAAATTATTTTAGAAGTTTTTTTTTTCTCTTAGTAAATATAGAAAATCAAAAAATATCTCCTTTTTTCTATCAGGTCAGGGTTACTTTTTTGAATACTTTATAAATTTGGATAATATTTAATTATTATAAATTTGAATAATACTTATACTAATTTATGTACAAGAACTTGTCAAAATATCAAATTTTATTTGTGAAATATCAATTTATTTTTTTGTTTAATATTTTCCCTAGAACACTAGAAATACGATAAAGAACCTAATTATAGAAAGAAAATACACAATCGATGATAAATCTATCACTAATCATAATTCTCACGTCTGGTTATCGTCTAAAAAGCATATAAAAATCAAGACTTACATAATATATCTTCATTTTCTTAATTCTTAACACACTCACGCAGCACTTTAAGCAAAATCAAACCTAAATTCGAGATTTAAAACAAATATACAAAATAAAAATAGTAAGCATCTCATATGTATATATGCAATGAAGCCACCTAAAAATGCTTTCATAACTAATGCCATTTTTTTAAACCAACTTGTACATCTTTTAGGCTGCATCCTAGTGGCTATCATCTGACTAGTAGGGGTGGAAAACATTTTCCGGGTAGTCGTCCTCCAAATCATCCTCGTCGGAATGTTCAGCCTGCAGACTCAAAATACCAGTAATCTTATTGAACTTATGGTCAGATGTATGCTGCTGATTAAAGCGTCCTGGAAGCTTGGAGGAACTATTATAACACCCTTCACAGAGGTCAAAGCCAATTTCGTCTTTACAATCTGTGCATCTGTATCGATTCCCAGTTATTGGATACAGCTGCATAAACATTGAGAAATTAGTAGTAAACTAAAGTAGTTCTTTGAAATGACATTGTCATGCAATTTTTCACAAAGCAACATATCTTACCAAATAAATACGAGTTGGAGTTTCTAATACGAGGTAATTAATATTAAAATAAATCTGTAGGACCATAACACATACTCTAAGCCTCGGTGTAACAAGTTCCAACCACTGTGCTGATCATTGTCCTCTTTGTACTTCATATAGGAATTCTGGAGCAATATTTTCAAAGGGGAGAAACTCTTTCGGGAGCCGAGAGACATCAAACCGAAGGGAAAGCTCATTTGGAGACACATAGATGTTTGACCGAAGGGAAAACTCCATCGAGAGGCCGGAGGCCTCGAACCGAAGAGAAAGTCATTCAGGAACCCGGAGGTATCAGACCGAAGAAAAAGCTATTCCAACGACCTTAGGCCCCTATAAATAGAATTTCATGCATTGGGCCCTATATTCTAACCAAGCCCAAGCCTTTGTCATTGAGCCCACCGCGTCCAGCCCAATAGACTGCTCAAATGTTCCTTTTAAATTTCAAAAATACTATTGGACAGCTAGTAACGAGCACGTGGGCAGAGTATATAAATGTGCTGCCGTAAAACACTGTAAACGCGCCCTATCCGTTAGATCAGTCGTATCCAGGCCATTGAACGTTGAATAAGATAAGGAAGGTCAATCAATCGCCATTTTTACTGGAAGTAGTTATTTCTAAAGAAAAGACGTCTAAGAGAGAGACTCTCATCCTCGGTCACGATTCCTTCATTCCAGACCCGCTTTCCTCCGATCATTACTTCGTCGATCTTCATCTCACCATCAAGTAAATTCATTGCCCTCTTATCTTCAATACTTTGAAATGGTTAAACGCACACAAATCACGAGAGCACATGCCTCGTCTTCCCGGGTTAAAGACGAGGTTACTGTCGTCGAACTGCGGATCCCAGAGGGTCAACCGTGGAAGCCCGTAGTTATCGAGCGGATGAGAGACGTAGAAGAATATAATATGAGCAAATACTTCACCCTTCAATACAGAGTAGCGAACACCCTATCTTCCATCTGAAACCATCACTTCGACCTAGCCTAAACAGAATTCTATATTCTAGAGTCGTGCGAAATTAAGAGGCCTAGGGCTGGTAAAAGAATATACTATCATCTCGAAGGGGGATGGATTCCCATTCATCGATAGATATTAATCTAATCTACGGGGTCTGATTCCCTCTTCGCCCGTTCGTATTTGAGTTATACATACAACGAAGCTTAGCTTGAATCAATTATCTCACAACTCTTTCATCCATCTGAACAGCTTTATCGCCTTTTGTGCCTCTGAGTCGACCCCCCCAGCCATAGACTTCTTCTTTCAATTCTTTTCCATTACCAATAATAAGAAAAAGGGATTCTTCCAAGTAATAAAGAACCCCAAAAAGGAAACCTTAATGGAGACCCCATCGAGTAATAAAGGGTGGCACAGGGACTGGTTCTTCATTAAGGGGCCAGACACTGAGATGGTCGGACCTTTGGGCAGACCCGAACAAAGACCAGCTGAATCCAAAGCAAATCTCTCGAGCAAGGTTAGAAGCATTAGAGGTATTATATTCCAAAAGTCTGTCTGTGAAGTGGAACCGAGATCTCCTTAATGACCAAGACTGGTTAAATTCCTTCGACCGTAAGTCATCTGCTATGCTTGTTTATTTATTCTAAATTTATTAAGATACTTATTCATTTATCCTGACTATGTTGCAGTGGCCAATCAAGGAAAACACCCCGATAATGAAGCCATACTTGAGGCGGCTGGGGCCTCGAGGGTGAAATTGAGCAATGCCGAAAAGGTAAAGGCGGCTCGTAGTTTGAGGGCTACGAAATCTAAAGGCCCAGCGAAAAAATCAGTTGTTGCCGAGACGGTGATGGAGCCCTTCCCGATGGTTGATACTGTAGAACCCTCCAGGGAGGAGGCAACTGCCTCTAAATAGCCAAGGCCAAGTAGGCCGAAGATAAAGAGGAGAAGGCTAATGCTCAAATCTTCATTATAGGTAGGAGCCGAACAAGCTCCACTTCCCTACAGATCTCCGAGCAACCCACCAACCGAGCTGGCCATTATCGGACAACCGAAAGAACCATCAGTCCCTCCTCAAACCACTGAGAAAGGTGTTATCGAGGAGCAAGAGCCTTTAATGAAAAAACAAAAAGGACTTGTCGATCCTCCAATGGTAACCGAAGAGATGAGAACGGAGTAGGGACCAAGTCTGAATAATTTGGGTTCCTCAATGGTCCCATTTGCTGCAACAGGCTACGAAGATGCTAATTTGAAGACGTTGATGGAGATGTTATTCTCTTTTCATGTAAAGGTAAGACTTACTTCATCGTTGGCTTTTTGGCATTGATTTACTATAGTTCCCCTCTCCTAATAGTTCGAACACGTTTTCGTAGGGAAATGCTGTTCTCCTGCGAATGTCTGATGAGCAGAAAGCTCTGGGGAGAAAATTAGAAGAGAGCTGCAAGGAGCGCGTTGAGGCTATGAAAAATCATCAAAAAATTCGGGATCAGCTGAAAGTTCAACATGGAACCTTCCACATCATAAAGAATGATTATCAAGATATGCGGAATATGAGAGCCGATAAAGAGAATGAGATCAGTTGCCTACAAGCCCAGCTGCAAGATTCTGAGAATAGGAGGACCCAGGCGATTAAACTGGTCGAAGCTAAGGAACGTAAGAAGGTCCTTCTCGAACAGAATCAGCTCGAGCTCGAAGCCCATATTCAGAAGCAAAAGGAGCTCCTCGATCAATCGAAAAGTATCACCAAGCTCCAATTCGATCAGATGAAAAATCTTAAGGACAACATTGAGATGTTCGTTGAAGGTTGGGCTGCTAAGGAAACTGATTGGTTGAAGGGACCGATAGCTTCTACTTCCCCGAGTGTCCTAACTCTAGAACTCAAGCAGAAGGTCATCGATGAGTACAAAACCTCGGACGACTTTCTAACAGATATTTATGCTGCTTTGGTGAACGAATTCAATGACGGCTTCGAATTTGCTAGGGAACTCGCTAGGGGGAAAGGTCATGATCCCGATCAATTGGGAATTGTTATTCCCGATGATTGATTGTACTATCGGGACTATGTTTTATGTAATCCCAAAAGACTTTGTCGATTCAATTTTTATTACAACTGAATGATTATGCTTTATTATCTTTTCTCATGAGTGAAGTCTTATCATCTGCATGTATAACTGTTTAATTATACTGCTTCACCCCCCGTAAGCTTGATCGGATGTATACCCGATGAGGCTAGGAGATGAATTTAAAGTGTTCGTATCAAAATAGTAATACAAAAAGAAGATATAAAAGATTTTCTCATTAATATCGAAAAGATAACACTTTCGGCTAACATATAGCCTCAAAATTAGACTAAGTACAAATCCTATCGGCTAAAATATAACCTCAAAATTGGACTAAGTACAAGATTCGAACTACTGATAATACTTACGAATACGAATAGCATGCCAAGTATTGGGAACATTCTTTCCATCCATGCACTGAAACTTGTACATCTCCGCCCTTATGACCTCGATCACTAAATAGGGACCTTCCCATGTGGCATCAACTTACCAGTGTCCCAAGGTGTAGATGCCTCAGCTTGCTGAAGGACCAGGTCGCTGATGTTAAATGATTTGTTCTTGACATTTTTATTGAAGTGCCGAGCAGTTCATTGTTGATAGGTAACTAGCCTAAGGACTACTGAATCACGCTCCTCTTCCAATAAGTCGAGATTCTGCCGAAATCCTTCGCTATTGAGAGTTTCGTTGAAGTTGAGGACTCTGGTTGTAGGTATCCCAATCTCAATAAGTATTAGGGCTTCGGCTCCATAGGCCAGCTTGTAAGGTATTTCCCCAATGATAGTCCGAGGCGTTGTTTGGTAAGCCTAGAAGACAGACATTAAGGAGCGTTCTGTTAGTAACTTTAACCTAACCATTAGCTTGAGGATGGGCCACCTAAGTTCGACGATGTTAGATATTAAGTTCACTTAAAAATCCTTCGAATACCTTGCCGACGAACTGAAGCCCATTATCAGAGACCAGAACCATCGGTATGTCGAACCAGTAAACTACCTGCTCTTTGAAAAACTGAAGACAAGTCTACTTGGTAATTCTGGCGAGAGGATTGGCTTCTACCCACTTGGTGAAGTAATCGATGGCCACAATCACAAACTTCACTTGACCCTTACCCTGTTGAAGCGGGCCCAAGATATCTATTTTCCAGACTACAAAAGGTAGTAGCGACAGTATGGGAGTAAGCTCTTCGAGAGGTTGTTATGGGACAGATGCAAACAGTTGACACTTGTGATATTTTTTGATGAAATCTTTGTCATCCTGAAACATGATCGGCCAAAAATATCATTGTCTTAAAATTTTATGAGCGAGTGTCTTCGCCCCCACGTGGTCCCCACAAATTCCTTCATGGACTTCTTGAAGAGCGTAGTCAGACTCCTTAAGGTCGAGGCACCAAAGTAACGGAAAAGAATAAAATCTTCGATATAATTGGTCGTTTATAACACAGTATTTGAAAGATTTGTATTTTATTCTCCTAGCTAAAGATTTATCTTCGGGTAGCTCCCTAGTTAGAAGAAATTTGAAGATCGGCGTCATCCAAGAATCCTCCTGTTCAATATCCATTATTGTCTGAACCAAGGTGCTCGGATGTTGAAGGTCTTCCAAATAAATAGGTCTTTCTAACTCCCCTTGATTTGTGCTTGCCAATTTAGATAGAGCATTGACCATTGTATTTTTTGATCTGACCACGCCGACAATCTGATGCTTCGGAAAAAATGCCAGTAATGACCGTACCAACTGAAGATATGCCTGCGAGTGTACCTCTTTCATTTCATATTCCCCAAAAACCTATTTTACTACCAGTTGGGAGTCATTATATATTACCAAATTTTTTACTTCTACGCTTTGAGCCAGTTTCAACCCTGCCACCAATGCCTCATACTCTGCAATGTTATTGGTGGTAATGAACCCGAATCATATAGATTGTTGCACTCTAAAACCTTCCAGAGAGGTGAGTATTACACCTGCACTGTAAGACCCCGAATTTTATGAAATACAAAATTTAATTTTTCTTCATATATATATTTTTTGAAACAGTAAGTGGTTAAATCGATAAAGTTAAAAGTTAAGGATGTTATGTGCAAATTTTATTTTGTCGGACAATATTCGCTTTGTCGGGGAATATTCGTTTGGTCGGGGAATATTCGTGCCGTACGACGGCGCCGAAATAATAAATTATTGGTGGACCCCACAACGGAATATTTGTCGGATATAGAAAACGACAGAAGTAACCTTTTTAAATAAAAATAGTCAACGGAACTGTTAAAATACCGATGATAAAAGAATAGTAGCATACGGTAGTTTATGGTATTTTCTGTAGCACACGGTACTCTACAGTAACACACGGTATTGCATAGTGTCTCATATTATTGGTCTGATAATTGACACCGTAACTATTACGCATCATTTCATCGATAATTGTCACTGCATAATATTTTATATTATCAATTCAATAATTGTTGTTACACAGTATTTTGCATTATTGATTTAATAATTGTCATTACACTGCATTTTATATCATTGAGTCAATAATTGTTGTTGCACTGTTTTTAAAATTATTGAACCTAATAATTGTCACAGTAACATATGCACAGTAATTCACATTATTGAATCAATAATTGTCATTACACAGTAACGTATGCTTTATTTTACATTATTGTTATCTCTATTATGATATTATTTAAACAGTTGTATTTCATTAATTTATTGACTTGATATCTAAGAGCTAACTATACTGTATTTATAACAATTAGTCATAATAATTGAATTGATAAAGTTATTTGTTTATAATATAAAGTTAGGTGATTATTAGGTGATATGAAATGAATGGTGTAGATTAAAGTGTGAATTATTGTTGAATAATTAAATTGATTTGTTTATAATATAAAGTTAGGTGATTATTAGGTGATATGAAATGAATGGTGTAGATTAAAGATAATATAATATTTGAAATGGATGGTGTCGATTAAAAGATGATCTTTAAATGAATGGTTTAGATTAAATGAATGATAAGATTTTTGGCTATAAATAGAAGCCTTAACTTAAGGATTTTTCATAAACTTCCTTACTTGTTCTTTCTTTCTCTCTCTAAATACTTCTTGTGAAAGTTCTCTCTAAGTGTGCTTAAGTCATCTTGAGTATTTGTGAAGATCTATAAGTATACGTGTACTGTTCAAGTTAATCAACCTCATTTAAATCAATATCCAGTCACGTGTTGAGGTAAGGGATACCATCTTTTTCATCTTCCATTATTCAAACGTACTATGGTAAGGGATTATCATTATTTGATTCTCGATAATAATATTGTTTCTTCCTTACTCATAAGACGTGCCTTTTATTTCCATGTATTAAATTGTGGGAATAACCTTACGGAGCGGATTGCCGCCTGTTGGTGAATAACCTTTCGTATTCATTCATTATTAATCTCTGAGAATAACCTTACGGAGCGGATTGCCGCCTGTTTGGTGAATAACTCTTTGTACTCAAATTCTATTAAATTGTGGGAATAACCTTACGGAGCGGATTGCCGCCTGTTGGTGAATAACCCTTTGTATTAATTTCCTTCACCTTTTGTTAATCAAACCTGCTACGGTAAGGGATATTATTTTCTTTCATACTCCTAAATCGAAATTTATTATGGAACTATTGCTTCTATAATTCCTGAAAATATTATATGTTCCATAATAGTTGAATTTCATTATTTCAACTGAACCTTCCTATTTACGTGAACCTTTCTATTGAATTGTAACCGTTATTCTGAACTGTGGATCTTGAATATCATTTTTAAATTTCACTCCACATCATGTTGACAATTTGGACATTATTTGAATCTGTACAAAGTAAACTTCCGATACTTATTGTTATCCTATTTCTTCTGTTCATCATTTATATCATTCTAATCATCCAAAAATCAAGCTGTTGTGAATATCTGTGGCCGGGGGCACAGATGTGATATATTTGTTGAACAGATGATAGGTTAAAGGCGATATAATAGGTTAAAGGCGATACATCTGTTCGGTGTCTTTTATGGCACGTGGTGAATGTTCTCTTTGGCCCGTAGTGCAAAGATGAACTGTTGTTTGGTATGATTATGACCAAAGGCTGAATCTGGTATAATCATGACCGTTGGTGCTATATTGAATATCTTTGGCCCGTAGTGCAAAGATGAACTGTTGTTTGGTATGATTATGACCAAAGGCTGAATCTGGTATAATCATGACCGTTGGTGCTATATTGAATATCTTTGGCCCGTAGTGCAAAGATGAACTGTTGATCTGCATGATTATGATCAGGAACTGTGAATTTGTATTATCTTGACTAATGATATTTCAGATGATAAAAGTTGATGATGTTTTTCCTAAAAAGAGAACCGAGTGGACATTATAGTCTGCATTATTCTTCTAATAGATTACTCATTCCGCTGCTATTATTGATCTGAACGTTGTTTAAGAATTTAACTGCAGTTTTTGATATAAACCTTGTAGTCTATTGTATTCTATCAAGAACTCAACTGTTGAAGACTAATGATAATTTATTCGTCATTATCTTAGTCATGATATTCTTTACTGGGCTATTTGAGCTCACCCTTTCTTTTGTTCCATTGTTTTTCAACAGGAGATGAAAACATAACAGGGTCTAGCCGGGGAATGGAGTGAGGGTCCGAGGAATAGTTATCATAGTCTTCACGTTTTGTAAAATAGTGTGGCAATAATAGTGAAGACTTAGTTGTGTATTATTATACACTGTATTGTTGTACGTTGTGCTTTGTTGTAATAATTTTGTTGTAGTATTTTGACGACTCAAGTTTGGGCTGTGTGGACCCAGATTTGGGGGCGTCACATGCACCGCTCCTCGTCCTGGTAGCAGACCCGTCCACGAATAATGTCTAAATATTTTCTTCGGGAATTATCATCAAGCCACCATGGTCGGGTTCTTTTTCTTCTTGTTCATCAGGGAAGGAACACTCGATGATGAAATCGATAAGTGCTTGTGCTTTGATGGTCGTCCAAGGGCAGAACTCTATGTTAAATTGACTTAGCTCAATAGCCCATGCTGCCAGCCTTCCCGATGACTATGGTCTGTAGAGAACTTTTTGAAGAGGCTGATCTGTGAGGACGAGAATAGTCCACCCCTAGAAGTAATGTTGGAGTTTCTGACTAGAAATAACTAATGCGTAAGCCAACTTCTCTAGATTTGGGTATCTTATTTCAGCATCTCGAAGAGCATGGCTTACGTAATAGACAGGCTTTTACCCTTTCGAATTTTTCCTTATCAGAGCTGACCCAATTGCCAAAGAAATGACGAACAAGTATAGTTGTAAGTCTTCTTCAGGAAGGGATTTACTTAATATTGGAGGAGAAGAGATATACCTTTTAATCTGCTCAAAAGCCTTTTGGCAGTCTTCGGTCCATAGAAATGTCTTCTGATTCTGAGCTCCCTTCAGAGTGCCGAAGAAAGGGAGACACTTCTCGGCTAAGCGTGCCACAAACTAACGAAGAGCTGCCAACCTCCCCATCAACCGTTGAATTTCTTTAAAGTTCTTTAGCGGCTGCATTTTAATGATAGCCGATATCTTTTTGGGATTTGCCTTTATCCCTCGTCGATTAACCATATATCCTAAGAATTTGCCTGACCCGAGGCCAAGGTGCACTTTGTTAGGTTTAGTCTCATGTTGTAGAATCTGACATTCTCGAAACATTCTCTTAGGTCTAATAAATGATCTTCTTCCTTCATATTTCGGACAATCATGTCGTCAACATAAACTTCCATGTTTCTCCCGATCTGGCTACTGAATACCTTATTCATCATTTGTTGATATGTAGCTCCCACATTGATTAAGCCGAAGGACATTACTTTGTAGGCATAGATGGCTCGGTGGATGATGAAGTCTGTCTTCGGGATGTCGCTTTCATGCATAACAATTTAATTGTATCCCGAAAAAGCATCCAGGAAGCACATTATACTATGACATGAGGTAGAGTCGATTAACTGGTCGATGCTCGGGAGAGGTTAGTAATCTTTAGGACACGTCTTGTTCAAATCTGTATAATCCACACACATCCTCCACTTCCCATTGTGCTTTTTAACGAGCACCTGTAAGGATCCGAAAATTCTGTAATATTGTTTATGAGTTGTAAACTCTAATTTCAATCCAAACCCTAGTTTTGGGATAATATGGATGGTAGGATGAATTCAAAGTCTATTTGTGACATAATTAATATTAGGGCTAATATTGGTATTGATTTAAATAAAAGCCTAATATAAATTAATGTGGAAATTAAATTGAAACCCTAATCAACAATCCAATTATATTAATTGTCTAGCAAATCTAATTGGATTATGTGTTATTAATGATATATTTTATTAAGTATCAAGTAATTTAATTAATGATCCAATCAAGCCAAATACCTAGCCCATTGGATTATTTAATGCAAGGCCCAAACATTTAAATTATTTGAGTCCAATTGGAGTGTGACCAAGACCCAAGGAAATGATTCAATTATAGCCCAAATGTTGGTGTTGGTGATTGTATATATATGTATCATTATATATATATTTTACTAACACATTTAAGCATTAAAAGAAAAGGAAAAATAAAGCAAAACTTGGACCCTTTTGCCCTCAAATTTCTAGCAGCTTTGTAAGGGATTTGGGGGCTGATTTTGTTCAGTTTTTAGAGGCTCAAGGTGTGGGTAGAAGCAAGGAAAATAGGGGGGCTTATGTAAGAAAGCTATTATGGCTATTGATGTGTATACTTACATAACATGTAAGTATACAACATCTACTAACACCACATTACTCTCTATCTCTCTCTCATTTTTAGCATATTCTCATTTCATTAGTCATATTGCTTCAAGTTGCTAGAGAGAAAAAATAGAAAGAAAGGGAGAAAGATTGAGAGAAGGAGAAGCTTAAAAAGGGATAAACCCTAGCTCTTCAAGGAGAGATCATCTAGTTAGCAAGATAGATCATCCAAGCTTGGTGAAGTTTTTAGCAAGGAGAAGAAAAGCTATTAGAAGGTTTAAAAGTTTTCAAACCCTTGTTTTATTTTTCACCTTTGTGTTATAAGTGCTTGAAGTGGTTTTGATGGTCAAAAATCCATTTTGATGGTTCAAAACTAATTTCAAAGCTCTAGATGTTTAAAACCATGCTAGATGTGTTAATCTATGGTTTGGTGGTTTAATATATATGCTTAAATGCTTAGATGATAAAAAGGTTTCTCAAAAAGCATGAAAATAATTTTTACCGACGGAACCTTAATCGAACGTGTGGTTCGGGACTTTATATTTTGAAACCTACAAGTTGTATGTGTGATTTATTTCTTCATATGCTAGGTATGTAAGTTAAGAATAAAATCTAGTTGGAATCATATCAAAAGGTTTTAAAATGAGTGAGTTATGTTTTTTTGAAACCAAAGTGGTTCATTGTCAAGCCCTAATGCGCAACCATCCACTTTGTAGCTATTTTTCATAACCAATTTTTTTTCAAAAATTTGATCCAATGATGGAATATTGTAGTTTAAGAATATACGAATCCATCGATACCAATTTGAGGTCATTTGGACTTATATTGAAGATTTTATGAAAGTTGGAATCAAATGGACAAAATTGGAAAATCTGAAAAATTCGCCCAAAGGGTGTTTCTGCTTTGAAAGCCGGGGCTTTCAAATCAGTGCAATTTTGAAAGCCGGGGCTTTCATGCCAGATTTTTGAAAATGATATTTATTATCCGGGTCGGGTCAAGCCTTTTGAAACGGGTCGGGTCGGACGTGATATAACCAAAATGGGTCAAAATATTTAAAAATTGATATAATTAATTTAGGACCCAAGTTAAATAATTATTTATTATTTTATATTAAATAATAAATAAAGGAGGATATAAAGTTAATAAAATAATTATTCATTATTTAATTAATAATTAAATAAGGAATAAGAATAAATTAGTTAATTAATTATTATTTAAACAATAATAAAAGGGAGATGAAGTTAATAAAATAATTATTTATTAGTTACTTTATATTAAATAATAAATGGTGATAATTACTTAATTAATTATTATGTAAATAAATTTTATATAATAATTAAAGAGAAATAAAGGTTAATCAAACTTAATTATTTATTTAATTAATATTAAATAAATAAAGCAAAGAGATTAAGGAAATAATAATGTAGTTAAACAATTTGCTTTAAAATTGTTTAGATTTTTATAAATTACTAAGTGTTTAAAATACTATTAGATAATGGTATTAGCTAAATTATTATTAAATGATTAATAATAATAGCAAACAATTAAATTATTATTAAATAATTTATAATAATGGTGAATGATTAATTTGTTATAAAATGATTAATAATAATACTAAGTGATTAACTTATTATTAAATAGTTAATAATAATAGGAGAGGATTAAATATTATTAAAAGATTAATAATATTAATAATCAATTGGGATGTTGTTAAACAATTAATAACATTGGTAAGCGAATTAAATATTATTGAATGTAATATAATATTGTTTAATAATTAAAATATTATCCGAGTGTGATAATATTGTCGTATAAGCTACGTGTTGCTAAATAGAGAATTATGTGCTTACGTGACATACTGTTTAATAGTGATATATGAAATCCTATATGTGTTACTAATTGATAGATAAACCTATTTAATATTAGGTCTTTCAAGGACTGTAATGTAAGTCGTGTAAGCTGTAGACTACGACAAAGGCAAGTTTCCTAACTCAAACTCGAGTTATTATTTTTGAGCATGTTAATGGTTTAATTATTGTTAATTATTCCATGTAAATGCAAGTATTGGCATTCGCACGTTGATGTATTTGAAATCTATGTTCTATCATTGAACATGTAAATTATTTAAAGTTCTTTATTTCATGAACTGTTCAAGAATTGGTCTACGCCATTTGTTTCGGGTAGACATATAAAGTAATTATTTTTAAAAGCTATTCCAAACCAGTTGATTGGTGTGTAAGTCCTGTACTGAGAGAACAAACCCTAAATGGGGAATTATAAGTGTCATAGTTCGACATGGTCAGGGTTTAATGTTATGCATATACATGTTGTACAAGAGGCTGATCCCCTCGAGTACAGTCTGATTTATAAAAGGATAATCGGAAGGTTGTTTCCTTGAAAACGTTCAGGGTCGGTTGGACCACTCAGCAGTAAATAATCATCTTTCATTCCTTCGTTTGGATTTTGATTATCTTATCAGTCATTTCATTAACTTCTATAAATTGTTGAGCTTTCACTTTATTCGCAGTTATTCATGATATGTCTGTATTATTTTAAATTTGCTGAGCATATTAGTTGCTCACTCTTGCTATATATATCATGAACTAATTGCAGTTAGGCCTGAGCACTCCAAGAAGGACAAAGGCAAGGGCAAGCTTTAAGAATAGTTTAAATATTTCTATTCCTGTTTTGTAAATCATAGAACCCTGTTTATATTAATAGGATCGTCATGATGTAATTTTATTAAGGTTGAGACTTTGGGACCGTAGTAAGCCTTTTGTAATGAACAACTTATGTTTATTTATTCCGCATTTAGTAATATATGTTGTTTAAGAGGTGATGTATGTATTTGATCGTGAGCACCAAATTCGAGGTATTGGTACCTGAATTTAGGGGTGTCACAGCACCACGTTGGCGAGCCATTCTGGATATGTAATTTCAAAAATAAAGTCAGCAGCCAAAAGTTTATTAATTTCTTCATCAATTACCTTTTGTCTTTTGGGAGCTATATTCCGTCGGTTCTGCTTTACGGATTTTAAGGTCGAGTTTACACTCAGCTGATGCATGGTCACAGTTTTGTCAATGCTCGGTATATCAGCTAGAACCCATGCAAAGATGTCTGAATATTCTTGTAAGAGGGTAACCAACCGAGTTCTTGTATCTTGATGAAGGCCCGCTTCAATCTGTATGGTTTTCTCATCATTCTCTTCAAATAGTGGAACTTCTACCGTGTCTTCAGCAGGTGTTGCAATTGGTTCGATACACCCCTCCGTGAAGGGCTCGACATACTATCACTGATAGAAGATGCATGTATACCGTGTCTTCATCATGGTTTTCTACTTACTATCACTGATAGAAGATGCATGTATAGTTTGGAGATAACATCTTCAGGATAGATCTTGATCACCGGCTGTTTCGCCAATCCCATTTTTGGTTGAAAATTTCATCTTCAGATGCAAGATGGAGGTGACTGCTTTTAGTACCGACAATGTTGTTCTTCCCAAGATGGCGTTGTAGTTTTTTTCCACTTGAACAACATAAAAACGAACCATGACGGAGGCTTGCTTCGGGGGAGTCTCGAAGATCGCGGGCAATTCAATCGTCCCTGCTATACGGACTGGGTTATTTCCAAACCCGTATAAGGGAGACTCATTTCAGATCTCCAGCTTCCTTCCCCCCAAGTCCAGGCGATTGTATGCTCGGCCATAGAGTACATCGACTGAACTTCCATTATCAACAAACATCCACTTCATATCCATAATTCCTACCTGTGTTATAATGACCAGGGCATCCTGGTGAGGTGTGACCATTCCCGATGGGTAATCGTCATCAGAGAAAGTGATGGAATCGGTCTTGACCTCCTGTTGTTTGCCGGTCATTTAATGAACTTCTCTGACAAAAGTCTTTCTCTTTCGGTTGGAAAGGGCGGAGATCGATCCTCCGGAGATAATATCAACAACACATCTTGCTTTTGTGATTGGTGGAGGTGGCTCAATACGATCAAAGGGCGTCGACCGGTAGGAATCGGCAACATAATAGTCAAGATTGTCATTTTGAACTTATTTCTCTAAAAAATCTTTCAGTTGGTAACATTCTTCTGTGTCGTGCCCCTTTGTTTCATGATAGATGAAATATTTGTCTCCATTCTTCTGCCTTACGAAAACTCGGATCTTCTTGGGCTTCTCGTAGAAAGGCTGATTTTTTTATCTCCTTGATGATATTGCTTTTACTAGTATTCAGGGGTGTGTAATCCTTGTTATTACCTCTTCTGTCCTTCGGGGGATCATTCTTCTATTGTCAATCCTTATTAGAATCCCTTCGGTCATTTTCCTTCTTGTCGTTGGATTTCTCTTCGGTATTATCGCCTCTGGGGTCTCTTTGGTGAAAATCACCCATGTTTTTTGAATAACCCCGAAGATTGGCGATAGCCTCTTCCAACTCCACGAACTTATTGACTTTTTCATAAGTCTCAGATAAAGTTTCTGGTGCCTTTGAGATAAGTTATTCAATCAACCTACTAGATTTTATCAACATTCAATCCCATAGTTAAAAACTGGATTACCTGTTTCGAGTCGATCCCATTGATCTCATAAATAGCCTCCCGAAACCTTTTGTCGTACTGCCGAAGAGTTTCATTCGGTCTCTGTTTCACTTGTAGGAGGGATGTCATCATTCTGGCATGTCTTTTGTTGCTCCCAAAACGGGTGTGAAATTGTTCTTACAACTCTTCCCATGATTTAATCGACCTGGATGGAAGGGAGATGACCCACTCCTTGGCAGTCTTCTTCATGGTGGATAGAAATAGGTGGCACATTGCCACTACATCATGGCCATGGAAGTGCATGGCCTGTTCGAAGGAATAGGTGTGATCATGGGGGTCTTCTGTTCCGTTGTACATCTCCAAGGTGGGTACTTTGCGGCTTTTATCGATTTTGGCTTCTTCTAGTTCTTTTTAGAACGAAGAAAACTGGGCCTTCTTGGACCTATAGTACTTCTGAAGCCTTATTGGGTGAGGATTCTCCAGTGTGGCTTTCATGGCTTTGTCTATCTCCCCGCTCTTTCTTTAAAGGTGATCTGGCTCGCTTTCGCAAGTCCGTCTTCCAGGTTGATTTGGAACGTACTGGCTCCCTGTCTCAATCTTGGGCATCACCTTCACGTCGTTTCAGGTGTCTATCGTCTCGTCGGTCACAATGGTCTGAGTGAGAGGCCAAGCCTATCTGGCTTAAAAGGTCATGTTCGGCCTCGTTCAATTCCTCATACTACTTATCAAACTCTTTCTGCTAGATGTCTAGAGCTTTCTTCTTATCGAGGATCGCTTGGAGACGACGTTCCTTCTCTGCTATCGTCTCCCGGTGAGACTGAGAGGGAGGTGGTCGTCGTAAATTACTTTGACTCCGCTGCGATTGTGAGGTTTCCATATCAATTCTCTTTGACAGGAAATATATGCGATACTAAATACTAGAGGCCCCTCTCTTTTCAATTCAATGTATAGTACTAAAGTTGTTAATTTATGTGGTAATGAAGTTAAAAGATCTTAGATTTTTGGATTTTTCTACATTCAATTAGAAAAATAATTTAATATTAAGAGATGAAGTGAATGGAATACAAAATAAAAAATCAACTCATTTTGAGATAACTCATTTAAATCAACTCAATCGACCAAATTCACTAACTCAATTGAATTTCAATTGAATGTGGTGCATTTAGATATAGGAATTCATTAGGGTTCAAAACTATGTCTTCATGTTCAAAAAAGTAGCTTTGAGTTAACAATCAATTACTAGAGGTGGTTGGTGCAATGGAAGGACGACAAACATAAATTCATGCATGTACTGATTCAGGAAGTGAATTACTTTAACTAAAAGCATTACTACAGAGGGAACAGAAAGAAAAGAAAGGAGACCTTACCCACTTAAATGAAAGATCAAATTATATATATATATATATCTTTGTTTTTAATAAATCATTATGTAAATGACTTTTTTCATTCCAAACATATTAATCAGTTCAGGTTAAGTAATAATGAAATAAACATATATAATAGCTACATAAACATCTTTCTATTCTTGCATAATGGCATGGCTTAGTGGGATTATGTTGATTTAGAGAAAAAAAAAATAGCAAAAAAAAATAGCATAAATAATATATACCTTGTTGCAAACTCATATAGACTGCTGCATTCTACAAAGCTTTTATATTTAGCTATTGAAACTGATTTAGTTTATGGGAATATGCTTCTTTTGTACTATTCGTTTTCTGTTGTTTTCTTTTATCTTGGAACTTGCAAGTTGCAATGCAAGCCACGTTAAACTACTCCCGTTTTAGTCGTATTTTGACCTTTAACTTCTGAGTATATTTATGTACACATTCTGTTTCACATTCAAAAATAAAATATTGTGAAGAGAAGAGAGGAGAGAGAAAATGTTGTATATAGAGAAGAGAAATATTTTTAGTACTCCTTTCGTCACTGAAAAAACTGGTTTTGTTCGACTTTCTTGATCAAATTAATCAATTTTAAAAATAAAAATTAAACATATTTGTTTATATTTTTAAACTCATGAAAATTAGGGGTAATAAAATATTGCATATTGTTTCCTATGCTTATAGTTTTTTTCCTATATCTATCAGATATATATATATATATATATATATATATATATATATATATATATATTGATGACAGAAATGGTCAATTTGACTTAAAAAGTCAAATTAAACTCATTTTTAAATGACGAATGGAGTATTATTTTGCCTGTGTGTGTATCCTTAGGTGTGAAACGGGGTGTGCACATAAATATATTCTTAATTTCAAAGTTAATTCACGAAATCTTAAGTTTATAATTAAATTTAATTAATTTTTAATTTGCATAACCATAAATATGGAACCGTTGATAATACCAAAGCAATATTTATTTTTTATTACATTTACTGACACTTTTACGTTTGTTTCAGTAACATTTTGAACTTTCAATGACATTTATTCTTCTTGTTTGTCAATATAAACCAACACCAAATGTTATATCATATAGATTTTCATATACGTTGATTATAATTTAAATTCCTCACAAATTTATTAATATATAAATTATTTCTCATATTATAAAATTTGCACAACAATATCACATTCGGTATTTTAAAAACTTGCATGAATCACGTAAATTTTAAATTTAAATTTTAGTTAAGATAGACTTTTTCTCCGTGGAGAATTTGGGTTTGTTGTTTTGACCAAAGAATGACAGAGAGAGAGTGTAATGTTACGATTGGATTAGAGGAATGAATGAGTAAATGGATTGACTCATTCTTATAGAATAAATAAAATTGAGTTTGGTGATAAGTAGGATTTTATATCAATTTATTAAGTATTTTATGCTCAACTAGTTGTGATTTTTTAAGTATTTTTAGTGTTTTAGGTGTTTTATTTATTATTATGCATTATTATTATTTTTAGTATTTTTATTTATTTTTAATTAATTTATATTTTGTTTTGTAGAAAAATAAAAGTTAAGTGGCAATTTGGTAAATTCAGCAGTAAGGTGGGTTGGCGCCATGCGTGCGCATGAAAATGGTTGTAACATGGTGCGACGCCATTTTGGCAATTGACCGGTATAACAACACCCGCGCAATGCGCGAGCATGGGCAGCATCAGAAAAATAAAACCGCGCAATGAACGGATGTGGCTGGAGAGAGAAAAAAAATAAAAACGCGCGGAGCAGTTTTTTTACAGCTGGCTTCTTATTTCTTTTTTCTCTCTCTTGCGTGAGTTGCTACCATTTCTTTCTTTCTTTTCACGTGCAGATCTGGCATAAGCAACTAAATTAAATAAATTCAATTGCAATTTGGAATAAGAAAATAAATAGGATTTTATATTTATTTTATTTTATATTTTAAATCCTATTAGAGTTTAGAAAGTGTAATTCATATTAGGGTTAGGAGGAATATGTAGCCTATAAATAGAAGGCTTGAGGTACAACGTAATATACAACTTTCACTAGAAAAATTCTCTCTTTTATTCTTTGGTATTTTTTATGGCTATGTGTAGCTAAATTATTTTCCTTGGTTTAAGTGATTGAAGTCATCAAGATTTATACACTATGAGATCTAATTTATTTTAATTGTTAAATTTATATTTTGAGTATTGAATATTTTTCTGTGCTTAATTTTATGATTGTTTTGTTTAATTGCTAGGAGCGCTACTAGTTTATTATTCATATTAATCTACTGATGTTGGTGAAGCAACTAAGTTTAATAATTGTTTTGCAGATCAAAAGATTATTTTATCTTAGGAAGAATATTCATCTAAATTAAATGCAAACAAATAGCTTGTGTTGTTTAGTTCAACGATCTCTCTAATTCTTAAAGCTGCTATTAAATTAAATTTTTAGCAAGTGCCGGAGGTTGTTTAGTAGTAAGATATCTAGACCAAGTGGTTCTATTTATCTAAAATTAAGGGGAAAAGAGAAAAATTATTCCACCTGCGAGTAGTTCTTTTTTCGGTGAATGTTCAAAATATTAATTGATTTATCCTTGCATCAATGATCAGTTGTAAATTCTTGATGGTGGATGTTAACTTAAACCAAGACTTTTTCTTCTTATTTATTTCATTAAATCACTGGCATATTTATTCTAGTTAATTTTATTTAAATTTTATTTCTTTAAAAATCCCCCAATTTTGGTTTACAAAAACATAAAATTAAATTAATCATTCTCTGTGGGATCGACTCTTACTTGCACTACTACATTAATATTTTTTCAAAGTAAGATTTTATTTTTGAGTGCTTGCGACATCACACCAGTTTGGTTACTCTATTGGAATGGAATGGATCATTCTTACTATTCTTATTCTTCCCAAATTTATAAATTTTATTTATTGGGAGAAGATATGGAATGACTCATTCTGACTTAAATGAAATGGAATGAATCATTTCATTATCTATTCCATTTTCTTTATCTAATCTATTCATTCGCTCATTTCATTCATTCAATTCAAACGTAGTATAAATGCAGTGTCAGTTGGCGGGCATTTTTTCGTCGAAACATTGATGAGGATAGAAAGACACATTAATTTAAAAGACAGAGACCAATAACCACTTAATCTATTGATATATTAAGGTGGGCGACCAATATAGTAAATTATTTTTTCTCCTACATAATTTTTTTCCTAAGCTAGGATAAATGCTCACGTGAATTATAAAGTTGACCGATGGATGGATGGGGCTTAATTTAATCTATAGATGTGCCCGGCCCTTTGGTTTTGGCGGAAAATAAAAAATATTTAAACTTAAATTGGGACATGAAATTAATAGAAAAAGTATAAGATTATAAGTTTTCAAGGTTTAGTTTGTGTTATTTGTGAGTTTATTAACGAAAAGAGTAAGGTTTAAAATATTATTTTTTATTAAATGTTGTTATGTTTAGAAAGGGGGGATATATATTATGAAAATTATACAAGACAAATAGTTTTTAGTTTTTAGTTTTTCGTTTAAAAATGTTTAATTAATATATTATGCAGAAAACTTTGACAAAAAAAAGTGACTAAATTTTCTATAATTTTATGCTCTTGATCACCCATTAATAATAAAATCTCATATCGAAGTATATATTCTAATGGACTATCAACATAATATATGAGTTGGATATTATTTGAAGTTAAGATGTGGTTTCAGATAATTGCATATGTGTATGCTATATATATTCTTAATGTAGGCACAAAAATTATGTATCTTGCTAGGGTTAGGGTTCGTAGTTATGGTGGAGGCGAGAAATCCATAAATGATACAGAATCGGTTGAAAGATTGGAGAGGGGAGAAGAACCGATGAACAACTACCAAAATAACACGTGGCAGAACTCTCAGGATCACGGTGTAATCGCTGGTGTCCGAGAGCCATGACAAGTGTTTCGAGTGAATTCAAGATAGGCAAACCAACAATTTCGTTCACTCGATTCAGAGTCGATCACAAGTTCTCAATTCCTTCCAACTTATTCCTTGTTGAGAGAGAGAGAGCGTCTAGATGGCCAAAGTTCCCAAAGTGTCCAAAGTCCTTTCACTTGTTAAGTGAAAGGATATTTATAAGCTCTAGGTCATGTGCTAGGCACATGTCAAAAGGAAAAATTTCATAAATACCCTTAATGATAGAGAAATTTCTAGAATACTCTGGGTTACTCGAGTAGTGCCAAAATCATCCAATTCTTCTAGCCACAAATCAAATCCCTCAACCGATTCCTAGTACAAGTTGTTCTCATGAGTCTTCTGCCACAGGACTCATGATAGCATCTTTTAAATTATACCTTTAAGGTTGTATAATGTCTAGAAAGATTGAATAAATTACTTTTATTGTCAAAGAAACGCATCACGGGATGGAAAAAAGACCACCCCAAGGGGGTCCACCCTAAGGAGAGAACCCTAAGGGGGCGAACCCTAGGGGTCTTTGTTCTATCTTTTTCGGTCGTTATTCTTTCATTGTCTGTTTATTCGTTATTCGTTATTTTTTATTTTAGTTCATTCAATGTGAACCCTAATTTTATTTATAGTCTCACACCTAATAACTAGAATCATGCCAAAGTGTTTGTCTAAAAATAGACAAATTTGGACGAATTAAAATGAATACCATAAACCAGTCTCGTATAATTTCTATTGTATATTTTACATTGTAGACACAACAAAACTAATACAAAGGTTTAGTAAGATTTTAAATGTAAAGTTTTAGTTTCATCTTTTTTTTTATAATAAATTTTTTATTTTTTCTTTTCTATGTTAAAACTCAGAAATATAGAAAATGAGTTATCTTCTTAGTCATGTTAAATCAGCATACATAAACCTGCAATATTCTCAAAATTTTCATTTCTTTCTTTTCTTTCTCTTCTTTTCTAGTTGATCATAAAATTCACAAACATAAAGTTAAGTCAATTCCTAAATTCCCAAATTAATAATAATGCATGTAATGCAGATAAGTTAAAGTATTAAGTAGTGTAGTGTGATTTTGAAAATTTGAGTGTGATTTGGAAAAAGTAGTTAAAAAAATAAATGAGATGTCTAATGAGAGATCATCATTCATTTACTCCTGAGTATATTGTAGTTGAGTATTTACAGAACCTACCATGCATGTGCTTTATTTGCATTTAATGCTATATATATATATGAGAAGACTCAGAAGAACCTTTTTGCCAACTTCATTTCACCATTCACTATATATATTATTATACTAACAGTCATAATCATATCCCCTAGCTCTACCATATATATGGTGTATAAGTGTTTTGCATTTGTTCAGCGTTTTATTTGTTTTGGTGGTTTTTCTTGTTGTTGATGGGTTAGTTTTAGGAGATCATCATGTTAAGGGATCTTTTGGAGATGAGAAACACCTTTTGGGACGTACGCATGGCTTTGGAGGAGGTATTGGTGGAGGTTTAAGACATGGGATTTATAAGAAAGGGTTTAGGCATGGTGGTGGTTTAGAAGGTTGTGCTGACGATGGTTTAGGTGGATAGGGGCGAAGAATACAGGGAGCTTGGCAGGCTGTAGCCTGACCCTAAATGTAATATGCTGAATACTACTACTCTAGAAAGAGGATTTTCTCTCTCCTCCTATTTGAAAAAGAAGAAGCAAAGGATAGAGTAAAAATTGATTCATTTGGGGGCGGATACTGCATGGATGAGAAAGCTGTTATAATGGAGAACATATTCCTTGAGTTCCTCAAGAGATAAAATACAATTAAACTTTTTTCACTTTTTTTTTGGCTTATGTACGATTAGATCTGAATGTTGTTTATCTGTATGTATAGCTTTCGATTGAATCCGAATTCTCGAGAGTCGTATTAAGAATCAGAGATAGAGGCCATAGCCCCAAACGAATCTAACACCATGTTCCTTGATTTCTCTCACGTTATGCGTTTCAATGATGTTCTTCTAAAATGTTATCGAAGTGTGATAATATTATCGTGAAAGCTACATGTTGTTAAATAGAGGATTGTGTGCTTAAATAGCAGTATGTATGATAGTAATATATGAATCTCTATGTGCTATACTAATTGAAAGATAAACCTATTTAATACTAGGTATATCAAAGGCTGTAATTTAAGTTGTGTGAGCTGTAGTCAACAACTGAGGCAAGTTTCCTAACTCAAACTCAAACTATTATTTTGAGCATGTCAAATGGTTTAATTTATCGTTAATTATTCCATGTAAATGCCAGTATTGATATTCGCACATTGATGCATTTGAAAAATATGTTCTATCATTGAACAAGTAAATTATTTAAAGTTCATTATTTCATCAACTGTTCAACAAATGGGTCTACGCCATTTGTTTCGACTGGACATATAAAGTAAATATTTTTAAAAGCTATTCCAAACTAGTTAAGTGGTGTGGAAGTCTTGTACTGAGAGAACAAACCCTAAATGGGGAATTATAAGTGTCATAGTTCGACATGGTCAGAGTTTAATGTTATGCATTTACATGTTGTACAAGAGGCTGATCCCCTCGAGTACAGTCTGATTTATAAAAGGATAATCGGAAGGTTGTTTCCTTGGAAACGTTCAGGGTCGGTTGGACCACTCAGCAGTAAATAATCATATTTTATTCCTTCGTTTGGATTTTGATTATCTTATCAGTCATTTCATTAACTTCTATAAATTGTTGAGCTTTCATTTTATTCGCAGTTATTCATGATATGTCTGTATTATTTTAAATTTGTTGAGCATATTAGTTGCTCACTCTTGCTATATATATCATGAACTAATTGCAGTTAGGCCTGAGCACTCCAAGAAGGACAAAGACAAGGGCAGGCTTTAAGAATAGTTTAAATATTTCTATTCCTGTTTTGTAAATCATGGAACCCTGTTTATATTAATAGGATCGTCATGATAAAATTTTATTAAGGTTGAGACCTTGGGACTGTAGTAAGCCTTTTGTAATGAACAACTTATGGTTATTTATTCCGCATTTAGTAATATATGTTGTTTAAAAGGTGATATATGTATTTGATCGTAAGCACCAAATCTGAGGTATTGGTACCTGAATTTGGGGGTGTCACAGTAGTTTTGAATATAGACTTAAAATGTCATACAATGGATATAAAATTCTTGTTTTTTGTTGTATTTATTTTTATAGTCCACTTAATTTTGGTATTATAATATTCTTAGCATGCCCCAATTGAAATTCTTGGCTCCGCCTCTGTAGGTGGTGGAGGCGGTGTTGGTGGAGGTGGAGGAGGAGGGTTTGAAGCAGGAGGAGGTTTCGGAGCTGGTGGTGGTGGTGTTGAAGGCGGTGCTAGTGGTGGAAGTGCATGATTTTGGAGGAGGTGGTGGTGCTGGAGGCGAATTCGGTGTGGGTGGTGGTGCTAGATTTGAAGCAGATGGTGGGCATTATTTAAACTACATTCTATAATTCCACATAGTTGTCTACACGTACGTGATCGAGCTTGATAATCATGTGTTGCTCTACCTGTTAATTAATATTTACTATTTTTTTTCTTTCTCTAGCTTTTCCTTAATTTGCCAATTTTATTTATGTTAGTCAAAGCTCATTGCTCATCTTATAGGAAATTCTATTGATCAAAGCTTTGTTGCTACATATATTACCTTGTATTAATTATATACAAATATATGTTAAAGTCTCTTGTTTATAAGAAGTTTTAATAACATCTCTTTCACAATTAATAACATCTATTATTTCAATAATAATTAGATTGGTGTATGTATACAACAACTCGGTGTTTTTTTTGTTTATGTATGTATAGTCACATTTTAATCATGCACGTTATCATCTTCCATTTCCATTTTAAGATTCATAAGAGAGACTGGTACAAAAACTACAATTTATTATTGTTTTCACTATCATTTACATGCATGCACCATGTTAGAGAGAGACCTGAACAAAACAACAAAATATATCATGCAATACAATTATACAAGTATCCAATTAATTAGTGCATGATAGGGGAGCGCGTGTAACCGATCTTCAAATTATAAAATCATTATTAATTTTTAAAAAGTTAATTTTAAATATTTTTAAACTCAAAATTAAGATAAATTTATTTAGTTTATATCAATATAATTATGAATAACATAATCTACCTATAAAGTACTATTAATTATAAGATTAATTATTTTGAAAACTTAAATTAATTATATCAATTTTAAATTTAAAAATGCCTCAAATTAACTTTTAGAAAATCAATAACGATATTATATTTCGAAACGGAGAAAGTATATATATAATAGAACCTTCACTTAAATGCATGTATTTACAGATTCCTAATTTTTGAATGTTATGGTTAAAGGATGACGATTGATAATGTCAGAGCTAGTAATAATTATGTTGTTGGAGTAAATATATATTAACGATATTTTTACACTTGCTTTAATGATATTTTGAATTTTCAACGATAATTATTGCTCTAGCATTATTAATGGCCTAAATGAGTGAGGAAAAAAAAAGATTATGCAAATGAAGATAATCCAACTTCATCTCTGTATGCAAGGAAATCTTGTATCTTGCTAGGGTTAGTATTCGTAGTAATGGTAGAGGCGAGGAATCCGCAAAGAGTATGTGATCGGTCAACAGATTGGAAAGGGGATAAGAACCAGTAAGCAAATACCCAAGTAACACATGACAGATGTAATACCCCAGATATTTACAAGACTTAGCTTGTAGATAAGACATTAAATGATTAATTAAATGTTAATATTTAAAACCTAGAGTTGGAGAAGTGAGATGTGTAGAAAATGAGTAAACATTTTTTTTACCTAATTTATTCGTTAGGGATTAAATGTAAGAAATATGGGTTATAAAATTTAAAACCTATAAGTGATTAGTATATATACTTGAAAGTATAATAAATGTAAGGTAAGATAATACCTTTAAAAATTGATAAGATTGTTTGACGAAATAGTTTATGTGAGAATGAATATGACCCAAGTAAATTACTATAGCAAGATAAATAAATATAAATGATAAGCCCAAAGACCAAAGAGAATGTTAATTAGTTGGCTAAATAAATCAACATATATATATATATATATATATATATATATATATATATATTGGTGTATATACATATATAGGTATGTATGTGAATATTTATTATTAATAAATAAAAGTCCAAATAATTTAATTTGGACTAGTGGACTAGCCCAAGAGGATTATATGTGTTAGCCCAATATGGGAATACTTGCATGAAAGTGGGTAATTAAATAATAAGCCCAAATGATATGTTAAAAGATAGTCCATGAGGTAAACTAATATAAGTTCAATTAAATTATGTTGGCAAGTATTGTATATAATGGTGTGGTAGTTCAATTGAATTAATTACTTAGCCCAAGTTATTAGATATGTATGAGTTGTGTTTGGTAGCCCAAACAATTTAAATGAAGAGCCCAATGAAAGTTTTAAGATGAGTCCAAACAATTAAAAGTGGAGCCCAAATATTTTAAGTATTGGTTAGTGTAGGGAATTAACTAATATAAGGCTAATTAAATAATCCTAGTTGGTAGGCAAGAGACGACATTAACCAAACATTGGTTAATTGTTAGGTGAACGAATATGATAATGAGAATTAATCATAAATGAGTTAATTGAGTAACCCTAGGTGATACATAAGTTAAAATTTTAACTATGCATTGGTTAGTTGCTAGCAAAATGTGTAGGTACATAATTATATATATACATGATAGATGAGAATTAACTAAAATGAGGTTGGTAGTTTCACATTGGGTCAGTTGTTAGAAGATAGTAACCTTACATAGGTTAATTGTTGGAAGGTGTATTAATATATATATATATATATATATATATGTCGGTGTTTTGCTTTTGTTGCTTACACTCAACTAAGGGGTAGTTCACCAACCTTAGTCAATCAAGATGGTCAATTTCCTAAATTTATGAATTTATGTTTATAGAGAACTAACCATTGTTGGGTTAGTTGTTAACCTTAAGTGGTAATAAAAATAAAATCTTAACCAATGCTAGAGTTAAGTGTTAGTAAATATATAAATATATTGAATTTATATATATATATATATATATATATATATATATATATATATATATATGCTTGATTGTAAAGAATTAACCTTACTTGTGTTAATTGGTAAAAAAAATGATAAAATAAGCATATCTATCGATATGATGAGTTTGGATCATTGTTGGGTGTGTGGACTAACCTAGGTCACTTGATATGTTAGTAAGTTAACCACATTGTGGTTAATTGTTGAGAGAAGTATAGATATGTGAATATATAAATAAGATGAGTTTTAACTAAGGTTGGGTCTTTGAGTGACCAAGGTTAAGTGCAGTACTTTAACCCTAGGTCTTATGCAGAGTTAGAAAGTTAACCACATGTGGGTTAAGTGTTGGTGTTTTCCTTATCAACTACCTAACTACCCTAGTCAATCAAGTTGTCATTCTTGGTGGTCAATCAATTGGTCAATCACATAGTCATTCACTAAAATAGTAAGCATGGATGAAACCTTTAATTCACCTATGTTAGTTGATTAGTAGATGCTAAGTAAGGTTAGTTGAGTCCATAAATAGAAGCTAGCAAGTATTGTGCAAATGTTGGTCATTTGTTCATTTCACCAAAGGGGTAAGCTAGAGAGTAAAATAGAAAGGAAGAGAGTATTTAAGAGAGAGCTAAAGAAATGAGAACCCATCTCGGGTAGAAGGAAGAAGAATGAGTCTATATATATTGTCTAATTTCCATCAAGAAAATCTTCTTTTAAAGGTTTGAATATTATGTTTTCAAACATTTATAAGTCATGTTATGTATATGATGTATGTAAAGTCATAAAACATGATGGTCTAGCAAATAATGCTTGTAGCATCACGTTTGAACTAATCAAGTCAAGGATTTATTAAGTTAATTTTCATTATGTCCTTATGAGCCATTTTAAACCAACTTTTATTTGGAATTTGGATTTGTGATATAAAGAGAAGTTGTAGAGGAGGAAATTCTGATAAGAATAGACTCAAGAAACACCAAAATATATTTTAAAATGAAAAAGTTATGATAGTTTGAGTGAAGGAGAGTCGGGCAGTCCATAAATTAGGGTTTTTGATTTTTGGCCCACCGTCACAGCAGTCAAACACACTGCCCAGAACATTTTTTAGTTGTTTGGGTCGGGTTGGATCGGGTCGGGTCAGGTTTTTTTTGAAAAATAAGTGTAAAATGATTGTGTTTAAATACTAAATCAATATATATAGTCTATTAGTGACTAATTGATAGCTAAATGTTTAAAATAAAGACTAATATTAACACAATAAAAAAATTAACTATTAGTATTATTTGAAGATTATTAAAATATTATTAAATGACGAATAATATAAGTACGTGATTAAAAAGTTGTTAAATGATTAATAACATTAGTAAATGATCAAAATATTATTAAATGGTTTAATAATATTTATAAGTGATTAAAATATTATTAAATGGTTAATAATATTAGTAATAGATTAAAATATTATTAAATAGATAATAATATTAATAAATGATTAAAATATTATTAAATGATTAATAATATTATTAAGAGATTAAAATATTATTAAATGGTTAATAATATTTGAATGTGATTATATATTATCAAAGATAGATAATATTTTGAGGTGTGTAGTACGTTATTAAATGTCCGAAACATTAAGTTATGTAAAAGAATAAAGTTTAATTAAACTAAACCAATGTAAATAGTCCATTTGTGATTAATTTAGACAATTTATTAAAAGTGGATCATATGAAGAATGTGTAGTGAAGGCGTAAGTTGGTTAAGAGTACCCGACATATTCGAACTATATTTGGGCTAGGGTTTTTGTTCAAAACGCAAGGGTTCATTTGTCAGATATATTAAGAGTTAACAATTTGAAGTTAGAGTCTTATATAAATACTAAGTAATAGTCATTGTAACTAATGATGATGTCAATTTCATATATAAATTGTAGGTTGAACGAAAGACGCAAAATAAGCATAAATGGTATAAACGAACCAGACAAGTTTTTCAGAACTTGTTCCTATATATGTGCATTACTATGCTACAATGTGCTATTAAATTATTGATATGAAAATATATTGATATTATTTATGTTATGTGAAGCCAATAAAGTATGAGTATATGTGAAGTATATGAAAAATATGAAGTATGATTACATGTGAAGTATGTACAAAATATGAAACATGTTTTGATATAAGCTAGTTGTGCATTATATGTGATGCATAAGAAGTATGAAGCATTCATAAAATAAAAAGCATGAAACGCATGATATAGGTATAAAATGCAGAGTATGTATAATATGTGAAACATGTACTGTGTTATATGTAATTGTTAGACTTGCTGAGTCGTCGTGCTCACTCTTGTTATAAAACCAACACTTTTAGATAAGTGCAAAATATCTAAAGTTTTCGATAAAGATCAAGGATCAGGAATGCGTATTAATTTCACTGAAAGTTTAAGTGATTGTTGTAGTTATGAGTCTGGATTAGACAGGTAAAATAATTGTGTAATTAAATAAATGGTTAGTGTGTATTTTGAGTGTTTAAATACTCAAATTGATTGTAATAGAATGAACTCGTATCATATATGATATTGAGACATACTAGGAATTTGTAAAGATTGTGATTTTGGAATAGAAAGAGAAGTTGTAAAGTTTTAAATAAATGATTATTTAACAATTATAATATTGTTGCAAGCCATGAACGATAAGAAAAAGGTTGTACAGTGGCGAATCAGATTCGAGGTTCAAGGGACTCGAATTTAGGGTCGTTACAACAGAACTCTCGGAATCACAGCGTAATCGTTGGTGTCCGAGAGCCGTGACAAGTGTTTCGAGTGAATTCAAGATAGGCGACGTCAACATTTATATTTACTCGATTTAGAATTGATCACAAGTTTCGCAATTCCTTCCAATCTCTTCTTTGTTTGAAAGAAAGATAGAGAGCTCTTTTAGTGATAAAAGACTTCCCAACGTTCCAAAAGTTCTTTCACTTATCAAGTGAATGGGTATTTATAGGGTCCAGGTCATGTGTCAGGCACATGTCAGATGGAAAAATTCCAGAAATACCCTTAATGACAAGAAAATTCCTAAAATACCCCTGCTTATCCGAGTAATGCCCAAATCATCCAATACTTCTAGCCACCAATCCAATTCCTCAATCAATTTCTATCATGAGTTGTTCCCACGAGTTTTCTGCCTTGGAACTAGTGACAACACCTCTCGGATTATGTCTTCAAGCTTTTCACTGTTAAGTTAAGAAAATCATACAAAACAACTTTACCATCGAAAAAACTTGAAAAAACGCATCACGGGACCGGGGGAAACTAGCCCTAGGGGGCCTACCCCTAAGGGGTCGTTCCTCTTATGTCACGTTTCATGTTTTCTTGTTTGGTTTTCATCTATTTCTCTCGATTCTCGTTTCTATGAAAAGTTCATCTTGTCATACAGAAGTTAAGAATGATCACTTTTAAGTTTTTCACAAGTTTACTTGGTTTCGGATTCATTATTCGTTCATTGTACTTCTTGAAACTCGTTCGGGACAGATTTCAAGAGACAAAACATCAAACAAACCCTAAGTGATCAACCCCTAGGGAGCTGAACCCTAGAGGGCGAACCCTAGGGGGTCCAATCCCTAATCTTTTTTCGTCTTTTTCGATGTTCATTCATTCGTTTGTTGTTTGTTTATTCGTTATTTTTTGTTTTAGTTCATTCAATATGAACCCTAATTTTATTCATAGACTCACAATCCCCGAGATCACATAGAATCATAGATTACTCTATATATAAAACAATATATGATTGTCAACAAGTTTTGAAACATAAATTGAGCATCAAAAATACTAAATATGGGTGTAATTAGGTCATTCTAATTCGATTTAAGTTGCAAGAGGGTTAGTTATTGTCGTACTAGTGTTGACGCTTTCAATGTACTCCGTTCCTGTGCAAAAGCAGGCACAGGCACAGTACTGTAATGACCTAGAGTCAACAAAAGCCATATCAATATTTAATTTGTTGTCTAAAAAATATCAATTTAAATCATTTTGACTTATTATAGGTCCAAAATATTCAAATGTATTATTCTATTTTTTTATATTATAAGATTATTATTAACTTTTAAAAATTAAAATTGAAATGATATATTAAAGATTATAAATCAATAAATCTTATAATGATTAGTATTTTATGTAGTTTATAATATATATTTATTATTGTATTAATTAAAATAAAAAAAAATCATATTAATTTTGATTTTAAAAATATTTTCAGTTGATTTTAAAAAAAATCTATATTTTTTTAAACGGAGAGAATATTATATTGATATAGTGCTTTTTATTTGATTATTTATATCCCGTGATACTTGAAGAAGTACTAAGTTTTACTGTTTACAGCACTTGGCTGATTTAGAATAAGTGTTTAATTGTTTATAATAATTTATGTGTCTGAGAATATTTGTTCAAAATTTTACTTGATAACTTGATTGTTGTCCTTCAATACTTGTGTTTGATTTAATTTTTTTAATTTTATACTAACTGTTTATCATTTTTTTTAGTCTCTGAATTTTAATATTACTTTTGTTTTAAAATATATATAATATAAACTGTCTTCGTAAAAATATAAACTAAGTAATTTTATATTTTGGAAGCTAGCTAGGAAGGTAGTATGTTAATATATGGATAAATCTACGAACACAAAAATCAAACACAAATTTAAATATTAACAATATTTATATTATTAAAAAATAAAGTATGACATGATTTTTTATGATATATCTTACTTTTTAATAATATAAATATTATTAATATTTGAATTTATGTTTTATATTCATGCACTTAAACTTATTCTTAATATATAGTTTTAGCTTTTGTTTAATTGACTCTCCAAGTGGCTTTTCCTCATCAATTCCATATAAAGCTTTTGACGTGTAATAAGTTTATTTTCAACAAACACCCTCTATTTCATAAAACTCTATTGAAAAAGTTTTATTTTGTGAATATTAAAAATATATTTTTATTTTATATATACTCATAAAATATTAAATTATAGTTTAGTTTTGTGGTATGTTAAGAAATTATGATAATAAATTTGAGAATATTGTGTTATTTTATATTGATATTACTAAAATGTAGATTCTTTTGTAAAATAAAAAATTAATAAATTAGACTCTGAACCAAGGGAGCATTTAGGTTGTGTTTGATTGCATCTGAATGTATCTTAACGGTTCATCTCTTAATACATCTTAATGCATTTTAAACAAATTTTCTGAATAGTTCAGATTTAATTTTGAATCTTAATGATTTAGAGAAAAAAAATTATTCCAATTTCAAATATTAAGATGTATTAAGAAATAAATTATTAAGATGCATTAAAATACAATCAAACACAACCTAATGTTATATTTGAGACTAAAATCATTTACAAAACCTTTTTTATTTTTAAATAAAAAGAGGAACAAAGAAAGTTGACAACACATATAGCAGGCAGTAGCCAAGAGCACACAATCAGTCTATGTTGCCTGGCTGGGGTGCCAGTAATATTATAGAATAATCACAGTAAACTATCAAATGATTTTATATTTTGGTGTAATGCTTATTGGGGCCATCTATACTTCGACAACACAGATGGAATCCATGGCCTACGTACTAACTAATAATAATTTAAGGACGGGGGTAATCTCATC
The DNA here is from genome assembly GCA_947179155.2 of Hedera helix. NCBI lineage: Eukaryota > Viridiplantae > Streptophyta > Magnoliopsida > Apiales > Araliaceae > Hedera > Hedera helix. Next base: position 30,445,944 of record OX359279.1, read on the forward strand.
ACTCTACTAAAATCACACACCATTCCTGCTGGGTGAAAGACAATATTTGATTTCATATTTTACTTTTGTACTAGGACTGAAATTCAAAATAAATTTGAAAAAAATTAACTTTGTCCACCAATATAAATTGAACACTTGCAACCATATTGAGTAAATCTCCGTGATCAAATCATTGCTATTAATGAGAGGCAATCTTCTACTACATTGAGCTAATTCCCATGATCGAAACATTGCCATTTATGGGAGGCGAATTTTCTATCAGAGACTTTAAAGAGAAACTACTACTGGTGATTAAATTAAACAAATTGATCCTTATATTTCTCCATACCAAATTATTTCACATGAAATCTACAATATTACAATGACAAAGTAGTACGTTATTTAAGTGCAACGGTTATTAAGATCCTCCTAGATATATATGCATAACATGATTTATACCAATAAATAATCATCCATGCAAATAACACATACAAGGTCACATTGACCTATAATAATGCTGGAAAATGTGCATTTTCCTTACTTGTTGGACTCGGGATTTGGACCGCTAGGGACTTCATGCGCTGCCGCCTGAAACTGTCCATTTCTTGTACTAGTGGTGCTGGTGCTAGTGCTGCTTATCTCATTTTTTTTGGGATGAAAATTGCTGGTGGATTTCTCTGTAAGGATTCGAGATGCTGATTTTGAGGAAGCCATTGATATAGTCGACGCGTCTAGAGGACGAGCTAAGAGAGGTATAATCAAGATTAGGGCAAGAAAGAGCAATAGAGCTAGTGAGGACTTTTTAGAGATTTCACAAACTATTGCCATGAAATTGGAACCAAGAATCCACCCCCCACTGAGCCTCAAGAGACTAATATCCATGAACCAGTTGGGCAATCAAGTTTAATTTTAGCAACACTTAAGAAGGAAAAATGAGACCTAAATTTTAAACCATATTTGATAATGATGATATTATGATGTGTGAATCACCAACAAGGAAGGAGGTATATATGAACATCCTGTGACCTAGCTAGTGTTAATTAGTTAATTACCATTTTGCCTCTCATTTTATCATTAAACTACAAGGATACCCTCATTTAGAATTGACTAGTGATTTTACAGGTTCACATTTTTCTACGCTTTCAGACTACCTAGCTAGCTCCAAGTCTTCCGCAATTTAAAAGTAGAGAAATTTTTTAAGAAGAAAAAAAAAATAGAAGCAGATGGTCCATGTGGTTAAGAGTATATAGCCTATGTCATCAACTATATATACGCCACTCCACTTGGTTTGTGAAATGTCGAGGAAAAGGAAGAAAGATTAATTTGATGCTTGGCACTTGGTTTGTGAAATGTCGAGGAAATGTCGAGGAAAAGGAAGAAAAATTAATTTGATGCTTGGCACTTGGTTTGTGAAATGTCGAGGAAAAGGAAGAGAGAGAGAGAGAGAGCTTGTTTAACCATCCATGATCCATTAATAAAGCACATTTCAACAGTGTTCTTGATGTTAGTTTTTCTTTAAATAAAAAGAACAGATAATTAGACTTAGGTTTATTTAAGATTTTCTAAATATATTTTTGCTTTCTTTTTTTGTTGGGTTTGACTTATATTTCGGAGGACTCGACCAATGATTACTACTACAGGATAGTCGAGAATCTCACTAGCCAGTAAACAAGTGAGGCTGCAAATTGGCAGCGTCCCTGCAAGCCAAGTGATATGTGTATTGGAGTTTGGAGATTTATTAGTAGCCTACTCTTGAATTTTATTAATATTTTGGGTCTCATAAGTTTAAACTCATGTTATATAGTTAAGACTTTTTAGTTATTATATAAATATTATTTGGTGTGTGGATGATTGTAGATTGTGTGAGACGCATAAATAAATACATCATACAAACATAACTAGTCACAAGTTGGTGAACTTGAATAATTTCGTGTGTGTGTTTTTTTCCTTTTTAATTTCTATGTGATTATGATATCTGATCTTAAATCTAACATTTTCTTCAGCATTTTTCAAATTTCAAACAAACCAAAATTTTGGACCTCAATCTTAATAGAATTGGTTTTGGACCTCTAAATTTGATATTATTGGAGTATACAGTATAATAGATAATAAAGTTGATAGTCATATTGACAAAAACTTAATTGGCTAATATGGTAATTTGAGAAATAAAGAAAGAATCTGTAAAGATAAAGCAGAAGATATATAGTACGTAGAAAAAAAGAGGTATTCGTATGGAAGTGGACTTTTCCTGTTTGGCTTCTTGTATATTAAGAAATACCCCTTTCCTTTTACTTGGACAGCCCATGCAACATTAAAGATGATGCACGTAGGCCTTTTATCATATATATATCATAGATAAATAATGCACGGATCATTTAGCCAAAAAGCTTGGCATTCAATCTTTGTCACTGAATTTCTGATTGTGAAATTCCATAGAGCTTGTCCCCGTGATTGGTTTCATGGGTCCCCACAACCTTCATAACCTGCTCGCTAAAGAGATATGTGCTTATGGCATGCACCTGTGTGCTATTTGGAATTGTCTAATGAATTATTATTTCAATTGGGCTGTTTTTCTTTTTTAGTTTTTTATTCAAGAAACATTTTGCTAGATCATGCTAACGTAATTTTTGCTCCAATTATGCTCATAATCGTTTTATATATGTGTGTGTTGCGTGTGCAGGACGCACACACGTCCATTTTGAATTTGTGATTATGCAACTGCTGATTGTTATTTGCTGTGGCTCCGATAAGGACATTAATTTAAAATTGGGAGATTATGACACGTACCTTGTTCTACTTTGAAAAATGTGGATAAAATTGAAATGTTTATGTACAGAGTAAGTTTATACATACAACAATCAAATATTACATCAAATATTATATTTATTTATACCATTAAAAAATATGATATAACACGAAATTCAATAGATATAACACGGATTTCAATATCATGCATTACTTTCAAATGATATAAATAAATGTAATATTTAGTTATTATGTATTTATACTTATTCTTATATGCAAGGCCTCAACCTTGTTACTACGAATATGTTGAGATAATCTTTGAATTATAGTTAAAAAAAGGATTGTTGTTCTGGTAAGTAAGAAATTCTATTTTTAAAAGAAGTATTATTTTGAAAAGAAATTTATTTGTGGTAAAAAATTTATTTTGAAAGTTTCTTATATTGAATATATAGGAGGAGGAAAGTTGTGGATACTGTATAAATATAATCTTATGTACATGTAGTTATTAAAGTGTAGTATAACCAAATATTATGTAACATCTTAAAAGTAGAGAGAGAGTACAAGTGAATTTTGAGTTTGTGAGTGAGAGATGTTTTTTGCAGTTTGTATATTTCATGTAAAATAGTTATATCGCGGGAGAAAGAATTTTGTAATTTTTATTCCATACAAAAAATTATATCGTGAATATTAAAATTTGAGAGAAATATTGTAAATCTGTTATTATTGATATAATAGAGATTTAATTAGAGTTCACAATGTGGGTTTTTTTAAGAATTTTTTATATTAAATCTTGTGTTATTTTATCTCTTTTTATTGCGACAACTTAATTATCAACAAGTCATAACATTATGAATTGGTCTATATTGAACTAAGATAATCCGAATTGATTATAGTTTTAGAACAACGAATTGAACTTAAATCTGGACTCGACTCGAGCCATGTTGTTCCCCTCAACTTATGGTTATAGGTTGATTTTTAAATTTTTTTGATTGATTTGTGAGATAATTGAAGCTCAATTAATTGGCTTCATAATTGAGTCAGTAATTAAGAAACTTATCACTTGAAATTAACTATTAAGTTAATCACAATATAAAAATATTCATTGTACTTTAATATATAGCGTCATTGACTTTTATTTGTTTTCATGCGTTATTAGGGTTTGCCTAAGCATCTCTAAACATAATAACTGATCAAAAAACATTACTAGTACTAGTATTTTTCGAGTATGCCTTTAAGTAACTTTATATAATGCAAATTTTTCGTACAAGCCACGAGTTAGTTTGAAATTATAGTTTTAATTTTTTGCTATGTTGTTTTTATTTTTAAAAAAATTTATGTATAGAATTATTATTTTAATAGATAATAGTTTTATTTTTTGACAATTTTTATATGACATATAGATACCATTTTTAAGGTCATCTGCTAGCTATATTATTTATGATTTAAACAATTAGTTGGCATTTTCATCTTATATTTAAATTGAATTGCAAACCCATGAATCCATCTATGCATCAATATCTTAATTTTAGGATATTGGTTTTAGCTTTTTTAATTTAATACCAAATGATTTATGATGATTAATTTGGAAGAATTAAGGTTCCATAAGGAAGTAGAAGAGTCGTGTCAAGTTTTTATAAGAAGAAGAAATAAAGGGGTGATATATAATTTGAAAAAACAAAGAATTAATAAAACGTTTCACAAAATAAATATTCATATCGTTAGCTCATCTTGAATTCAATTTAATGAGTTGTGATCAATCGTCAACTCATTTAAGTTAATTCGACCAACCAAATTAGTTGATTGTGCGAATTGATGGGTAGATTAACAAAGTCAAGATCTCATTTGATGTTTGGGGAGTATTTCTTCCCCTTTTCTAATCCCAGCTTGATTAAGAAGGAGTTGTATCATAACTAGCCGAAAACATGACAATATCTTTGTTTGAAAATGACTAAAGAGAACGACTCTACATATTTAGCAGGCGCAATTAACGCATGGATGTGATTGTAGATTATTGTGATCCTTCACACTGGACTGCATTTAATTTCAAGTAAATGTTAATTTTTTGCAGACACAAATTAAACCGTATTTTCCTCTTTTTCTTAAATCACAAGTCATGTTTTTCCGTTCCTCATTAGCGTGTTGATTACGGACTACTACTTAAAACATAATATAAAATGTTAGTCTAGACTTATTCATATACGATAAAATATTAATTAAATTGTAATTTGACGCCTTATTTTGTACCATTTTTTTATAAATATTTTGTTATCGTAACATTATTTTATATCTCTTAACTTTAATACACATCCATTTGATATTATGTTCACGTATACATATATATTTTATGCTTATTAAAAACAATTATGACTAAAAAATTACTTTCTATAAACAAATTCGAATGTTTCGTTTTAATGCATTACATAAATTAAGTATGCATGAAAGATGGACATATTTTTGTAGAAGGGAAAATTTTCGTTTCTTTGTAAAAAGTTATTCATATGACCAGATTTTCTAAAATTGATCCAAAAAAATCCCCTAAATATACTTCTTCTGTTCTAAAATATAAGATTATTAATAAAAAAAATTAAAAATCATAATTATTGATTTTTTAAAATCAACTTAAGATATTTTTATACTCAAAAATTGACATGAATTCTTTTATTTTATTCATTCTATAATTTAAGAAATTATAATTTTTAACGAATCATTCAATTTTGAGTTTAAAAATGTGACAACCCCAAATCCGGATTCCATAACCTCGGGTTTGGTTCTCACTGTACAATACTTAATAACAATTAAATACATAATTTACATTTAAACATCACAGAATAATACAAAAAGTTCCTTATAAAAATGCTACAATATCCAAGGTCGATTAACCTTAACATCAACAGTTTCTATCTTAAGGAATTACAAAAGTTTTACCAACAGTAATTACATATTAAATATTTAATTAACATGCATAAATTAAACTCTGACTTTCTCTTTTCCCTTGTCCTTCTTGGAGCATTCGTCTCTAGCTTAAAATGGTTCATGATATAGCAAAGGTGAGCAACTAGTTTGCTCAGCAAGTTTAAGAACAATTATAGAGATTTATTATCTCATGAGTGAAAGGGGAATAACATTAAGTGCTTCAACAATAGATATAACAATTGTGAAAGAAACAAGACTCAAATTTTATTGAACAAGAATATTTGAATCTTAAATGCTGAGTGGTCACCAAGGACCCTGCACTAACGAAGATATAATAGAGTTTCATCTGACCCTTTCAATAGTTTGATTTTCAAGGAGATCAGCCTATTCAACCCGCTGTATATGCATTACATTTAGTCATCTTGCGCAAAAGTCGATTTATCGACATAAAATCCCATTTATCTATGGTTGTTTAATTCTTAGACTTGATATAAGAATCCGCACCAAGCAATGGTTTGGATAAACTTTTAAAAGTATTCAAGTTATTGAATTTATAAATGCAATGTCTAGCTGGACAATTAGCTTTAGACATTTTTAATTCAGTTTATGAATCAAGAACTATTAAGCTTCAAATGCACTGGGTGCGATTTTATAAACAATATAGATGTGAAATAATTTTAAATAATTAAACCACTTAAAGCTCTGGCAATAATTACAAATATAGAAACTCGTTTAACAATAATTGAGTAGGGTTAGAGAACTTGCCTCGTGTGTAGTCTACGGCTAACCAATTCAATTTAATATTCCTTGAACGGACCTAACAATTAATCAGTCTGATCTTGAATTAGTATCATATACATATTCGTATGATAACCTTTATAACTCTTACGAACCACATAATTATATAATTACAGGTATATAAACACTTAGAAAATATTACCACTACTTGATAATATTTCAAACACATAAAATCTATATTAATTATTTAATATAGTTCATACACTTATCTAATATTATTAACAATTTAATAATATTTTATTAGTCTTGTAATATTATTAATTATTTAATAATATTTTATTAATCACTTAACATTATTAATCCTTTAATAATATTTTATTATTCTTCAAATATTATTTATCATTTAATAATATTTTATTCATCTTCTAATATTATTAACCATTTAATAATATTTTATTAATTATCTAATATTATTAATTATTTAATAATATTTTATTCATTATCTAATATTATTAATTATTTAATATTATTTTATTAACTTTATAATATTATTAATCCTTTAATAATATTTTATTCATTTTTAAATATTATTAATCATTTAATAATATTTTATTAATTATATTACCTTTTATTTATTATTTAATAAATAATTAGTTACTATCTCTTTTCATTTTAATTATTATTTAATATTAATTAAATAGTAATTAATCACCTTCATGACTGTAATGACCACGAATTTCATTAGTCATTGTAAATATACTTAATAAATATTTAGCAATGAATTTAAACTTTTTGTACTAATTAATTGTACTTTAGATAATTAAATAAATGTACTTGTGAATGCGTATATTTATTTAAAAAATTAAAGCAAGTTGTATAGTTAATTAAAGCAAATCTAATTGGATTATATTTTAAATCCAAATGAGTTGATAAACTAGGTCAAAGATATTAACCTAGTAGTCCATGTAATTAATTTAATTACTAGTCCATATAATTAATTAAACAAGCTCAATGCTTGATTTAATTAAATGTAACCTAGAATATTTAATGTTAGCCCAATGTGTTATTTTAATTGAGCCCAAACAATCTAATTGAATGAGCCCAATATATTTAATCCTAGAGTCCAAAGTGGAGCCCAATAGAAAGTCAAAATTATTATATATATGAATATACATATATATATATATACATATATATATATATATATATATATATAAAGGCGGAAGAAAGGCGGAAGGGGAAAGAACGAACCCAGAGTACGGGCTTTCACCACTCACCATACTGATGGGCTGTGCAGATAGTGACCTTGACCTTGCAGAACAGGGGTTTACTACTCACAGATCATAACCATAAATAAATTATGCATGATGCAAGGGGAAATAGGAAAGGGACCTCACAGTTGAATATTTATAAACTGAAATTATAAGTATAAGTATAATCCGTCCATATAGGCGGTAGAGATGCAGATGCAAATTTGCAAATAATCTGGCCAACAGATGCCAGTCAATATAATTACTTATTGAATCTGAAAATATTTACATACAAGAAGTACAATACATAAACAGAAAATAGACAATTAACTAGACAGAATGACTCAGGAAACAGAATAGAAACTTAAGATTAGTCAGAGAAGGAGCTCTGAGTCTTACAAAGTTTCCACAGGTTTCTTCTTAAGGTGGAGTGAAGTCCCTTAACTCTGAATGCGAGCCTTCCTTTTATAGAGTAAGGAGTGAGCTGCGTACAATTATTTGGGAATCTTACTATTACATACTGGCAATTACTTTATCAAAAGTAAAATGATTACAGACACTTTACTATTGATGAACAGTAGACGCTTTTGACTAAATACAGACACTTTTACTGTTTGCTTTTACAAAAGACGAAAAAATAGTATTCTCTTGACTCGGCGTGCAGGAGCAGGGGCCAGAAAGCATTGGATGCTAAAATGAGTGCGCGGGCACTGATAACTGGGGTCCACATCACGTGGTAAGGAATCTGACTGTCGGCAAGGGCCGGAAATTACTGTGAGCTCACGGGAGCAGTGCAACCGTAGCTATGCAAAGGGATCCTGAGCATCTTGGAGATCAATAGTGCCGTAAGGATCCTGATTTACTGAGGCTTGGGATGACTTGGAGGAAGACGATGTATCTTCTTCATTGATGGTGTTAACTCTTTGTTGAATTGCCTTAGCTAGTAAGTTTAGCTCGGCAGCATTGTATTCTTTTACTCCTGCTAGAGTAGCAGCAACAGAGGAACCAGAATTGGAACCTTTAACTTTAGATTTGCTGGAGGAGCCAACATTTTTCAATTTGACTGGAGTAATAGGAGTAGGAGGAAACTCCTTTTGAACTTGCTGGGTAATTCGATCAATGTCAAATTTATCCCACCATTTAATAAAAAAGATTCTGGTAACTGATGGAGGTTGAGAAGAAGCAGGAAGGTTATACTGCCATTTCAAAATCTAAGGAATTTTATATTTACTAGAAAAACGGAGCAGTACCGGGATACCTTCCATTTTAGGGTTGTATGGAGATTTATTACTAAAATGATTTATCTGGGTACGAAGGGACTCAGGGATAAGTTCAGTAGAAAGGCCATATCTGGACCACCAAAGGGTGAACCAAATCGGGATCTGACTTTTGAATTTGTGGTCAAACAGGATAAACCAAGAGTGACTGAAATTGGAGCTCTGGTAAAGAAAGATCTTATACCAAGCATCCATGTAATCAAAATAACAGAAATAGTTACTAAAAGAGGATTTGAGACCTTCCTCAATAACTCTTAAGTCAGAAAGACGATTGGTATATTGGTGATTTTCCCAATCCTCCCCCGAAATAATTTTTTTAATATAAAGAGAGTGAAAAATAATTTTTGAACTGTCATTTTTATCAAAAATTGGTTTAATGTTGACAGAGTCAGTTTTTATTAAAATATTTTTATAATAAGTAAGTGTCTTGAAAGGAGCCAGAGGGGCGAAATGTCAGCCCGGAGGGAAAAACTGGGAAACAAGCTTAATTGGGTCATCTTTTGAGTCCATATAAGGCTCAACATAGAAGAGGTTAACTTTATAATTAGGAAAATATTGGGAAGTAGGTTTGAATTGACTGGTCTTTTGAATCCGGCTTGGGGCTTGGGATTCAAAAGGATCATATGGTTTAGGTTGACTTGCAAGGGCTGAGCTATAGGGTTTAGGGATTTGGCCTAAAACCTGGAATTGGGTGGTAGGAGGTCTAACTGTATAACTTGGATAAGGAATTGGAACCATAGTTCCCTTACCAGACTGTCCTAAGACAGGAGTTTTACTAGGCTGCCCGGAGGCAGGAGCTTTACCACGATCTTTCTTCTGTTTCTCTCGCTCACTCATTTTTAGTACCTGTTTGGATAAATTCTCTAGTCAGGAAATCTGGGATAGAGTTTTGACTTCCTTTAATATATTCTATATCAAAATCAAAAATAGATAAAATAGCTTGCCATCTAGCAAAAATTTGTTTAGAGGTAATATTTTCAACATCTTTTTCTAAAACATATTTTGCAGATTTGCAATCAATTCTGACTAAAAATTTTTGATTTAATAAATCACTTTGAAATTTATTAATACATGAAACTAAAGATAAAATTTCTTTTTTAATAGTAGAATAATTGAGTTGAGTTGGATTCCAAGCATGAGAGTAAAAACAAACAATTTGCTCAGAAGAAGTGGGGGATAACTTTTGCTTGAGAATATCTCCAAAACCAATTTCAGAGGCATCAGTTTCAACTATTTTGAAAGCTGTAGGATTAGTTATTCCCAGACAAGGAAGGGTCTTAACATGCTTTTTTAATTCTTGGACAACAGAAGTATGAATATTTGTCCAAGGAGGGGGATTAATGTTTAGTCTATCAAAAAGAGGTTTGCATATAATTCGCAGATTTTTATAGAACTCACTAATATAATTTAGAGAGCCTAAAAATCTTTTAAGTTGATTTTTGTCAGTAATGACATCCGGGAATTTACTAGCAAATTGGATAGCTCTATGAATGAGGTAAATATGGCCATACTGGATATGGAGGCCAAGGAATTTTACTTGAGTTTGGAACAAACTATATTTTGACTGGGATAGAACTAAACCATTAGTCTGAATAGTTCTAAGGAATGAATTTAGGTGTTTCCAATGTTCTTCAATAGAGTTTGAAAAAATTAGAACATCATCAATATAAACAATTGCAAAATAACTGAAAGGGTTCAAAATATCATTCATAATATTCTGAAATTCACTAGGGGCATTCTTAAGGCCAAATGGCATGACGTTCCATTCATAGTGACCAAAAGGTGTGGTAAAGGCTGTCTTATATCTATCTTCCTCATGAATCTGGATTTGCCAAAATCCGCTCTTAAGGTCGAATTTACTAAAGACAACAAGATTTAATCTACTAATTAAATCTTTTTTATTTGGTAATGAATACCTAATCCATTCCAGAACCTTATTTAAAGGTTTGTAATTAATAACAAGTCTAGGAACACCTCTTTCTATTTCAGAATTTTTATTGACATAGAAAGCAGGGCAAGACCAGGGGGATTTACTTTTTCTAATTAAGCCTTTGGCAAGTAAATCATCAATTTCTTTTTTACAGAATTTCATTAACTCATGATTCATTTGTATAGGTCTAGCCTTAGTAGGAATTAAATGTTCTTTGAATTCTTTAGCATAAGGTAACCTAACAATATGCTTTTTTCTGTGCCAAAAAGCATGAGGTAAATTGGAACAAACATTTTTATCTAAAAGATCCTGAAAATTTTTTATTTTCCTTTGGAGTTCAGGATTTTTTAATTGCTCCTCAACTCTTTTATAATTGATTTCATTTTTTAAATAATTTAAATGCTGGGTTTTATTATTTAAAATATTTAAATATTTAGTAATAGACTGTTCTTGAATACTCCTAAGATCTCTCTCTTTAGGTTCAGTAATGAATCTAAAGGTGACCTTCTGCCCAAGGTGATTACTAGACAATCCCTTGGTAGTAGTAGTAGTAAATGGATATAATAAATATACAAACGGTAATCCTAAAATTATTTTGTCAGTCATGTTTCTAATTAAAACAAATGATGTTTTAAAACAAACATTATCTTGACAAATATGAACTTTAGGCAATTTATATTTTATTTCCATTTGACTACCATTAGCGGAGCTAAGTCTTTCACTAGTTTTTTCATAAAACCTGGTAGGAATTAATCCTTCTTGAATACAGTTAAGATCAGCACCTGTATCAATGAGGGCAGGTAATTCCAAAATAAAGGTTTTATTTATAACTAAAGTGATATTAATATACCATTTTTGAATAGATTTCTTTCAATCTTTTTAAAGAATTACCTTGTTCAATAAGCTCGTAATGACTATTAGAAGATTCAGCTTTATCCTTATCAGATGAATGAACTTCATTATCCGAAGGGACACCGACTTCTTCTTCACTACTACTGTCGGTAGAGTCATTAACAGCAATAGTTTTTTCTCTCTTAATCTTTTCAATTTCTTGTTTTAACTCAGAAATTTCTTTCTTCATATTTTTTACTTCAGAATGTAACTCTGGTAAAGTAATTTCTTTAACAGGGTTCTTAAATCTTTCAAGAGTTTTATTAAGGCTAAAAACAGGCTTTTCTTTAACCTTATTAAGCTTATCAGCAAGATTATCTTTTATTAATAAATCCTTTAATTGTTTAGTATATCTTTTCTTTAATTTAGGGTCAGTAATTTTTCCTATTAATTCAATAAGTAAGTTTTGTTCTTCTTCATTAGCAGTAAGAACATTAACTTTATTAATACCGTTAAGTTTTTTATTACAGCAACTATCCACACATCCAAGGGTGACATCTGGATTATTACTGCTACTAGAATTATCAGAGGAATCAGAAAATGTATCATCATAGTCATTATCACTAGAATGATTTTCTATTCTCATTAACTCTAGAATTTGTTCAGTATCTTCATCAGTAATTTTTAACTGTTTAAGTCTTTCTTTTACTTTGCATTCATTTTTATAGTGACCAGGCTTACCACAGTTGTGACAAATAACTTTACTTTTATCAAACTTTTTATAATTTTTCTTCTTAGGGTTATAAGAAGGTTTTTTATAAGATTTTCTCTTAAAAGGTGACTGTTTTTTATAATAATCATTTTTATTATCATAACTTTTATGTTTCCTTCTAGGTTTGTAATTATCTTTTTTATAGTTTTTAATACGTTTTCTTCTAGAAGGGGCAACAGGCGGCAAACCATATTGTTCACAAAATGTCCCCAATTCATATTTAGCTTTGTTTTTATCTTTATTAGCTTGTTTACTAAGTTTAAAATCAATACACATTTTTAAACCAGTTTTTTGAATTTGACTAACAATATCACCATAGGTTAAATTATCATAGTCAATAAAACCTAAGGTTTTAGATAGTTCTTCTCTGATTTTATGTGCAAATAAACTAGGTAAACCATTTATGAATTTTTCTTTCCAAAATGATTTTTTACTATCTTCACGCATCATTACTCTATTAATAAACACATCTTTATACCAAGGAAAGTCACTCAAGGTAGGACAACTAAGGTTACTGAGTTGGTCATGGATCCTATCAGTAATGTTGCTAGGGGTTCCAAGAAAATGCTTAATTATAGTATAAATAAGAGTATTGACACCATCAGGGGGGCCAATTCCTAAATCTTCATTAACTATTGGATTACCATCATTATCTACCTGAATAGCATGAATTATAGAATGCTTAGAAGTTTCAGTAAGGTGATTCTCCCACCAACTTCTAAGTGTTCCGGTAAATCCAGTAGCCAATAACTCAACAATACCTGCTTGACTTATTTCAGGGAAATTAGTCAAATAACTATTTGCAACCATAGACATATGGTTTAATTTATTTAAAATGTGTTGCTCATTAAAACCATCAATATTCCATTCATAAATCTTATTAGCAGAAACAGAAAATTAATTATCTAGATTCCTTTCTTCAAACTGTAAGTCTGGAGGGGTTGGTCTAGTATACCAATTTTTTGTAGTACTAGTAGGATTTGGAGTTTTAAAGGTCAGTTTACTAAAATGATTGATTGTTTCATCAAGTTCAGAATCATCAGATGATGTATCTGATTGACTTTGATCTTGGGTTTGGTCAATGACTGCTAACATTCTGGTTTCACTCGATTCAGGCTTATCAAGCTTTTTGATAAGTTTGTCAATGGTTTTAGCAAGTTCTTTGTCTGAAGTAGGTAAAGCCAATCCAATTCTCTTTTCAGGGAGGCTAAGTAAAGGTTTTTCAGCTTTACTAACTTGGGTATTTAATTTTGTATCAAATTTTTCTTCAATTTTATCTAACTGTTTACCTATAGAAGCAAGGTATTGGTTAGTAAAATTGTTCTGTTCAATAATTCTTTTGTTATTACCTTCTGGTTCTTTAAAAGGACTAGCAATAACAGTGGTATCTTTAACAGTGATAATTAATGATTCTAAAGGAGGGTGACTGGAAGACACAGTGGATTTATCTTCTTTAGTCCATTTGTGTTTAGTTATAACATTGCATTTTCCATAATAGGTATCGTACCAATTATAGAATGTAATGTTTATTTTTTCTCTAGTTACAAATCTTCTCCATTTTTTAACTATTTTTTCTCTTTCTTCTTCGCTATGTCTAGCATGAAAGAGATGTCTTTTAGGCTTATTTTCTTTAGAGTTAAAATCATGGATCAAAAAGTGATCATTAATTTCAAACTCTTTTTTAATTACTTTAAGTTGATGATGAACTGGTTTGGGTCCAAAATCAGACTGGGTAGGAGATAAATTCTGGGATTCATCATCCTCAGGCTGATTAACTGGTTCAAACTTGTCATAACAAGGATGACTTATTTGTCCTTCAGTAAAAATACTTTTAATTTTACGTTAGGTAAATTAGTCTTTTCTAAAAGATCAGAATCTTTTCTGCTCTGGTTAGAAGAGTGACTGGTAATGTCTTCAATAATTAGTGGACGTCGGAGTCTTGAATCATCAAAACTTATTCTAACAGTACCATCTAAATATTGTTTAACATTATCAAAGTTAATAACTTCATTAATGACAGGTTTTTGGGGTACTTCATTGTCTAATATCCATTGACTTGGAAGAGTCACATCTTTCCAAAGAAGAGTCTTTGGAACTTGAATATTAGCATCACTGGTACTACTTTGAATTAAAATAGTTTTGTCTTTAGGACTTTTACTTAAAGCTTTTACATTTAAATTGGTTTTCATTGTTTTATAATAAATTCTGTATATTAAAGCTAAAGCTTGAGATCCTTCAATCATCTGAGTAATCTCACCAGCAGTTTTAATATTCAGAGTCAAAGCTTTTAATAAATGAGGGTCACTTAGGCTTAATGTAAAATCTGGAAAGCAATTAAAATGGACGGGTCCATTGTGCAAACTAGATTCCATTATTCCTAAGATACTTGGATGAAAGTTTAAGTATCTAGCGTCTCTAAGACACAACAAGATACTTGAATTTATTCCTTTAATACTTAAAGGGTTAACAGCAACTTGAATTAATCCGATATGGATAGAGTTGTACCCTTTTCTTCTTTGTTTGTTGATGACTTCTGTAGTGAGCAAACTACAAGTTTCATGGTCTTTATTAATAGCATAAATTTTCTCAACAGTTTTAACACTATAGTCTGACTTGAAATTATCTAGAAAGGTAGACTGATAAATTTCTTTGGGAGAAATACTGGGGATATTCCAGTTTCCCAAATCTTGACTAAGGTTTTCATAACTATGTTCTTCTTGGTTCACTATGTCAGGAATAGAAGATAAAGAAGATCTAGAGCTGACTGAAGAATTAGATCTGAATACACGATTCATAATAATTTTAAAAACCCATTCTACAAGGCTGGTCTTCTATTCTGCACAAGGAGGATTGATAGAAATCCGAGATACTAAATCCTTAGTTGAGGGATTTAGGAGCCACAAAGGTGGATTCTCGTTGCATGTGATACTTCAAAAGAAGTCACTGCTAAAATAAAAGGAATAGAGATCAAGAAATGAATATGTACTAAGTAGTGAAATGAAATAACAATCATATAAACACATCCATTGCTTTACTTATCTGCTGCTATCACTATGTCTAAGATACAGACCCACTTACATATGTAGACACAGACCGTAGTGATCATTCCTGTAATTGCAGAATCACTGCTCAATCCAAGAGACTTACGACTGCTTCGGAAAACATCAAGGTGGTCTACTGTAAGGAATGTGATCAAAGGATAGAGGAGCAGACGTAGACAGTAGAAGTATATATACATAGATATGAATAGCAAATCAAAACACTGATAACACATATAGGGGTGTTCAACGGTACCGGTTTTTTCGGTTTTTTACCGAACCGATCGGTACCGGTTCGGGCGGTACCGGTTTTTTTCGGTTTCGGTTTTTCGGTTTTTTTATACTTTTCGGTACCGGTACGGGCAATTTTGCATTTCGGTAAATACCGGTATACCGAAAGAACCGAAATAAATAATATAATATTAAATTTTTATTAATTATTATAATAATTCTAATAATTATATATATTATTATATATAAAATAATATATTTAATTATATATATTATTATAATATATAAATAAATTAATATATAATTATTATTTATAAATTATAATTATATATATTACGAATCGGTAAAAACCGAAAACCGAACCGAAAAAACCGAATCGAATTTGTACCGAACCGGTACCGAAACCGGTAATTCGGTACCGGTACTGGTTCTTGGTTTTTCGGTAATTCGAGTTCGGTTTCGGTTCGGTTTTTTCGGTTCCGGTTCGGTAAAAAACCGATGGACACCCCTAAACACATAAGCATAACTTGGCTCTGATACATATATATATATATATATATATATATATATGTGTGTGTGTGTGTGTGTGTGTGTGTGTGTGTGTGTGTGTGATTAAAGTAGAAAAATTAAAGGAAAAATGGCTTGGAAAATCCCATTTTGCTGAATTTTTTAGGGTCTCACTTGGATTGCTTGATTTCCTAAATTGCTTCTAAATCACTCATTATCATAAGTTGTTCAACCACCCTAGTCATTCCATATGTTTATCACTTGGTCATTCAATGGAATAGTAAGCTTGATTAGGCTTTAATTTCACCAACATGGGTGAATTAGCAAGTTAATGAAGGGTTAGTTGTACATTTTAAACTACAACATTAAACATCACATGCTTAGTTATGGTTTTACCGGTAAAGTTCAATATGAATATTTCTTCAACTTTTAAGCATAACACACATACCAAAATATGATTTAAACATATCAAACTATGAATATATATATATAACATAGTTTAAGATTTCTAGACCATCAAAATAACTTTTGATCGGTTAAAAATATATTTTAACCGTTCAAATCATCCCTAAACTACAAAAATGAAATAAAAAGGGTTTGGAGCACTTTTGAACCTTAGGGTCTTGAATGCTCTTCTTCTTCTTCTTCTTCCAAAGTATGATATGAGGCTTTGTGACCTCCACCAAACACTTCCTCTAGCAATTTCTCACAACTCACAAGTGTATCTCTATTTCTCTCTTGGAAATGATCTCTCTCTTTTCTCTTTAGAACTCTAGCAAATGAACTAACCAACATAGCAAGTATGTGGAGTACTCTATTTATAACACTTTACTAATCATTTATTAACTTTCCTAATTCACCAACATAGTCAAATTAAGGCTAATTGATACTTACTATTTGATTGAATGACTATATGATAGACAAGTTGATTGACAAGGGTGGTTCACCTACTATGACAAGGAGTAAATTGGAAGCAACATTACAAAATCAAGTCACCCCATGTGGGCCCCCTTCAATCTCAACAAAATGGGATTAAATCTCCCATTTTTACTTTATTTTTATAGCTTATATATATATATATAACCCTTAACCAACATTTTGACTTCCTATTAGGCTCCAGACTTAGAAAGTAAATAAGTTAGGCTCATTCATTTAATTTGTTTGGGCTCAGTTTATTTATTACGTTGGGCTAACATTAAATAACATATGTTACATTTAATTAAAACAAGCATTGAGCTAGTTTAATTAATTACATGGACTACTAGGTAAATTAATTTGACCTATTTTAATACCTCATTTGGATTTAAAATATAATCCAATTAGACTTGTTTTAATTAATTATAACACCTTACTTTATTACTTTAAATAAATATACACATACACAAGTATATTTATTTAATTATTTAAGGTACAATTAATTAGTACAAAATTTTTAATTCATTACTAATTATTTAATAAATATAATTACAATGTCTAATAGAATTTGTGGTCATTACAAAAAATATATTAAATTAATTTTTTTAAATTAATAATTATTTTATAAAGTATTTAATTTAAAGGCGCACAACGGAAGTGGTCTCTTAATTTTATAAAAGAATAAGAGGGTGTGAATTCGAAGCTATTAGAAGAATAATGGGAGAGAGAACATTCTAAACAACACGTTTAATCCCAATTAAACTAGTCAGGGTAGAGTGATCATTGAATTATTATTAATGCTCTTTATTTTAAAATTAAAGATATATTTTTTTAATCAATAACTAGAATTATATAAAGTGACATAATATCCTAATTTATTATTATTTTTTTACTTACAGTGATAGCATGCGTCACATAATTACCACTACTAAATTTTTAGTTAATATTAAAGTTGCATTTATTTAAAAATATATTTATACGGAGTATTAAAAATAAAAAGAAGAAAGAATCAGTTTCATGGAAAATTTGTATAATGAACGCAACATTTCATTTCATATTGGAGTGTCAACTTCAAGCCATTTCATTTCACTCATTTTTATTTTTTAAAAATATTACATTTCATATGTCTAAAATAATACATACATACATACATACATATATATATATATATACATATATATATATATATATATGGTTTCATGTTTTTTCACTTTAAACATTTATCTACTCCCTTTTTAAAACTTGGAAATGGTAGGGAATAGAAATGATTTTTTTTATGAAAAAAAAAAAAAAAAGAGTTTCAGCTGTGATATCCTTTGTTTCTGGTCTTACTACTAATGGTGTTGATTAATTTGTTTATTAGTTATTATCAAAAACTTTCCCTCTTAGTTTCTTTGATTAATAAATGATAAAACTATTATTAATGAAAAACAAATTTGCCACTAGAAAAATACACAACGACAATCAAATAATGATCAAAAAAATTAATATTTTCACATAAAAAAATAATATTTTCACGTGAGTCTATCTCATATGGATGTGAGACATACTCACTATTCATATGATATGAATCATGTGAAAATATTAATTTTTCATATAAAAATATCAATTCTATCAATTATCACATCCATATTATCTCTGTATTATAAAAATTGATAACTACTATAAAGACAAGACAATAATGTTATTTTCCATCTCATATGTGAAATCCACAAATGAAGTGAGTTATTAATTTTTTTGAGCTCATTAATAATTTACCATTTTGGCAGCCACATAAACAACCGTTGCTATGAGATCCAAGTATCGCTAGGCTATTGTTTGATGTGTAGTACTCGTGAATAATTGAGTAAATAAAAGAGTTTGCGGGAGATGTTATTTGGTGTATATAATTAAGTTATATATCTTAATTTCATAAAATTATTTTATTTTTGATAATTTTTAACGGTAAGAATGAAAAGATCATACAACAATATGATCGAGAGAATATAAATTTTTATTTAATTTAAAGTTGTATAGCACCATTATTATAATCTTGTAAAATAAGTATATTTTCGAACGAATTATATTTAATGAACTTTTGTTAATATAAAATTGTTGATAGATCTTATCAAATTATATAAAAATTCATACGTTTAAATATTTGTGTATGTTCTTTATGTTTATACATTTATATTTACTTTAAAAAAATTAAAATTGTTGTATTAATACTATGGAATATACTAATTACATACTCCCTATAGTATCTCCCATTTTGACTTTAAATAATTTTTTTATATCTATATAATTGATTTGGATGAAATTTGTCACCTTTGGATCTTTGATATGTGAATGTACCAAAAATCAACTTGTATGCAAATATGAGCCCTCCCGCCAAACGAGCTCTAAATCTCCATTAAACCGAATAAGCCCAAGTTAAAGATGGACTTGAAGCGAAACCAGGTTTTTGTTCAAACGACGTCGGTTAAAATAGTTGGTCAGGCGATTCCATACGGCGGCGTCTTTAATCAATTCGATTCAATCTCGACCTCGCTGCCCTTTTACGCATCATCGTCTTCCTCAAATCATACAACAGATCAAACACAATCTCAGTCACCCAAAACTTTATCTCTCCTCTCTAATGGATTCTCGCAGATATTACAGTTTCACTTTGCCTCTGCTAATCATCTCATCACTTTTCTGCCTGCACGCTAGGGTTAGTCCTCTCTCTCTCCATATATATATGCAATGTAAATATCCAAAAATTTAACTCTCTCTTAAAACTTTAAAGTTCACTGTATTGATTTGCATCTTTAACTTGTGATATTGAATTGGTTAATTTCGATACAGGCCGATGGCATTGGCTCAGTTTTCTTCCTTGATAGTCCATCTCACCAATATATTCGCCCTCGTCCTTCCGATTTTACCAGTGAGGTAAGTTATGGTTGATTTTCTTTGTTCAATCTAATATTTGGGTTGATTTTTGAAATTTCACAACTTGGTGCTGTAAGGGATCCAGAATTGATTATGTACTGTAATCTTAAATATTTCAGAGAATTGGATTACAATATTTGCTGTTTTGCAAGCTTAAATCATGTATGGATTATGTTATTTTCTGTTCGGACAAATACTGAACGTGATTGATTTCTAAATTGATAGGAAGTCAAATTAACCATCTTATTATTATTATTATTCTAATACATAGTTAACGTTTGCCATGAAGTTTTACTGCACCCAAATTATTGTTTTTTCTAACTTTGGGGTTAAGCCGTGAAGGTGGTTACGTAGTAGACAGTTTTGTGTGGACTAATTCCTAGTTTGGTTGATTATGTCTTATACCATTCACATTCATTAGCTGGACGTAAAGAGTGTCTTAGAATCTGAGATAAAATTTAAAATTATGGAAACAAATGCTGCTGAGATAATCTTTTTAATTCAGGTACTTTATTAATATTTTATTGCTATTTTTTACGCCAATGGAGAGGGCTAGTGAATGGTATGTTTACTGTTTAAAATGGGTCATTGGTCCTGCAAAAGGCAATTGTTTTAGATGAGTGGTAGCTGGTGGTCCATTTTCAATGTTTACTAGGGTTATGTTTGACAGGTCCAGTCTTTTATGTACTAGATTCAGATATTAAGCATTTGTATTCGGCTATTTGCTCGTTTGTCCTTGGAGTTTGGACTCGCCACTGTAGCTCATTTGAGCCATTTTCTAATCTCAAAATTTCTTTTGTCTGTTTAGGCTTTTGTAACGCACTTCCCATTTTGTAATCCTTATTCCTTTAAACGAATAAGGTGAGGATTGGTGCCAAATACCACACAACCTAAGCCCTAAGGCATGCTGATTAATTCCAAATTATTTAAATCTTTGTTATGATGTTATTTCACTAATTGTTACATCATGAGGTTATAAATTTTATAATAACATTATATGATAATGACCATGTCATAATTATAATAATTATAATATCAAGTAGTTGATAGTGGAAGTTATTTCCAGATATCAGCAGTTACCTATATATAAGTAACAGTTTTTATTAATAGTTAGTAGCAGTTATTAGCAATTATGTTTGAAATAATTTTAACAACACTTGGGATGTTGTTGTATGGATAATTTGTATTTTCAGATTTCTATTCTAATGAATATTCTGCAGTTCTCTCTCCAATTTCCTCTCTATTCTATTTTTCTTTCTCTAAATCTCTCTATCTTTTTCTAAATCTTCTCCTTATTCTCACTACTTATTGTTCTTCTTTTCTTCATCAATTAAATTCAGTCAGAGCAGTATTTTCTGCTACCTTCTTCTTCATGCTTTCATAAATTTTCGAGCCAATCTACTCTCTATACAATTCACTTATGTTCTATTCTTCTGCAAATTAAAAATTCTTGCAACAAGTTATGGAAGAAGCTTCAAGATCTCAAGTGTTATTACAAGAAGATTTTCTAAATTTTAGGCAATTTTCAATGGAGAAATATCAGTCCTTAGAAGAAAAGGTGGATGAATTGTGTAATGATATTCCAAGGATGATCAGAGAAATGCACAACTTTAACAAGGAAGAAAATTTGAATGAGCAACATGAATTCAGAAATCCTTTTGAAAGGAATGGTGAAGATAATGGAAGGAGGAATGGGGAAGGAATTTTCAGAAATCCTAATCATGTAGATCAAGAGGGAAATAGAAGAAATGATGTGACTGATTTCAATAGAAGGGATGATGACTTGAAACATTTGAAGTTGATATTTCCACAATTTGAAGAAGGTGCAAACCCTAATAATTGGGTTAGAGATTGCAAGGAATCTTTGATATTTATGGAATAAATGACGTCAAGAAAGTTCCGTTCACTGCAATGCATATGCATGTTACTGCTAAGAATTGGTACAAATCATCTATTGTGGGAAAAGGAATGATTACATGGCAAACTTTCACTACTGATTTGATTGTGATGTTTGCTTTGGTTGGGCATGAGGATATTTGGGATGATTTCAAGCAATTGAATCAAACTGGGTAGCATGGTAGATTACGTAGACAAATTTGAAGAGTTGAGGGGACTGGTTTTAACTCAATTTCCTATGTTGACTGAGGAGTACGTTGTATCCAATTTTACCAGTGGCTTGAAGGACACCACCAAAAAAATGTTGAAGTTGTTATACTTCTCTCACTCAAGCATACAAGCAAGCGAAGAAATATGAGAGTTCAATGACTAGTGCAAGTAGAAGGATTATGGAACCCAAATCTATATTCAACTACACTAAAAAATCTCCATCATATTCTACCAATTTCACTCCTAATAGGCCAAATGGAACCAATACTGCAACTTCTAAGTTGTTTTCCAAAACTACAACGTCTACGGGTTCTAATGCAGGTCAAAGAAGAATTACAGCAACCAAAAGAGATGAAAGAAGGGCTAAAGGATTGTGTTATTTTTGTGATGAGAAGTATACTTTAGGGCATGCATGCAAGAATCTTTAAAATTTTAAGTTGGTAGGAGATGAAGAAATGGATAGCTGTGAGTATAATGGGCAACCAATATTTGATGAAGACCTAAAGGAATACAATGAGTTGTTGGAAGGGGACAAGACAGAAATGGAGATCTCTGCTAACGCGAAATCAAAAGAATAATACCATAAGGGTCATAAGATGGGGGAAGAGGCAATCTTTCACTATACTCATCGATGGGGGTAGCACTCACAATTTCGTTGATCCATGTGCTGCAACTAGGCTAGGCTGTGCACAAGAGCCTATTAAGGCTATGGTGGTTTCAGTAGCAAATGGAAGTCAGTTAGTAAGTGCTGCAAAATGTACAGAATTCAAAATGGAAGATGAATGGAGAAGAGTTTGAAACTGAAATGAGAATTCTTCCCTTAGGGGGATGCGATGTTGTGCTAGGAGTTCAATGGTTGCAACAATTTGGGCCTATAGTTTTTTATTTTCAGCAGCTAAAGATGGTGTTTAAGAGAGAGAGATTGAAAGAAGATAACTCTCAAGGGTCAACCTCAAGGCAACGGGGTATGTCTTAAGACGATGACCAGGGAAGCAATGGCCAAATCTTTTAGAGATCAACAACATGGCATGATGGTATTGCTATATTCAGTTATCTTGCATCCTTCTTTTGATTCTAATTCTCAAGTAAATTTTTCACAAGAGAAGCCACAACAAAATGTGCACAACTCTAAGTTGGCATCCCTATTAATGCAATATGCTTAGCCTACATCCCTTCCGCCAAAAAGGTTCTTAGATCATCACATAGACCTTAAACCTAATACAACACCTTTCTCTCTCAGGCCCTATAGATACTCATATGATCAAAAGAATGAAATTGAGAAATCAGTGGTTGAAATGCTATCATCTGGGGTCATAAGACCCAATAATTCCCCTTTTGCATCTCCCATTCTTTTGGTCAAAAAGAAGGATGGAACTTGGAGGTTTTGTGTAGATTATAGACAACTCAATACATTAACTATCAAGAACAAATTTCCTATTCCGCTTATTGATGAATTACATGATGAGTTAGTCCATGCCAATGTTTTTTTTAAATTGGACTTAAGGACTGGTTATCATCAAATTAGGATGTCTCCTATTGATATCCCTAAAACAGCTTTTAGGACACATTTTTGTCATTTTGAATTCACTATCATGCCCTTTTGTTTGACTAATGCTCCCGCCACATTTCAAAGCATTACGAATCAAATTTTTGGAGCTCATCTTAGGAAATTCATTCTTGTGTTTTTCGATGATATGTTAATTTATTCACCCGATCTAGATTCTCGCTTACATCATCTTAAAACAACACTTGAAATCCTAAGATTGCACTACTTGCATGCTAAAAGGTCTAAATGTGCATTTGCCCTGCATGAGATTAATTATTTGGGTCATATTATTAATGGCAATGGAGTCGCAGTTGATCAAAGCAAAATTGAAAGTGTGATGCAGTGGCCTATTCCAAATTCCATCAAAAGCTTGAGAGGTTTT
Source organism: Hedera helix (assembly GCA_947179155.2). NCBI lineage: Eukaryota > Viridiplantae > Streptophyta > Magnoliopsida > Apiales > Araliaceae > Hedera > Hedera helix. Next base: position 30,470,014 of record OX359279.1, read on the forward strand.
TTTGGGGCTTACTGGCTATTACCGAAAGTTTGTGAAAGATTATGGAAAAATAGCCAAACCACTGACAATCTTATTACTGAAAGATGCTTTTCAATGGAATGAGGAAGCTGAGAAGGCTTTATAGCTCTTAAAGAAGCAATGACTAGCACTTATGTTCTTGCCTTACCCGACTACAATAAAGAGTTTGTGGTGGAGACTGATGCTTCTAATAGTGGCATGGGGGCTGCAAGAAGGCAAACCAATAGCTTATTTAAGCAAATCTTTGGGTCCTACAGCCCAAACTATGTTCGCTTATGAGAAAGAATTAATGACAATGATCGGTGCTATTAAAAAGTGGTCATTACTTAACTAGTCATCAATTCCACCTTAAAACTGATCACCAAAGCTTGAAGTATTTCATAGAACAAAAGGTTACTTCTCTCTTGCAACATAAATGATTGAGTAAACTTATGGGGTATGATTATACCATTTCGTACAAGAAGGGAAAGGAGAATATAGTTGCTGATAGCTTATCCAGAATGTATGAAGAAAGGGCAGAAGTGGTAGCTATGACTATTGTTGTTCCTCTATGTGGATGCAACAACTTATAGTGTCTTATGAAGTAGATAATCTTCTTCAAGATATCATGATTGAATTAGCTATTTGCACGGTTGGGCCTCATGAATCTGAATTGGTCGGTGGAGTATTAAAGCATAAAGGAAAATGGGTTGTTGGTATTAATGGTGATTTTTGAAGGCATATCTTTGAGAAGCTGCATTGTAAGGGAGTAGGAGGCCATTCTGGTGTTGTTGCCACTATAATAAAAGTGCAACAATATTTTTCTTGGGTAGGATTACAACATTATATCAAGACTTGGGTAGCTGAATGTGATACTTGTCAAAGAATTAAAGCTGAGCATCTTCCTTACTCGGGACTTTTGCAGCCTCTTCCCATTCCAGAAATCTTTTGGAAGGACATCTCTATGGACTTCATTACGGGATCGCCCAACTCTCGGGGATTTGAAATTATTTGGGTGGTGAGTGATAAACTTAGTAGATATATCCATTTCGTTGCCTTGTCACACCCCTTTTCAGCCAAGCAGGTAGCTCTTTCTTTCTTTGAAAACATCTTTAAGTTGCATGGATTGCCAGCCACAATTTTTAGTGATCGAGATCAATTGTTCCTTAGTGAATTTTGGCAACATTTAGTTAGACTATTGGGTACGAAATTGCATCTGAGCACAACCTACCATCCTCAAAGTGATGGGTGCACCGAAAGGATAAACCAGGGTGTTGAGTAATATTTGAGAGACATGACTAGACACTCACCAAAGAACTGGAATAATTGGTTGACAATGGCAGAATGGTGGTTCAATACTACTTATTATTCAGCTCTTGGTACTACACCCTACGAGGCTATTTATGGAAGACCTCCACAATTGTTAATTCTCCCTCACCAAGGTACTAAGATAGCTGCAGTAGCAGAATTTATTGAAGAGAGAAAGGAACAGTTGATAGCACTAAAACAAAACTTGGAAAGCGCTCAACAAAGAATGAAATCCATGGCTGATGCAAGGAGGACAGAGAGAATTTTTGATGTGGGAGATTATGTTTATCTCAAACTTCAATCTTATAGACAAAGTTTAGTGGCTATAAGGAAGAACCCTAAGTTCTCTCCTAAGTTTTATGGGCCATTTAAGGTGTTGGACAGGATAAGGGAAGTAGCGTACAAGTTGGAATTACCAGAGACATCGAGAATTCATCCTGTATTTCATGTGTCCTAACTTAAACAACGAATTGGACAGCATTTCATTCCAATACCTAGTTTGCCTACCGTAGAACTAAGGGGAAGAATTGAAGTGGGACCTTCGAGGATTATTAACAGAAGAATAATTATGAAAAAAGGCCAGCAATTTACTCAAGTATTGGTTCAATGGAAGAATGTTAGTTTGGAGGACTCAACATGGGAAAATGAAGATAGTATGGCTCATTATTTCCTAGATTTTGATTTGAATCCATGAGGACATGGATTATTTGGAGTGATGGAGTGTGTCATAATTATAATTATAATATCAAGTAGTTGATAGTGGAAGTTATTTCCAGATATCAGCAGTTACCTATATCTAAGTAGCAGTTAATTATTAATAGTTAGTAGCAGTTATTAGCAGTTATGTTTTAAATAATTTTAACAGCAGTTAGGATGTTGTTGTATGGTTATAATTTGTATTTTCAGATTTCTGTTCTAATGAATATTCTGCAGTTATCTCTCTGATTTCCTCTCTAGTCTACTTTTCTTTCTCTAAATCTCTCTTATCTTTTTCTAAATCTATTCTTTATTCTCACTACTTCTTGTTCTTCTTTTCTTCATTAATTAAATTCAGTTTTATAAAACAGATTTCAAATTTAGATTGTGACAAACCATTTATTATTCAATCTCATCCTCTAGTTTAAGGCTTCACTACATTTAAATGTTGATGGCCTGCTCAACTTTTTAGTTTTTTATCTTTATAAGATAAACGACTATATACAGCTGAGCATATAAAAAATTTGCATTTTAGGTTGAAAGCTTAATAATTTGTTGTACCATTGATACGGATCAAGCCAAGATTTTTTAATTATTATTAGATATTTTATATTACTAATTAGAGAAAAAACAATCGTAACTAGCAATTATCTTTTGTTATAGTAGGTAGGTTATTCTAGAGTCTGCAATTTTTAGTAGATAATGTTTAGGAATTTGTTGATGGAGAACAATGCTTGATTGGTGTGAAAAACGGAGTTTGATGGTTTTTTGGGTCAGGTCTAGTTAGGCAGGTGGTGGGTTGAGGAATGGTGGTAATTTTGCCAACGCAGAGTGTCAATGTTAGGTTGTGTTTATGTTAATGCCGTATTGAGCTGAGAGGATGATGTTATTATTATTATTTTTTAATTGTGGGCAGCGACTGGTTGCGAATGATGGTTGCCCCTGTCTAGCGTGGTGTTTTGAGACGATGATTTATAAGGTTATTGCTGTCAATTCTTTAATGAATTTTGACAAGCAAGGACATCAATGTGGAGTCTTAATGAGTTTAGGTAATGATGGAGGCCAATAAAATTGGTCAAGTATGGGATTTGTTAAATTAAAGATATCAGGTTTACTTTTGATACTATTTTATGCAGGTCAAATGTGGAAGGAAGAAATAAAGGGGAATAAAAGAAGATATAATAAGGCTAAAAAGTGATAAAAGAATAATACTTAAATCAATATAATTTATCCACCGAGTAATAATGATGTGTTACATTAGTTTATATAGGAACTAAAGGAAACCTTAAATCTGGTGCCAAGTGAACTTAATATTACATAGGTAAAATAACAGAGGGAAACACTTAATTATTATCTACTAATCATAGACTCCAGAATAATCTACCTAATATAATTCCAAGATAATTAGCATTTAGAATTACTTTTATCTCTAAACAAAAATATAAAATATTTAATAATAATAATTAATCTCTTGACTTGATAAGTATCACTTAATAATAATATTTATTTAACAACAATAATTTGAAGAAGACCTTTGATAGGCATTACGTCTTCATATCCCTCCACCATTGCCTTCGCATTACTGATTTTCTTTATCTCTGGCAACTGCTTCGTCTTTGCTCCCTGCATCGTCTTCGTTTGTACACCAAATATTTTGTCGGTACTTTGTCTGTAGAACAGGTAGAATTTGATATCTTTTCTTTGCCCATATTATTTTGCAAAAGTTTAGTTAGGTGATTGTCCCCCATAGTTTGGCCAACATTTTAAATCCACCCCTAAACTCTTATTAGGTTAGGACTATGTAACTGAACTTTTATGTTTTACAAAGTACAAATTAACACTTGAATTTTGTTATTTCCAATTTTCTTCTTGTTTAGATATTTTTTTCAATAGGGTCCCTATTTTGAAAAAAGCGCTAACATAAGGGCGAAGAAAAGAGTCCGCAAGGAAAAAAGGGTTTGGATTAAAGAAGAATTTTTTTTTTAATTATAGTACTCATGGAGAACAAAGAGGATTAGAGTGGGAGAAAGTGGCTACTAAACTCGTGAGTTTTATACAAAAACAAAGAGAAAACTTAAAGAAAATGCAAGACCCTTAATGCAACTCCATCAGAGCACTTAAAGCAACCATATGAACTTATATGATCAAACAAGAACTTGTATCGGTTGATACTCGAGGTCGATAAAGCTAAAAATTTAGAGTTCTGATCCACGTATTGAATCTGAGTTTGATGAGCATTTAGAAGAAATCATTGAAGAATCATAAATAAAAACCGAGTTGAGATTGAGAACTCAAGTACTCAACAACAGTGGTAATAATGAGATATTGGTTGAAATTGAGCAACAAGAGTGGTGAGATATTGGTTGAAATTGAGCCCAAACCAGTTCAAATGGACTATAAAGCAATAAATGATTAAGACATCAATTTCTTAATTTGTGAGAGCTTCAATAACATGCCATACATGAAAGTTCTTTCCTTATGATTTTCAAGTTTTATGTTTGCATACAATGAGGTTCAACATTTTGGCATATCTGGAATCTAGTTCATGGATTATGGATTCTACCATACTTAAAAACCTAAAGGACAAGTTTTTTCAATGGAAGGAAGAATGATGCGGATTAACTCAAGAGATTTTTTATTATAAATAATAAATATCTATAATATAAAACAGAGCGGCTCGAATATCAAGACTTCAACATCCAACGGTTTCAAATCAATTTAGGCTTCGACATTCAACAGTCTAAAATCATTTGGGGCTTCAACATTCAACGGTCACTAATCTATCTCTCATTTTTCCCCCCAATTCAACATCTTTTTTTCAAAAATTTATCCACTCACATTACCCACCCAAATCAAATTCACCACTACACTATAATAATAATAATAATAACAACAGTAGCAGTAACAATCATAATAATAATAATAATAATAATAATAATAATAATAATAATAATAATAATAATAATGATAATAAATAAATAAAAATTGCACATAATCAACATGGGTCATCCTTTTAGCATCGACGTTCTTTTCCTGTTTTTCAGGTATTGCGGTCGTTATGTTTTCACATGCAAATTGATTTGGGCGGGAAATCATAGGAACGGTTCAGATTCATTCTAATTGATTTGTAAGTTATTTTAGGTTGCAAAGAGTTTTTAGGTAATAGAGTATTTTTGAAATTTTAATCTACGTTGTGCCTTCAGGCACGAACAATTATGTGTCATCTCTTTGGTATTTTTGCTGGCTATATCAAGAGCAACTATTGTAGTAGGCTCTAACTCATAGTATGAGAATCTTTTGTCCAATTTTAAGAAAAAAATATAGAGGAAAAAATATTATAGTGATGCGATTTAGTTGTTGGTGTTATGACAATACTTTTTTGTTTGGACTTAGATGACTCATTTTATACTTTTGGGTATATATGCAAAAACCTTTCTTTTAGATTTTTACATCTTTTTTTCCCCTCATTGGATCCCACCAAATGGCTTGCAGTACTATCCTTTTTCCACAGAAAATACTGTTCATGGATCATATTGATCGATGGTTAGAGATACTGGAGGCAAATAAATGCTGTCAAACTTTTCATTCCGTTTTGTCAGTAAAGGAAAGGTGTGTGGAATACCCGAAAATATTATATTACACAAATTTGAGTCCGCTATCGTCAATCAATTAATTGCTCAAACCTGCCAAGAACTAATTTTAAGTTAGGAATGAGTAGCACACTAATATTTGCCTAAAAAAGAAACTATGATTGGATTGAGTATCAATCTTTTTGTATTAATGGTTAAACTTTCAGTTCTATTATGGAACTGAGAGTCCACAACAATTTTAAAATTTTCAATCTAGAAATATTGGGTACAGTACGCAACTATTATATTAGTTGCACCGTGCCTTCAGGCACGGGTTATCCCTAGTTTATTTTATAATTTAGAGAAAAAGTAATTGTATTTATTAATTATCTTTCAATTATATTAGGTTCTAGCGTCTTTAACTATAGTAGATAAAAATTAGGAAGTAGTTTTCTATTTACATTATTTTGAGTTTTACTTGGTCACCAAGTTTTAATGTTTCTTTAAATCCTAAATAAACTGATGGAACCCATCATTATTGCTTAGTGAATTGATTATTTTTATTTATACCCTTGTGCTTTTTATTACCTAATAAAACTTGATTAGTTGGAATTTAAAAGACTAAAGGTTGTGGAATATTCCTATGTCGTTCTCTTCCAATTATGCAAGGATTATCTTAATATGCAGACGGATTCAATGTCACTCCCGGAAGTTGGTGCTGCTGTGTCAGTGTTGCTTGGTTTTGCACCTTCAGCATCACTTTCAGCAGACAGTTCATCTAAGGTTAGACAGTGAGTACATGTGCACCAATCAACTTTAAATTTTCTTTCTACTATAAATCAACTGTGCTATTGTCTTCGCAGTTAAATGAGGTACTCGTGCCTAATCCATTTGATAGGCCTCGTGCTGCTTTCCTGCTAGAGGTCAAAGGAGTTGAAGGTGCCTGAACTTGACTGTGAACCATACAATAAATCCAACTTGTACTTTTTACATAATGCGGTTATATAATTCAGAGACTTTTTTTGATACATGAAGGTTCTCTACATGTGGTTGGCTCTGGTAATGATTTTTTAAGTAACTCCCTTAGAAGCAGGGTAATTTATGATAAAAATGAAGTTGACATTCACGTTCCAGGTACTTGACTTTTTATAAGCTTGTACATCAAGGAAACCATTTATGATATAACCTTGCTGACTGCACTTTAGTATCTAAATCCATACTGTGTAATATATATTTGCAGATGAAGATGAATTATCTGTGGTCTCTCTGAATGAACCCTTAAGTTTCAATTCAAATACAGAGTTCAGTGACAAGGAGCTAAACGATTTTGTTAGTCACAACTGTTCTTATGCTTTCAAATAGCATTTCGGCTTTTGTTAGTTATGTTTGTTTAAGTGACATTTGATATGTCTATCTATTTAGGCCTTTTTCTTGGGAGGATCATATGTTGCAAATGCCTTGAAACCATTAAATGGCGACTTGACTATCCCCTTGAATAATGGTGTCCAATTGAAGCTTCATATGTCAAAGGTCATAACTAAAATAGTTAACTGTTTCCGTCTTTTCTATCTATATATAAATACGTAATTTAACCTATTAATTAGGGCCTATTAAGAATTGAATCCTTGTTCCTTTATGCTTTAGCTAAACATTTGGTAAAATTTCCTTTATGTAGAAAGCAGACGGAGAATTCATAATAAGTCTTCTTTCTCTTATCCACAATATTCAAAGGGAAATTGAGTTGCATCAAGATTTATCTGGAAGCGTGCGCAAACCAGCCGAATTAATGACAGGAAGTTTCAATGGTATTAAGGTGATGAATTATACTTCTATCATTCTTTTTTTTTTTAAATTTTTTTGATACAGTAAGTATTGTTTGATATTTGTTGTGTCATGGTTAACAATTACAGAGGGTGTTAGCCACATGATCTGACTACTAAAATATAATTGTATGTCATAAAGTTGTTTTGACATTTATGGAAGTCAAACATTTATTACCTGAAAAATGTCAATTAAGACAATAGTTTTTTAATGCACTATAAATTTGTAGTGATTTACCAACATATGACACACAAGAAGTTGTATGACTGAATATAGTTTAGTAGTTGTTAGTCTTATGGCAGTTTTTCTTAATATGTATTGCTGTTTTTTTTATGGTACAATTAATTTTTTCTTATATTTTTTATTTACACAAGTTGTTCATATCTTAATGTTGATGCTGGGGTCACTTTGTTATTTCACTTGATCAGGATTTAATACTATACCTTTCAACATCCACGAGATCAACCTGAAGATATGAAACATTGGGTGTTTCTTTTTATAAATTATTTTCTTTCCCTCCAAAATATTTTCTTCTCACCTCTATGCTTTTTGGTGTGTGTCTATATCTATCTCAGGTTAAATACTTTTTCCGTCATCCAACTAGAGTCTGATTTAAATTTACATTACTGAACTCATTTTTTTCTCATTCTATGTACTAAACTCGATTTTTTTACAAAATGTCGCAAAAACTGTTAAGTTAGTTTGACTTGTAACAGAAAAACACGTGCACCAATAAGGGGAGAGAGAGCTGGGTTGGTTAGCTGAGTAGGAAAGAGAAAGCTGAGTTATCTTCTTCAATTGAAATGCTCCATTGGAATACCCAAATCACCACTATCAGTCACCATAACCTCTCAAACGCAAATCCAAATCCAACAAAAATTTAACTTGCTGTTAACCTTCAAAAAGCCATATTTGTTCTCTGTTATGTCATTCATGCATATAGCCATGAAAGATTTGTTGTGATGGACCCTAAATTCTCAATTTCCTTATTTAATCCAGATGGAAGGTTCTACTACAATAAACTTAAAGATATTTGAAGATGGACAAAATTTTGAATAAACCTAGTGTTGACACCAAATTTTGGACGTGGACCGAAATCACCGGGTCGACCAGTCCAAAACGCGTCATCAATGAAGAGTCCAAATTATGCGGGAATAAAAGATGTTTGATCAAGTAAATACCGAAAATAATAACACGATGATTTACGTGGAAACCCAATACGGGAAAAACCACGGGTGATATGCCAGAAATCCACTAGAAAGATATTGAAATTGTTGCAACATAGTGATTTATAACGAGACACAACAATGTTTCTTCATACACGTGGTGTACATCATTACCCTTCGATGTTTACCGACGTGTATGAATGGTGCTTGTGTGTCCACGTTGTGTATCACAATAACTCTGCGTAAATCGGTGTGTGCCGAAGTGCGACCGAGATGGAGTAGTCCGGTCTAATATCTGGTGTGTCGAAGAAGATGATTTATTCTCTCTCTTTCTTGTGTGATGGTATTTCTCTATAGATAATAATCTCCTGCTCCTTCCTTTTCTCTGATAGTAACCCACCTATATGTCTGAACGCCTCCTTTTCCATTTAATATTAAATTACTGGGAAGATATTATCGTGATGTCCCACAGCCCCAAAAATCTTCCTGATAAGTCTTGTCCTTATCTCTCCACTAACTTGACTCTGTAGGATATTTAAATGGTGTGTCATCACCCACCCCCATGTATGCATTAATGAATGTATGTATGAATGTATCATACATACACCTAATCCTGTTTTATCAGATATTTAAATGATGAGTCGGCGTCCAAATATTTACACCCCAACATTGCCCCCCACTCTCCTGTTATATAAAAAATAACTTATAATAGGAGAGTAATACAAAAACTCCATCAAACTAATTGAATGCCAAACCATCAACACAAATTTTTGAACCCGCCGAACAAACTGCGAGGTGAATCTGCCGAGCCGAATTAAACTAGTGAACCAAAACTGCCGAATCAATCCAAAACTGTGGAACCGTTCCAAAACTGTTGAACAGGACCAAACTGCCGAACTCATATGTCTGAATTGAACTCTTTATTGATGACAATGGACCCATCACACACACATTGTCAAACCTCAAAAAATGTCGAACCCACCAAACCGTTGAACTTAAACAATTGAATTGACCAAACCCAAACTAGGCAACCATATCGATTGAAGCCGATCGAATCCAAACTGAAGCTGACCAAACCCAAACTGAAGCTGATCAGACACAAGCTGATCTAACTACAAAACTGTCGCGGTAGAGGTCAAAGCCAATCCTGCCGAGGCCAAACTGATCGAACAAAACCGAAGACGATCAAACACAAACTGATCTAGCTAAGCCGAATTTGATCGAACACGAACTGATCTAGCTAAACCGAAGCCGATCGAGCCAACCTAATCGAGCCAAACCGATAATGCCTCATATAACCCTGATATTGGTTCGTACCCCTTATATCATCTCGACCGTCCCGGTCGTGCCTCATATAACCCTGAGACTGGTGTGTACCCCTTATATCACCTCGACCGTCCCAGTCGCGCCTCATATAACCCTGAGGCTGGTTTGTTCCCCTTATATCACCTAGACCGTCCCGGTCGCCCCTCATATAAGCCTGAGACTGGTGTGTACCCCTTATATCACTTCGACCGTCCCGGTCGCGCCTCATATAACCCTGAGGCTGGTTTGTTCCCCTTATATCACCTCGACCGTCCTGGTCGCGCCTTATATAACCCTGAGATTGATGTTAATTACCTCCTTTACCAGGATCGACCCATTCACATAGAAAATTAAGAATGACTGCCATTACTGCCTCCCAGCCAGATCGAAATACGGAGGCCTATCAAATTTCCAAAGCAGTGCTCCCATATCCCAAGGGATACAAGGGGGGTTGGCCCGACCTTATAATGTCATAATATAATGTGAAACAAATATGTAATTTGAAATAGATGTCAGTTTATATCATCATGTCAGTCACTCATGTATGCATTAATGAAGGGATGTATGAATGTATGCGTAAATGAATGTATGTTGTCCGACCTGATTCCATTGTGCTGGTTCTCGAACTGGGCTTTCTTATGTCTCCCCCCATCCTTATATCACCAAGGTGACGCTCCCGACCTTTCGGGAGGCCTTGCACCGGTTTTGCATCTTCAAGAGAGATTACCTTATATCTTCATGTTCCGTCATTCTTTGATCAAATCTTCAGTAGTAAGTTCTGATAGTAATGTCGTGATGCCGCCAACTCCACTTTATGTTTTGTCCGCCACCACCCTGCTGCTTGTACCACCACTGCACCGCTGGTTTTGCACAACTGCATACTACTATGCACTTTCTCCATAAAGATCTTTTGGATTTGTGCTACTGTTATTCTACACAAGTGTCTCTGCCATGAAACTATTTTACTGGTATGAAACTGAAAATTGTTTCCTTATTCTCCTTGTAATTCTGCTTTCTTCCCCAATGTTGCCACAGTTGCCGCGTTGCTTCTGATTTTCGATCGTGCCAAAACTTCCCTCCTACTCCACAATTGCCATTGCACCCTTGCTGCGAAAAATCTGAAAATGTAGCCTCTGAGTATGGTGTTTGTGTATTGATTGTGTAATAACACTTCGTCGCGGTGTTTCTCTCTCCTTCCTTATTTCTCCTGATAACAGTAACCATAATCCTCTGAATCTTGTGTTGTGTAGTGTCTTGTATATCTCATCTCTGACTCCCCGTACATAAAGCATCTTCAATTACTAGCTCTCCCAAATATAATATTTAATTCGTGAGTCATCACCCAGAATATTTACATTCCAACATTGTCCCCACTCTCCTGTTATAAAATTTTTATAATAGGATAGTAATACAAAAGTCCATTAAAAATTTCAACAACCATGACTGCTGATCCAAACACACTGCTATGGATTTACCTATTTCCTTATATATATATATATATATATATATATATATATATATATATATATATATATATATATTTCCTTTCCACCAACTTTCTCTCTCCACTCGCCACATTCAACTTTTCTCTCCTAAAGCCTCTCTCTCTATTTCCGATGGATGGTACCCAAAAACTGCCGACCCCTAACCGAACCTCCGACCTGAGCCAAGGACCCAAACTGCCGAGGACCAACCCAAGTACCAACCTAGCCGCCAAGCTCCAACCACCGAGCCCCCTACACAGTCACCAAGAAACCGGGCTCCTGCCGAGCTACCCACTTCCGAGCACCAAACACCAATTGCCGTGGACCAAGCTAGAACAGCCGAGCTGCACCCTCCCTCCGAGCTCCCCTTTCTACTGAGCACCACCCAGCTCGCTGAGCCATCCAGTTGCCTAGTTGTTACCCCCCACCGCCACCGAGCTCGAACAACAACCTTCAAGCTCTAACCCAAACCGCCAAGCTCAACCCACCCAACCACCAAGGCCGAGCGACAAACTCCCAGTTCCAAAATACCTACCACTGAGACCCAGCCGACACCAAGCTTGGACAGCCAAGCTGCCGTCGACCGACAAGCTGTCGGGCATGACCAACGAGCCGCTGTTGTGCTTAACTGTAGAACTGCTACCGTTGAGGCCGAGTCAAGGACCCAAACCGCCGACCGCCGACCGCCGACCCAACACTAACTGTCGATACGCTGAGCTGCTACCGAGCTCCATTGTCGAGCCCCTGCCGAACAGCAATCGTCAACTGGAAACTGCCGAGCCCAAGCCCGGAATGCCGAGCCCACACCATCGATCCAACGAGCAACCTAGCTAATCGTTGCTGAGCCATCGGGCCAGTCCACTACCGACCCACCGAACCCGATCTCAACCACAAACCCCCACCGCCGAGTTACTCCAGCCACCGAGCTAACCACGGACTTCCGACCCACGCCGGGATTGCCTAATTAACACATAGGTACTGCCAAAATGTTTATTGAGCTACACCCCTAACTTGCCGACCTCAAACCCAAGTTGCCGACCATCAAGTTGAATATAACCCCACTGCCGACCGACCCAGGCGCTGTTGTGCTAGTCGCTGCTGGGCCATTCCACCACCGGCTGACCCAGATGCTGCCGAGTTGACCCACTCGCTGATGAGCTGCCGAACCCACCTTGGTCTGCCGAGCCGCGCCAGGCTGCCGACGTGCCCCTTCCGATCTGCCACTTGGTTTTTGCAATTTAGTGGCTTGCTTCATGTGTGAACTTGGTCCTTAGAAATGAAAACCATGGTCAAGTCTCTTTCATATTTCATTACTTTATTTGAATAGAATAACTCCACCCTACAAACTTTATAACATTTAAGAGATGTGTCTTGAATAGGATAATGAATATAAACATTATAATATTTAATAAAAGGGGACAACTTAGCTTTTATAAGTAATTTACTCCTTCATGTCGGGAACACAACTTCCCTGCCACCGGGATGATATGGTGATTTGAATCAAACATCGGGCCCTCCTTCTAGCGTCAATGTTGACGCCAAATTTTGGACGTGGACCGAAATCACCGGGTCAACCAGCCCAAAACGCGTCATCAATGGAGAGCCCAAATTATACTGGAATAAAAAATGTTTGATCAAGTAAATATCGAAAATAATAACACAATGATTTACGTGAAAACCCAATACAGGAAAAACCACGGGTGATATGCCAGAAATCCACTAGAAAGATATTGAAATTGTTACAACATAGTGATTTATAACGAGACACAACAATGTTTCTTCATACACATGGTGTACATCACTACCCTTCGATGTTTACCGACGTGTATGAATGGTGCTTGTGTGTCCACGTTGTGTATCACAATAACTCTGCGTAAATCGGTAAATCGGTGTGTGCCGGAGTGCGACCAAGATGGAGTAGTTCAGTCTAATATCTGGTGTGTCGGAGAAGATGATCTATTCTCTCTCTTTCTTGTGTGATGGTGTTTCTCTGTAGATAATAATCTCCTGCTCCTTCCTTTTCTCTGATAGTAAATCACCTATATGTCTGAACACCTCCTTTTCCATTTAATATTAAATTACTGGGAAGATATTATCGTGATGTCTCACAGCCCCAAAAATCTTTCTGATAAGTCTTGTCCTTATCTCTCCACTAACTTGACTCTATAGGATATTTAAATGGTGAGTCATCACCCACCCCCCATGTATGCACTAATGAATGTATGTATAAATGTATCATACATACACCTAACCCTGCTTTATCAGATATTTAAATAATGAGTCGCGGTCCAAATATTTGCACCCCAACACCTAGATATGATAATCTAAGAAGGTGTAAGAAACTGTGTTCATCGTTCTTCTTCCCCCACCCATATCCTTCTCCCCTTCACACATCTATATTGGGTTTTTGAGTTTCAAGTGAAGAAAAGCTCTCTCTCATCCAAACTATTCCCCCCCCCCCCCAGCCGACACCAAGCTCGAACAGCCAAGCTGCCGTCGACCGACAAGCTGTCGGGCATGACCAACGAGCCGCTGTTGTGCTTAACTGTAGAACTGCTACTGTTGAGGCCGAGCCAAGGACCCAAACTGCCGACCGCCGACCCAACACTAACTGTCGATACGCTGAGCTGCTACCGAGCTCCATTGTCGAGCCCCTGCCGAACAGCAATCGTCAACTGGAAACTGCCGAGCCCAAGCCCGGAACGCCGAGCCCACACCATCGATCCAACGAGCAACCTAGCTAATCGTTGCTGAGCCATCGGGCCAGTCCACTACCGACCCACCGAACCCGATCTCAACCACAAACCCCCACCGCCGAGTTACTCCAGCCACCGAGCTAACCACGGACTTCCGACCCACGCCGGGATTGCCTAATTAACACATAGGTACCGCCAAAATGTTTATTGAGCTACACCCCTAACTTGCCGACCTCAAACCCAAGTTGCCGACCATCAAGTTGAATATAACCCCCCTGCCGACCGACCCAGGCGCTGTTGTGCTAGTCGCTGCCGGGCCATTCCACCACCGGCTGACCCAGATGCTGCCGAGTTGACCCACTCGCTGATGAGCTGCCGAACCCACCTTGGTCTGCCGAGCCGCGCCAGGCTGCCGACGTGCCCCTTCCGATCTGCCACTTGGTTTTTGCAATTTAGTGGCTTGCTTCATGTGTGAACTTGGTCCTTAGAAATGAAAACCATGGTCAAGTCTCTTTCATATTTCATTACTTTATTTGAATAAAATAACTCCACCCTACAAACTTTATAACATTTAAGAGATGTGTCTTGAATAGGATAATGAATATAAACATTATAATATTTAATAAAAGGGGACAACTTAGCTTTTATATGTAATTTACGCCTTCATGTCGGGAACACAACTTCCCTGCCACCGGGATGATATGGTGATTTGAATCAAACATCGGGCCCTCCTTCTAGCGTCAATGTTGACGCCAAATTTTGGACGTGGACCGAAATCACCGGGTCAACCAGCCCAAAACGCGTCATCAATGGAGAGCCCAAATTATACTGGAATAAAAAATGTTTGATCAAGTAAATATCGAAAATAATAACACAATGATTTACGTGAAAACCCAATACAGGAAAAACCACGGGTGATATGCCAGAAATCCACTAGAAAGATATTGAAATTGTTACAACATAGTGATTTATAACGAGACACAACAATGTTTCTTCATACACGTGGTGTACATCACTACCCTTCGATGTTTACCGACGTGTATGAATGGTGCTTGTGTGTCCACGTTGTGTATCACAATAACTCTGCGTAAATCGGTAAATCGGTGTGTGCCGGAGTGCGACCAAGATGGAGTAGTTCAGTCTAATATCTGGTGTGTCGGAGAAGATGATCTATTCTCTCTCTTTCTTGTGTGATGGTGTTTCTCTGTAGATAATAATCTCCTGCTCCTTCCTTTTCTCTGATAGTAAATCACCTATATGTCTGAACACCTCCTTTTCCATTTAATATTAAATTACTGGGAAGATATTATCGTGATGTCTCACAGCCCCAAAAATCTTTCTGATAAGTCTTGTCCTTATCTCTCCACTAACTTGACTCTATAGGATATTTAAATGGTGAGTCATCACCCACCCCCCATGTATGCACTAATGAATGTATGTATGAATGTATCATACATACACCTAACCCTGCTTTATCAGATATTTAAATAATGAGTCGCGGTCCAAATATTTGCACCCCAACACCTAGATATGATAATCTAAGAAGGTGTAAGAAACTGTGTTCATCGTTCTTCTTCCCCCACCCATATCCTTCTCCCCTTCACACATCTATATTGGGTTTTTGAGTTTCAAGTGAAGAAAAGCTCTCTCTCATCCAAACTATTCCCCCCCCCCCCCAGCCAGCCATGTCTTCGTTCTCTCTTAGTTCTCTCTCTACAAGTTTTTTGGTTAAGCTCCAAGTAGGTGGTGGAATTGGTGGCTTAGAAAGTTTATGAATTTTTTTCACAACCCTTGTAATTTGATCCGGAAAGTATATGAATGGATTTTTTTTTTCTTTAATCTAATTTAATAAATTAGTTTTCCCAACTCAGCTTTCTCTCTCGTCCATGTCACTATAAACAATTTCACATAAACATTGCCACGGGGCTTTGCCATTAGAAAAACTGACTTGACAGTCTTACCATTTTTTGTAAGAAAAATAGAGTTCAATGAGTTGGCCGTAAAAAATTAAGTTCAATGATGCAAATGTAAATTGGACCCCACTTCAATGATCAGAAAAGCATTTAAACCTATCTATCTCCTTACATCTTAGCCCTCCTGTTGCTCTTATTCTTTTTCCTAATACCTTTAATCACTCCTTGCAAATTTAGGACTACGTGGTGGATTTTAGAGTTGATGCTTCTTATAGAGTCTGTTCAAGAAGAAGAGATGTTGGTCGAGCAAGGATTCTTCTTTTTTCCTGACCTTTCTCTTACCTTCTACTTCTTTCTATCCTCCTTAATCTTTCGCCTCTCTTTCACATTTTTTCCCTTCTTTCCTCTGCTATACTGAAGGTACAAAAATCTAGTGTCATGCGACAAAATAATTTGAGGGCTTTGAATTGTTTGTTGAAATGTTAGAAGTAATATTAAAAAAAACCTGCTTGATAAAATGTTACATGACCCCAATTAAGTAATGTTACTGTAACACCAGGTGATATGCAGAAGTTGTGCAAGGTTCAGCAACATAAAATTTTACGAGTCCTAACTCGGGAATTTGAGAATAATAGGAGTTCTCTTGCTGTAAAACTTGTAAAACTTCATACTCTTGTAGTGTTTTGCGCTTACAAATTAAGTAGTGGAAGTCTGGACACATTTTCAGTTGATGGAGAACTGAATATAGCATGATGCTCTAAAACTGAGTTAAATTTTCTCAAAGTGACACTATTTGTGCTCTCTCTCTCTCTCTCTCTCTCTCTCTCAGACGCTCACACACTTGTGCAGATGCTAGACCACTTCTAGAAAACTTACTAAATTTTGGTCTAGGAAGCACCAACACTTTTCAATGACAGTATGTCCATGCTGGACTTGTATCCCATGGCAGCAGTTTGTACTTTGCAGACGCTAACAAAAGCAAATTTGGCACTTCTTTTAGGTGTCTGATTTTTTTATTTTTTTGATTAATAAGGTGTCTGAATTTAGATGTACAATTTTCAAAGTTAAAACATGTCTGATGAATTTCCATGAGAGACACGAGGCATGCCTTTTTTTTTAGTCCAACATGAAATATTATTAGTCAATTTTTTATTTAATTTTTGCATAATTGAAGATAATTATATAATAATGCTACAAAAGGGGGTAGAAACCCATGTTCATAAAAGGTTATATTGCGCATGCATTCTCCATATGGAAGCTGTACAAAAACTATGCCCCCTTACCCCAAATACTAACTAAGCCTTCAAAAAGTATATATAAATCACAAGCTCAAAGCCAGTCACCCAAAATATCAACAGAAGCACCCTATTCGGGAAAATCTTCCAATACCACAAGAAGATTGCACCCATGAAGCCAAACATGTTTCTGATAATTCCACTCCCTCAAAGTTCCTTTGATTCCTCTGCCACCACATCAGGCAAAAAGGGACAAGGCTCAACTGTTATGACCTCATTCTAGACTCAAGCATCTCTCCTGCAAAACAACTAGACTCTTGCAGTGTGCTTGTCATAGCCCACTGTATGTCAAATAATGGAAGGACATACCCCAAACCCCCCACCACTTTGCAATGAACTCAAAGATTGTTTACTGTCTCTTCCGCATTCTTATGCATGCATCAGTTATCAAACTACAACTGCGCACCCAAATCATTAAGGTTAATAAATTGCAAATTTCACGTAGGTTTACTTGTAATAAAATATTATTATTACATATAACTTTGTTTTTTATATATGGGTAAATTATTTCTTTCATGATGCGCTTTCTACATGTTAGTATCCTTTTTTCAAAAAAAAATATCATCGGCATCAGCATATATATCTCGCAAATATAACAATTTTCATGGATTTGTGATGTATTACAGGCATTGCAAGAACAATATGGAACAGATGTTGCTCAGCAAGGAATGGAGTTATTTGCTACTTTAATAGCCAAAATATTTGATTCCTTGCAGACAGCGCACAAAGGTCAAGTTTCTTTCGTGACCATATCAATTACTATGATTTTTTGCTACTTTTCTTGAACTTTCTCCTACACCCTATATTTCAAATATATGACGGTATCTGATTTGTAAGTGCATAGAACATTTCACTTTACTCATCTCTAAAAAGAAAAATGGGAAAGAAAAGAAAATAACCAAAATATATACTTTATATGTTCACAATTACCTTTAACTCACAACAGGTGTGCTTCCAATGCCAGTATTTATCTTCATAATATTCGATGCAAATGTTTTCTTATTTTACCCCAGTCACCATTTCTCTATCTTAAAAAGTCAATTTCATTGTGATACCTGACCAGGTAAAATTGTTGGAGTCATCTTCTTTAGTGAATCACCTTCTTCAGAGTCAGAGCCAGTACTAGATGTGAAGATCACTTCTCGGCCATCCCCACGTTGGCTGGAGGAAAAAAAGAGTGGACCTAGTGCTGCCATTATTGCAGAGGTGTTGTTGGTTAGACGGACCCTTGCGTGGCTAACGGGAATCATTCTTCTAATTGCGACTCTCTTAGGGGTGAGTTTCTTGTCTCATGGGTTGAATGGTTAGACTTCTATGGGTTTTACATTTATGGACTATTATTGTCATTATTCAGTCAACAACATTGCCTTCTGGAAGATCAAGCCTTGGTGTGGTCTCTCTGTGCAGATATACTTCCTTCTGAATATGCCAATCACAAGGGACACTCTTCTGTACTCTAATGTTAAACTGGATTAAGAGGTAGCTGGAGCTGTGCATTGGGATGTTGATCAGCCAGAACAGGTCAAGAACGTTATTATAGCTCATGCCGATATCAATTTTTCATTTTGTGAATCAATTATTCCTTTTTAGCTGCTTTAAGTCATTTCTTAATGAAACCTATTTCCAGTTCGGTTGTGTAGAAAGAGTTGGTCTTGTCAATCGGGCATTTAGCATTGTAGGATATCAGTAGTTGAATGAGCAGGGCGTCAAATATATAGCAACGGTATGCGGTATAAAGGATGACGAATACTTAACTGAGATTGAGTTTGGGCATTCGATGGTTTATTATGTGGACTACTTTATGTACTGCATCCAAAAGACTGAATAATGAGCACCTCAGGGCTTTGTTGTAATCTATTTTATTCATCAAATGATTTGAGCATGCATCTCTTTGTTACCATAAATGCTATGGTTACTACAAATGGTTTTGTCATAGTTCAAGAAAATCAAGTTGGACACTACTACCTCTTTTGGAGTTCGTTAGGGATCCTCAACCCAAAGAATTTCTATGGAGTTTTGTACACTCGATTATCTTGTGGTGCTCTATAATGTCCATTTTGTTTTTTATTTTTACCATCTTACTAATTTATTTTTTATATTTATTTTAATTATGCAAATATGGATAAGATACGATTTGACAAGATATTGAATAATACCCGTTTTGACCTCAGATATTTTTAATTTCATTTACAGCCATAAATGTTGTATTAATATTAATGTTGTTAATAATATGTACCAAGGTTGGATAAGAAATTCATGTTGTGTTCCAACATGTTAGTATCTTATAATTAGACAGACAACTCTCACTTGCCTTGTGGTCGTGGTGACAGATAAGAGCAACATAAATGCATCACAAATATGACGAGTCTACACACATCAAAATATAACTAATACATACATACATACATACATACATATATATATATATATATATATATATATATATAACTCGTACGTACGAAGTACGGATACATTAGATTAAACATAAGTTTAAGATTAATTCATAATACAACACTTGTATGCCTCGGTATCATTCCTAGCTTTTTAACACGTACGACGATCACCTACTAATTAATGTAAAAATTTTAAATATGCCATTTCATTTTTTTTGACCAATCCTTTGAATCATCAACTTCATTATCCCCATGGGCCAGCCAGCCATCTCTTTTACGTTGAGAAAAACAATTAATCCAAGTGATAATGTTTCTTAACAATAATATATAGACCTCAAATTATGTGACTAATTATTTACATACTGAAAACTAGAGATGAAAAGAAGTGATCACTGGGTGGGGGCAGAAATTAATAGAAATATAAAAATGAAATCAACTAACTAGAAGTTCCTAGGAAATCAACATAATAGAAAGACTGGTGCTGAGCATAAAGAAGAAGAGGGTGATGGTGAAAATCAAGGGGGACAAGCTCAGCTTATATGTCGCCCAATTTGAGGGTATCAGGTTTAATTAATACGAAGGCCAGATTGGTGACTCATAAGGCTGGTGAGTGATCTTGACATGTGCAAATTAAGTTGTAAAATGTAAAAGATTTTTTAAAAAACAAAATTATATGAATTTCGGTGGAGAATTTGGTAATTAATGACTTGTTTTGCTAGGCGCTATTGACTTTAGCATCATAAGGGAAATATTTGCAGTGGGGTGGGGTGGGAGATACATTCATGGGTTGATGGGCATTATTATGGAACTGAACTGAATAAACAACCTGTAGATTGAGATATCAAAATCCTCAGAGAGTGCAGGCAGCAGGACAGTTCTTAGACTGAAATCAGCCTTCAAATCTAGCCCCAAAAATCAATTTTAAAAATAGGGATGTTCATACCTACCTTGCTATATATATATATATATTAGTCCCTTTCTCCAGCGAATCTTAAAAAGCGAACCAAAGACGAACCGTCGTCTTTGGTATCTATGGCGACGGTTCGACCCGTCGCCATAGCCATGCACTCTATGACGACGGGTCGAACTGTCGCCATAGATACCAAAGACGACGGTTCGTCTTTAGTTCGCTTTTTAAAGTTTGCTTTTGAAAATTTTCATATATATATATATATATATATATATATATATATATATAATCTCACCATCCAATCACAATACATTCACAAATCCATAAAAAAAATTCTTTCTTACCTCAAAATAAACATAATCTCTTTTAAAAGCAAAACAAGCAGATTATTTTATTTAAGATAGAAAAATATTGGGGGCTAGGCTTCTTACAAGACATAAATATTTCTGCAAAAAAAAAGACATAAATAAAGAGAGGCCTCATATAAAATCAAAAGCCGTCTCTGAAACTTGGTTGTTTAGTAATGTTTCTTTAGAGGGGTTAATATATCTTTTGATCAGTATAATAGAGGTTGATTTTTATTGTGATTATGGACTTTTTTTTTATTACAAACGTATTATTATATTTGAAAAAAATTATAAAATGATTATTATTTAACATTCTATCCAAAAAAATAGACGGAAATGCTAAATAGATAAACGGTTAATATTTGTTAACTATGTGACACGTGACGTGGATTGAATTAATTGATATTTTGGTCATTGTATTAAAGATCGATTTTTATTTTAGTTACTAAAACTTTTTTGTTACATTATTGTTATCCAAGTATTAAAAATATTACAAATTAGTGATTTTACCTTCAAGACAGCATTAAATTCTCACTTTTTTTTTTATCAAATAATTAGTTTGAACATGTAATCTTACATGATAAAATATATATATATATATATATACATGGGGAATGATCCATAGCAAGCGTTTGCTATGGATACTATTCCAGCAAACGCATTTTCAACCGTTAAAATAATAATGTTAAAGAATGAGATGATTTCCACCCGCTATCTAAGATAACGGGTAGGACAAAAAAAAAAAAAATTCATAGTCCACCCGGCATCTTAGTTAGCGGGTGGAGTGAATTTTTTTTTTCAAAAAAACCCTCCACCCGCTAACTTAGATGTCGGGTGGAGTGAATTTTTTTTTTTTTTTTGTTTAAACTAAGTTTTAAAAAAAAAATCTCCACCCGTCAACTAAGATGACGGGTGGAAAAAAAAAATTGATTTTTTTTTTTTTAAACTTAGTTTGTAAAATAAAAAAAAACAAACTCCACCCGTCAACTAAGATGACGGGTGGAAAAAAAATTTGATTCTTGAATTTTTTTTTTTTTTAAACTTAGTTTGTAAAATAAAATAAAATAAAAAAAATAAATAAATAAATAAAGCAAACTCCACCCGTCAACTAAGATGACGGGTGGAAAAAAAAATTGATTTTTGATTTTTTTTTTTTAAACTTAGTTTGTAAAATAAAAATAAAAAAAAGAAAATAAAAAATCACATATTTTTGAAAACTAAGTTTAAAAAAAAATCAAAAATCACATATTTTTTCCACCCGTCATCTTAGTTGACGGGTGGAGTTTGTTTTCTATTTTCTTTTTAATTTTAAAAATTAAGTTTAAAAAAAAAATCCAAAAATCAAATTTTTTTTCCACCCGTCATCTTAGTTGACGGGTGGAGTTTGTTTTTTTTGTTTTTATTTTACAAACTAAGTTTAAAAATAAATAATAAAAAATTTAAAATCAAAATTTTTCCACCCGTCATCTTAGTTGACGGGTGGAGAGTGTTTTTTTTTTTTTTTTTTTTTTTTTTTTTATTTCACAAACTAAGTTTAAAAAAAAAAAAAATTTCAAAAATCAAAAAATTTTCCCACCCGTCATCTTAGTTGACGGGTGGAGTTTTTTTTTTTTTTTTTTTTTAAATTTTACAAACTAAGTTTAAAAAAAATAAAAATCAAAATTCAAAAATCAAAAAACTTTTCCACCCGTCATCTTAGTTGACGGGCGAAGTTTGTTTTTTTTTTTTTTTTTTTAATTTTTATTTTAGAAACTAAGTTTAAAAAAAAAAAAATCAAAAATCAAAAATTTTTCCACCCGTTATCTTAGTTGACGGATGGAGTTTGTTTTTTTTATTATTATTATTATTATTTTTTTTTATTTTACAAACTAAGTTAAAAAAAAATCAAATTTTTTTTCCACCCGTCATCTTAGTTGACGGGTGGAGTTTGCTTTTTTTTTTTTTTTTTTTTTTTTTTTACAAACTAAGTTTAAAAAAAAAAAAAAAATTAAAAATCAAAATTTTTCCACCCGTCATCTTAGTTGACGGGTGGAGTGTGTGTGTGTGTTTATTTTTATTTTTTTTATTTCACAAACTAAGTTTAAAAAAAAAAAATCAAAAATCAAAATTTTTTCCCACCCGTCATCTTAGTTGACGGGTGGAGTTTTTTTTATTTTTTTTTTTTTATTTTACAAACTAAGTTTAAAAAAAAAAAAAAAATCAAAAATTAAAAAAAAATTCCACCCGTGGAGAATTTTTTTTTAAAACTTAGTTTAAACAAAAAAAAAAAAAAAATCACTCCACCCGGCATCTAAGTTAGCGGGTGGAGGATTTTTTTGAAAAAAAAAATTCACTCCACCCGCTAACTAAGATGCCGGGTGGACTATGAAATTTTTTTTTTTTTGTCCTACCTGTTATCTTAGATAGCGGGTGGAAATCATCTCATCCTTTAACATTATTATTTTAACGGTTGAAGATGCGTTTGCTGGAATAGTATCCATAGCAAACGCTTGCTATGGATCATTCCCCTATATATATATATATATATATATATATATATATATATTATTACCACTAGACTGCCACATTTGGTTTAGAATATAATTACTTTTAAATCACAATTGCTTAATGTAATTCCTTACATCCCTAACTTTTAATTCGGTAAAATTCAAAATTGTAATTTAACATACGAATAAAATATAGAAATGTATGAAAAAAATAAATTAAATTTATGAAGGTGGCTTTCAATAGTTTCAACTTGATATTGAGATATCGTCAGACAGACTTTTACAATTGGTCTTCTATTTAAGTCATATTCGTATCAGATAATAAGTTTTGTTTACTGAGTCCAGAATGATAAAATCATATATGCCCTACTATATGATACTTAACTGTTTCAAATTAAAAGAAATCACTTCGTATTTTGGGCACACAATTACATTTCTAGTTAATTAAAGAAATGGATATTTCAATAAACAACTAATGAATAATAACTGGAGTTTACATTTATGTGAGAGGATTCTTGAAAAAAATATATAAAAATTACTTGTGAAAATATCAATTTTATTGATTAATACAACCAAGTAGAGTCTTTAAATCATTTTCTTTTTCTAGAATTTTTAAAATTTTCGTAAAACATATTTAGCCGTATATTCTTGAATGACACATAATTACACTCATAATTAAAATAAATAAAAAACATAAAGTCTCTTTTATAACTAGTATTTTTAAATAGTAAATTATATTCAAATACGACATATGCGACCTTCAATATTTATCAAAAAATAGGTCCATCGTAGTATAGTGTTTTTTAATTTTGTTTTTAAATAAGTTTGAAATAAATACAACTTCAACATATAACTTTTTGGTATAATTTTATTTGTCCAGCTTTTCATATGTAGTCTTAGAAAAGCAATTTCATAGTAATAATATATATATATATATTGAAATTAGATTTTTGAAATTAATATACTTATACATATTTGAAAGCACTTGTAATTAAAGGTGGAAGAAAAATTATAAAATCACTAATTTATAATATTGTTGGTACTTTAATAACGAGAATGTAACAAAAAAAAAATCATTAACCAAAATAAAAATCGATCCCTAATACAATGACCAAAACATTAATTAATTTGATCCACGTCATTTGCCATATAATTAACACGTATTAATCGTTTGTCTAGTCAGCATTTTCGTCCACTTTTTTGGACGGAATGTTAAATAATGATCATTTTGTAAAAAAAAATTTAGTATAGTAATACATTTATAACAAAAAAAAGAGTTGGTAACTACAATAAAAATAAACCTCGAGTACAATGACCAAAACATATATTAACCCCCTCGTTTAGAGAGAGAGGTTGTGCCTTGTTTGATTTTTCTCATTTTTTCATCTGTTTTCTACCATTTTCCTAATTTTTATAAAATTGATAACTAGGGAGTTTCTTGAAACCAGACAAGGGTCGTGTGTGTTGTTTAAACTGAATAAGTCTAATGTTGTGTTTGGATTAAAGGAATGGAATAGAATAGAGGAAGGAATAAAATAATTTTAAAGTATTTCGAGTATATATTTGATTGTTGGTGGGAATGAGTGGTGTAATATGATGGTAAAATTATCATACATATCTATTCCATTAAAATATATTGTATTTGGTCACCTCTCACATGGAATAAAAATCAAAAGTATTAAATTAATTTTCATTCCACCAGAATAATTTATTCTCCAAAATAATAATCTAATACACTGTTTTTCATTACATTCATTCTTTTATTCAATTCCTTTAATCCAAACGAAGCATAAGTGCACAAACTTTGGAACACAAATTTAAATACAAATTTTATCTCAACAATTAAAAAGTAAGACTTGGGATAAAAATTTATATTAGACCCCACTTTTTAATTATATAAATAGAGTTTGTATTTAAATTTATGTTTTAAAATTTTGTTTATAGACTTGTCCGATTTAAACTCGAACAAAAAATATTTCCAGCTCAACCATTTCTCCATAGAATTCATGTTAAGCTCTCTTTTTTAATTATTTAAATAAAATTTATATTTAAATTTGTGTCCTAAAATTGTGTCAGTAAACTTGTCCGGTTTAAACTCGAACAAAAAATCTTACCACCCGAACCATTTCTGCTCAGAGCTTCACTTCCGGTACTTTCTCTCTCTCTCTAAAATTCAGTCCTTCTCTCTCTCTCTCTCTCTATTCTTATATAACAAAATGCAAGGTATTCTGGAAAAAAAAATTCCCGCTCAACTCTTAAAATTTGATCTGAACCGTCTAAAAAATAGATAAATCTCACCATCCATTCTTTTTATATCCGCGTCTTTATTCTTCTCTTCATTCTTTATTTTTTCCTTACAGCTTAGTTTAAGATTTGCTGTTATCTCTTCATTCCTCATCCTCGTCTTTCAATCAACAGTGATAGTAGTGCCATAAGCACGAGTGCCCGCTGGTCTATATATATATATATATATATATATATATATATATATATATATACATCACACACATATATATATGTCTTCATCTCTACCTCTGAGTTCCAATCCTCTCTTCTTTAACAGAACTCAATTAATTCCAACAGATTCACCCAATAATAATAATGTATATCCATTCCCATTACTAATCCCCAAAAATTCATTCCACTCTATATCTAAATCTCACGTTTGCTTCGTGTTTTCCTCATCCGACAAATCCAATTACGAGAGAGAAGAGGCGCGGTGGCTTCATGAGGAGCAACGGTGGCTCCGGGAGGAGCAGCGTTGGCTACAGGAGGAATCGCGGTGGAAAGCCGAGCGAGAATCTCTCCTCAGCGAAATTGAAGCGCTGAAACTCAAAGCTGAAGAGTTGGAACAGGGGAAGAATCAGAATTTGAGTGTTCAGGGACTTTTGCAGGTGTTAAAGAAAGAGGTGAATCAGATTGCGGAGAGGGGGTCTAGCTCGGCGCCGCTGGTGGTGGAGACGGTGGAGGAGGTGGAGGTGGTGAAGGAGGCAGTTAAGGTTTTGGAGAGAGAAACGGAAAAGTTTGATGAGGTGAAGAAGAGAAGGGCGACGTTGAGGAAAGGTTCGGAAGGAGATGAGGTTCGAGTTATGCAGGTTTGTTTCGTTTAAATTCCCATTTTATATTACTGCTGAGCTTCATTTCCTACATGATTAAAGTTCAGCAATGGTCATTAATCTGTTTTGAGACTTTGATAGGAAGCCTTGCAGAAACTGGGATTTTATTGTGGTGATGAAGACACGGAATATTCCATGTTCTCAAGTGGAACTGAACGTGCCATAAAAACTTGGCAAGTAAGTTCTTTCTTCTATTTGTGGTACCCTAACAATGGAGGCAATTTTGAAGATAACCTAGACCATTCCTCTTATGTCATTAATTTTCTTATGATTTTGAACATATGATCTTACTTGACAGGCCACATTACGTGTCCCTGAAGATGGGATTATGACTGCTGAACTTCTGGAAAAGTTATATACAGAACAGAAAAGTCTTGGGTCTTCAGTGAAAACAGATATAGAAAGAAATGATGCGGCCATCTTGCAGAAGGTTTGCTCCTGTTCTTCTATATTCCAGAAAAACTTACTGTTGTTTCTTTGTGCTTTTGCCATTCTTAAACTTGAGATGTTGGCTTTGATTCATTAATCTTTCTGATGTCGGATTAAAACATTAATCATGAGAGTTGGCTCTTACACTGGTAACACAAACTTGTGAATCTTAAATCTAACTTTATTGTACCATTGTTCGAGTGATGACCTCCAAAGCTAGTGGTATTTCCATTCTAAAGCTATCTCAAAGTTTGCACCTTATGGCTAATACATAAAAATTTCACCTCCAGTATTTTTCAATCACTTCATTATTAAAATGATGCATACAATAACAATGGGTGTATGCGCGCGCACACACATACTCTCTCTCTCTCTCACACACACATATATGGTTTGGTGAGTGGTGAAGGAGTTAAAAATTTGGAATAACACACGTCAATCTATTCTTACTTGGTCTTCATCTAATTCACTCTTAGTATGATCTGAAAAGACCTTTGACATTGAAGATTATATTTAGTCAGAATTATATATTAGAAGCATATGATGTGGCCTGTATTTGTATTTGTGGGTTTGGCTAGTGAAGCTCAATAGGAAGTGGATGGGGTGGTGAGATTTATTCTTCATCCTGTTCATTTCATTCCTATCCAATGTGGAGAGCACCAAAGTTCACTGAGGGAGATACTGGATCTTTTAACATTTACACAACTACTGTTTGGCTTGTTTATTTTTCAATACAAAGCTTGTTCAGCAAAAACACAGGGTATGTTTAAATGGCATGCGAACAGACAAAGGAAGTTACAGGTGATGAAGCAGTAGAAAGAAAAATATCATATCTAAGCTAACTATTGTAAACAGTATTCCCTTGGAGGAGGCGCTTGCAATTTGCGGAAGAGGCAAGTTTTAGCCTTTCATATCTTGGAACTTTGATGATGCGGAAAATATAAACTTTAAGCACTAAATGTTAATTTTTTTTGCAGTGGATATACATACATCAACAGGGGTCCTTGGCATTAACAATAGGAAGAAGACTAGAAGTATGTCTGTATAACTATAGGGTATTTTGATGACAATGGGTGTGTGTGTGTGTGTGTATATTGCTTGCCTGAGCAGTTTCTGGTTTTTGTCTCCTAGATTGCATTGTAAAATAATCTGAGGAGTTGACAAAATTTAGTTTATGTTTGGTAGATAGCGCAAGTCACGTCAATTTAAAATTGAAATTGTTGACTATCATGAATAAGTGGTCTAAATTTCATAATTATTTGGTTCTTATTTAGGAGGTTTTAAATGGAGCACCAGTTACTTCTGTGACAGAAAGCTCAGAAATTCAGCAGCAAGTTGTGAAAGGAGAAGGTGTTGCAGAAGTTGATCTAACTCACAATCGAGTCTTTCTTCTTGGAGAAAACCGGTGGGAAGATCCCTCTAGGCTTGTTGGTAGAAACAAGCAGGTTGGTGGAGGTACTAACACAGATGCTACAACAAAATGCATATCTTGTTGAGGAGAGGGGCGCTTATTATGCACAGGTGCATATTCTCTTTTGTTCTCTATGCTAACTTGTGGAGTTAACAAGAATCTTAAAGATGTAATAATGTCTAATATGCTTGTTATTGTAGTTCTTGTATTCCTGTTGTTCATTCCTTTTTCCATTTTCTCTTTTATTTTTTGACAATATATGTTTTATGGTAAAATTATGGATGCCCCAACTCCTATGTATGATTGGTATATGTTAAGTTGAATTTTATTCATATTTAATATATATTTTTGGCTTAATTAATTGCAAGTTTTTAGGTATTTTAATAGATTTTAGGTAATTTATTTATTATTATGCATTATTATTGTTTTTTGTATTTTTATATTATTTTTATTTATTTTTAATTAATTAATATTTGATTTTGTAGGAAAAATAAAAGCTGATGGCAAAAGTGTAATTTCTGCAATGCTGGAGGGCAAAATCGTAAATAAACCAAGAAGCTGCTAGCCGCGCCATGCGCGCGCCCACGAAATTGGACGAAGAACCGCGCCATGGAACGACGTCGTTCAAGTGGAATCAGCAAGAACAGGAGCTCGCGCAATGCGCGGTGCGTGAATAGATCCCGGGTGCAGGGGACGACGTCGTATGATGCTTCAGAGACAGGAATGGCAAATTGCGCGGTTCATCAATGCTGACGTGGCAAGCGGCTGGAGCGAGGTTTGACCAGTCAATGCCGCGTAAGGAAGTGTTTGGATAGCGCACTAATACTGGGAACAGTTTATACGCGGATTTGTTCAATAATTTGATTCCTAATTGGATTTCTTTTCCACATTAGCTTAGGATTACTATTGTACTCTTATAAATAAATTATGTAGCTATTATATTCAGTAACTAACAGAGATTAACAGTACTCTAACATAGATTAACATAAAATAGGAGATTATTATAGTAGATTAGGAGTAGATTTTTATTAGTTTTAGGAACAGATATTTAACGCGGAGGGATTCAACAATTGAAGGCGGAGCTTGGAGATTAAAGATTGTGATCCGAGTGACAGCGGATTAATACAGATTTGATTTCTTTTCTTTTTCTTTAATTGTTGCAATTTTGATACGTTGAATTATTTGTGATTAATTTAATTATGCATTATTTTATTTTGTTTTGTGTTTTAATTTTAAGTATACTAGGTTAGATTAATTTCTAGGGTTAATGATGATTATATTTGATTGATTCTATTGCACAAATTCATGCCAATCAATTTTACAGATTTAGTACTTTAACGTAAATAATAATTCTTTTTATTGAATGCCTATTTTTATCGCTCAAATATAAAATTGGATTTTCATTATGATTTGTTGGATTCAGTTTATGATTTGTTAAAAGCGGATATAAATTGTGTTTCGATGGATATAGTGAGTGTTTTGATTTTATACATTTGTTTGGCTGTAAAAGAATTAACAATTGAATTTTAAATTAATTGGGCTTAATTGATTTTATTTTCCGCATCTAATAGAGTCGAGAGACCAAATTAGTGTGAGATAAAGAGTAGAGTTTTTGGGCATGAAAATTGAGAATATGATATTAAATATATGATTCTACCACCCCTAGTATTTTATTATTGAGTAATTTCTTTATTAATTTTAATTAGTTATATTTCACAAATTTAAAATCATTTGTTTAAATAAGATCAAGGCGATATAAATTTAATAATTGGTTAATAGTTATTTTAATTTCATGTGGGTTCGACACTCTATTTTATCACTGTATTATTTGTTGATTGCGTACATTTGCGTATAAATTGCTAACTAATTTTAAGCACAACAAGTTTTTGGCGCCGTTGCCGGGGAATTAATTTATAATTGTTACCAATATTAATTTTTATCAAATTAGTCTTAATTTAAACGTTTTTATTTTTATTTTATTTTATTTTATTTTTAGTTTCTTTTCAGGTATGATGGCTGGATTTAATTATCAATGGTCTTCTGAGGAGATGCGAGAACCAAGTTTGGCAGAATTAATGGACCAAATGTCTACACAGTTGGCGGAGCTTGAGAGGAGGATTGACACTCGTGGGAATCAGTCCAATCAGAATGACTATTACTATCAGCAACAGCCTAGTGCCACCCCAAACTACTATCATCCGAGTTGGCAATATTGTTCAGATTCTTCATGGAGCTACGAGCAAGGCCAATTATACGCTCCAAATTTTTCATACCCATGTCCACAACCACCAGTGCAGAAATCTAATTTGGAGAAAACTCTTGAAGATTACATAGAGCAAATCAACATGAGCCAGAATGATCAAGAAGTTTATACTCCAATACCATCATACTCACCAAAATTCTCATTTCAAGTACCTCCACCGCAAGAAGATCAGAGATCGAATTTGGAGGAGACTTTGAATAGACACGTAGAGAGTAACGAGACGATTATGGCCGATCATGAAGTTTCAACTCAAGAGCACGAGTTTCACATGGAACTACTTGCTAGGATTATCAACAGCAGTCCTCGCAAAACTTTTCCTAGCGATACAGAGATTAATCTCGAGGAGGAAGGTCAAGAGCAATGTGAGGCAGAAACATTAGACGATGGCGAGGAGTTACACAAGACTATTGAGACCGAGTTCGTAATGCCATATCCTGGTGAAGAAGACAGTGGTAAGGATGAGATGCAATTGAGCGAAATTAATGACGAGTAGATGAAGGATGTGGATGATCAAGTTATGAATTCTAAACAGATTTTAATTGTGTCACTTGTGTCGGTTGTGCAGACAGTTCAGAATTCAGAAGAATATATTCAAGTCGACTTAGGTGAAGGCAAGGAGAATAACTTGGATGAATTCAAGTTTGGGGGTGATCTTCAATCATGTCTGCATACCAAACAATTCAAAGAAAAGACCACAAGGCGGCATGAAATGACAATTTTTTCGATTGAACCTGATTGAAAGAAAGGGAAGTGGTCAGGCTGAGACTATAAAATAAGCGCTTATTGGGAGGCAACCCAAGTTTTTTTTTTTTTTTTTTTTTTTTTTTTTTTAGTAGTTAATTTTATTTGTTTAGTTAGTTTTTATTTTAATAGATTTTAATATTTTTGTTTTGTTTTGTTTTTCAGGTTATTTCCCAAACTTGGCGGACAGTGAGAATGATAATTGTTATATATTCAGGGGAGTTCTCTATTCTTAATCTCTTTATTTTATATATTGAGGACAATGTCTGTTTTAAGTTTGGGGGTGTGGTTAGTTTTTAATAGTTTTTAAATTTAGTAGGAAAATTTTTTTTTTATTTTGTTTTTTGTTTTTTTTTTAAAATTTTAGAATTTTGTGGGTATATTCACTGCAAACCCTCACGAGACATAACTCGTCCACTTGGGGTTTAAAGGTTTGTTGCACATGCTAAGTGCAATCGTGTTTTCCTACGAAAATGGGGTAACTTAGTTTTTAAGTTGAGTCACTTGGGCAATGAATTATTTGAATTAAATTTTTGGTCGATGATAAAAAAAATTGGTTTTATTTAATAATTTTTGAAAAATGGATGAATTTTTGTTAGTCTGAATTTTGGCTATTTGTTAGTTATTATTTTATTTAAAATCCTTTAAATTTTCAAGCACATATCTATTTGTGTTGAGTTAGTTTTAACTTAGAGAAAGTTTATCTAATTGAATGTTTATGATAGATATTTATGAACTCTATATCTTATTTGATTATAATTTAAAGCGAAATATTATGCGGAATACAATTTGGAGGAGATGATTTAGGTGATTTTTCTAGGATTATTTAATATTGAATTTCCCAAGTTAAATTAAAGAGAAAAATGTGGTGAGTTGAGATGGAGCGTAAAACGCACTCACTCATAAACACATAGAAAAACGAGAAGGAGCGTAAAATGCACTCGTATTGAGAAAAAAAAGTGAGATTGAGCATAAAATGCACTCACTTATGAAAGAAAAGAAAAAAAATGGAAAGAAAACTAGAAAAGGATGGCCACCTATTTTAGTTAAATATTTGGGAAATTATATGATTAATGCAAATAATGATCCTAGTGTGTTTAATGCATTGATACCTTTTGATCTTCTAGTTATATTTTGCCTGTTTATTTGCTTAAAGATGTGAAAAAGTGAGTTTATAGAGTTTTGCTTTGAAATTCTTTTATTGTGTAATATCTTTTATGAGTCATTTAATTTTATAAATTTATTTGAGTTTAATTAGTTTGATACATTTGGATTCACACACACACAAATGGTCTTGAGTAGAGTAAGATTAATAAATATGTTGAAATTTTTGACATTGCATAATTTTGAAATTTTTCTTGAGTTATTATTTAAAAACTTTTGAGGTTAATAATTTTATTCATATTGATTCATTGCTTGAGTAATTTTGATGTAGTTAGTAGAGTCTTTGTTTTATTTTTGTTTTGCTTGAGGGCAAACAAAAAGTTAAGTTTGAGGGTATTTGTTAAGTTGAATTTTATTCATATTTAATATATATTTTTGGCTTAATTAATTGCAAGTTTTTAGGTATTT
Organism: Hedera helix; assembly: GCA_947179155.2. NCBI lineage: Eukaryota > Viridiplantae > Streptophyta > Magnoliopsida > Apiales > Araliaceae > Hedera > Hedera helix. Next base: position 30,502,932 of record OX359279.1, read on the forward strand.
TAATAGATTTTAGGTAATTTATTTATTATTATGCATTATTATTGTTTTTTGTATTTTTATATTATTTTTATTTATTTTTAATTAATTAATATTTGATTTTGTAGGAAAAATAAAAGCTGATGGCAAAAGTGTAATTTCTGCAATGCTGGAGGGCAAAATCGTAAATAAACCAAGAAGCTGCTAGCCGCGCCATGCGCGCGCCCACGAAATTGGACGAAGAACCGCGCCATGGAACGACGTCGTTCAAGTGGAATCAGCAAGAACAGGAGCTCGCGCAATGCGCGGTGCGTGAATAGATCCCGGGTGCAGGGGACGACGTCGTATGATGCTTCAGAGACAGGAATGGCAAATTGCGCGGTTCATCAATGCTGACGTGGCAAGCGGCTGGAGCGAGGTTTGACCAGTCAATGCCGCGTAAGGAAGTGTTTGGATAGCGCACTAATACTGGGAACAGTTTATACGCGGATTTGTTCAATAATTTGATTCCTAATTGGATTTCTTTTCCACATTAGCTTAGGATTACTATTGTACTCTTATAAATAAATTATGTAGCTATTATATTCAGTAACTAACAGAGATTAACAGTACTCTAACATAGATTAACATAAAATAGGAGATTATTATAGTAGATTAGGAGTAGATTTTTATTAGTTTTAGGAACAGATATTTAACGCGGAGGGATTCAACAATTGAAGGCGGAGCTTGGAGATTAAAGATTGTGATCCGAGTGACAGCGGATTAATACAGATTTGATTTCTTTTCTTTTTCTTTAATTGTTGCAATTTTGATACGTTGAATTATTTGTGATTAATTTAATTATGCATTATTTTATTTTGTTTTGTGTTTTAATTTTAAGTATACTAGGTTAGATTAATTTCTAGGGTTAATGATGATTATATTTGATTGATTCTATTGCACAAATTCATGCCAATCAATTTTACAGATTTAGTACTTTAACGTAAATAATAATTCTTTTTATTGAATGCCTATTTTTATCGCTCAAATATAAAATTGGATTTTCATTATGATTTGTTGGATTCAGTTTATGATTTGTTAAAAGCGGATATAAATTGTGTTTCGATGGATATAGTGAGTGTTTTGATTTTATACATTTGTTTGGCTGTAAAAGAATTAACAATTGAATTTTAAATTAATTGGGCTTAATTGATTTTATTTTCCGCATCTAATAGAGTCGAGAGACCAAATTAGTGTGAGATAAAGAGTAGAGTTTTTGGGCATGAAAATTGAGAATATGATATTAAATATATGATTCTACCACCCCTAGTATTTTATTATTGAGTAATTTCTTTATTAATTTTAATTAGTTATATTTCACAAATTTAAAATCATTTGTTTAAATAAGATCAAGGCGATATAAATTTAATAATTGGTTAATAGTTATTTTAATTTCATGTGGGTTCGACACTCTATTTTATCACTGTATTATTTGTTGATTGCGTACACTTGCGTATAAATTGCTAACTAATTTTAAGCACAACAGTACACTGTTATCAGGGATTATTATAATGTTGCTTATAAGGAAATTTGTGCTATTGCTCTGACTCCAGCATTGGAGAAGATTGTTGGACACATACACATGAGAGTGAAAAAATGGAGTGACCTTCAAATTTAGGTTGTATCAGGATGGCCTATCCATCCCTCTTCACTCAGTAAGCAAAAACCACAGGAAAAAGGAATAGTGAAGTTTAGTAACTTGAATCATATTATATCACATGGAAGTAGATCTTAGATTTAATATAATATATATTAGCACCAATGGACTTCGTCGTTGTTATTTCTTTTTCTCAAAGCAAATGTTGAAAGAAATTCAAGTTTGTGGAGGCACTGAAGCAGCCTCACAGTTATCTCAGTAGGCGTCTGAAGATGAAAATTAAAAATAATTACACGAGCATAATAGATTCATATGTTCAATGCATAAGTTATTTAGAAGTCATATATCATTCAAGAGATGATATGATCAAGTGGATTGAAACAACTCTCAAGTAAAATGTAAATATGTGCTTAAACTTATGACCAGATAATTTTATATATAGTTTTTGTTCCTGATTGTAGCCTTCCTAGTCGATCATTACACAGTACTTGGGGCTAGTCTTGCTCTTAACATTTCTGAGCAACATCCAAGCTGTAACTAATTGCTAAACCACGGTGCCTTGTTCCGGAAGTCAAATATTACATCCCTGCTGTAAGTGTATGTTGCTTGAAAATCGTTGTTGACCATTTACATGGTCTTTCAACTGCTTCTCGGCGTTCAAAAATGTTGTAGTTAACGGTTTGAACTAAACGGGGTATCAAGATATATGATAGACATGTCATCTTAATATTAGGGAGGTTGACCGTGTTTTCAAATATAAATGGCTTTTTCAAGATTACTATAACTTTAACTTACATTAATCATCTATTATAACAATCATATGCAACTAACATTTAGTTCTCTCTTGCAGAATGCGATGGGACTGGTGAGCTTAACATTGAGGAACAGGTTGAGGACTCCTGGCATTTTACTGAAATATTCTTTATCCTCTTCATTTGGACAGTTTTTTATCTTAATATTATTGTCCATTGTGGTGCAGTTTATGGAATGGGTAGATGAAGGAGCAAAGTGCCCATACTGTGAAGGCCTTGGTTACTCAATATGCGATGGAAAAAAAGTGAGTTACGCATTATATCTATATATACACACTTGAACATGTACTACCACAACTCGACTCGAGATTGTGAACTCACAAAGTAAGCTCAGATTAATGGTACAGAAAGATTATAACATACTTCATGTTAACATGAACTCTTTCCAATGTTTTGTCTCTTAATTTAGCAAAAAATCCAAGTTAAAAAAGAAGTTACATTATGCAACTTGTACAGTAACAAATTTCATTCAATTGATTTGCATCAACAAAATTAAATGTTTGTAGTTCGATAATTTGTTAATCAGCTGAGCTTGATTGTGCTTATCTTGGTTTGTCTCTATCATCAAATGAAGAGTCTCATGGATAACTATAGTTTATTGTGTGGATATAGGGATGGAGTGAAAATTATGGATGAAGATTAAGATTTCCATGTAGCGGGAACTTGGTTAGTTCAACAAGCAGACACAAACGTGGGGACTAGATAACGTTCTAATGCCGACGACAGGAATAACCTTGATAAAATCTCAAATTAACAAAAAGGTAGAGAACTTTACAAGAGAAACAATAATGTTACTTTTGAATTGGAGGAATGAATGTGAGAATGGAATGATTTATTCTTATAGAATGAAAAAAATTGTGTTTGGTTACTCTATATGGATTTTAACCATTCTTATTCTTATCAAATTTATGAATTTTATTCCTTGAGGGAAGGAATGGAATGGCTCATTCTAGTCAGAATGGAATAAATCATTCTACTCTCAATTTCATTTATTTTTCTATTACATTTTTTCACTCATTTTATTTATTCAATCCAAATTGAACATAAATGTATTATTATGAATTGAATAGTATTAATAACATAAGTTTAGGTATTTCTTTACATTTACTTTTAAAAAGATCATAAATTTCTTAATCTATTTTAAAAAGGATAATAAAACTACTAATTAACTTTTCTACAAGTAGTTGAAAATTATTAAAATAAAAATAATCGTAAATCTAAATTCAACTAAAATTCCTGAAATAAGAAATAAAAATACATAAAATAAACAAAAACTCCACAAATTATAAAATATATGAAAATTTTTAACTTTCATTAATATTTTCCATCTCATCATGTAGCCAAGTTTGGTTAGGGTTTAAACCTCATCCTCATCCCCCTCCATAGTTAGAAATGAACTGTAACTTTCTAGTAACCTAACAAAAAATTTGTGATGTATGAAAGAATATTCTCGTCATTAAACAGTGTAACTTGCTCAGTTCTGTATGCTGCAACAAATCTGCCGTAACTTCATAATCATGGGAGTAAGGATCTGGCTCAACTTTCGGCCATGCATTATTCTTACATAGAGAGAGATCCGTCATCAGCTAGGATAATTGGTACTAGGTTTTACAACTGAAATGATCTCACTGCAGGTTGTTGATCAATAGGAACCAATGTTACCGTTTGATCCTTATAAGTTGAAAAAATGTTAGATTTACATTTTCATTATTGAATTGAATTTTCTATTGGTCAGCTCATTGAACTCGCGTATAATTGAACCAGTGTCTATCAATTTCAAATATAAGATGATATAAGGCCAGTTTATTCTATAATAAAAAACACATCACCATTAGAATTAAAAAGATTAAGGAAAAGATTTGAAACAAATCCTAGTATTACTACCGATACTACACATTCCAACGGATAACCATAATCTCATATTGCGTTAGGCCAAACATACACATCGTATTCCACTATTTCCAAATGTTTTTCGAAATTTGTTGACCCGAGGGGAAAAAAATTCAGTACCGTTCTATCTTGGAGCTGATCCATTCATTGAAAAATAAACAGTATATCCATAACCACATAGTTTTAAATTCTATACAGAAACACTACGAGAAGTCTTCAGTTTCGTGAGAACAAATAATCTTTGTATGATGCTGTGTCTGTTTATGTGGATCAACTTCTCCCTTCATAATTGCTTCTCACAACAAAGTTATAATTTCATATGTTCAAAGGTTTGTCTTTGGTTTAGCAATCTTCCTCGTCACTGACCGCATGGTGACAAATTCTTCTGCAGCAGAAGGGTGTATGCCCACCTGTAAGATAAGTTATAAAATATAATTAGTGACAGGGATGCCATGAGAGTCATAACAAGGACATAGCAAATAAATATTATGTAGCCTAACACTGAGGAACAGGAGAGTAAGAATATAGAATATTTGCAGCAATTCATCACAGTTAAAACTGACATAAAATATTAAAAAATTCAAGTATTCTGGTAAATATATATGCTCAAGGAATTGAGGGGCTATGACATATGTTAAATTTGTTTTGCCATGCACTCTGTCAGCTCCACAATAAAATCCGTCACAATGAGTTCAAAGATGAGGAATAAAATAGAGGAAAATAAAGCCAAATAGATATGGGTTAATTAACCATTGTAGATGCTCACTTATTACACATTTATGATGGTGTAAACTAGAAAAGAGGCTTAAACAAGGCTGCCAGCATTTAAGAATGGTGAGATCATTTTCCAAACCTTTGCAGTTCAAATAAATTTCAAAGATATGCTTTTACTGTATACCATACAATGTTCTTCCACTACATTTGGTAGTGCACGACAATGTAATAATCCAGATGTTTGGTTAGACAAGAATTTAGCCATTATCTGACAGACACAAAGCGAGTTTAGTTGGGCACATTTTTCACCTTGAATGGTCCAGTAAACAAGTAGCCAAGACTTAATTATTAACAAATCTAAAGCAAACAATTCAGCCTTCTGTGATACGGAATTGAAGAATAGCATTCCAACTTCAACCAATAAGATTGGCAAATGTATGAATGACATTTCTTTTTTATTTTGTTTTATTTTTGTTTAACTTGCAAGCATTACATTCCGTAGAGTATCTGCAGCCCTCAAACAGAGTACTAGTATATGGATATGAAAAGGGAAATTCAGTTTACCGTGCTGTCGAAGTGTGCCTTGGTTGCTCCACATTTGAGTGCAACAGCAATGCCCTGTGGAGGAGAGAACAACATCAAAAGATTTGTATATGAAAACAAAAACAAAAAAACATTAATACGCATTGAAAGTGAACATCCTGAGAACTGCTTCAGCCTTCAAGTGCTGCATAAGATTGCTGATAAATTAAGGAACGGAAGACATGTGCCACATATTAAGGTGCTCTCCATTCTCAATATTATTGATGGTTCCATCATAGTAAACAACCTCTAATCATGACCATGCAAGATAATTTTATACACCATATCAAAGTCATTCGACAGAAGGGACAAGAAACAAGATGAAGAAGAATGACATCAATGTAAAAGTCGGGAACAAACAATAGAGAACATGAAAACCAAGAGTGCATTTTACCAATAACTTAAAGAAGGGCAGTAGTTAAGAAATTTAATATTAAAAAAGGATAGGCAAATAATAAACCAAAAAAGAAAAGAGGAGATGATGATGGGGGTCTTCTAATGATTGCCAAGAAAAAATCAAGGAATAATAAATCCATCATCTACTCTGCCATGTCCCACTAATTTCAAGATGACCGGAATGAGTGGTGCCACAGGGCCCATGTATGAAAGGCAAATTGTAATTGAATAATTCATTAATACATTATATTTGACAAAAATAAATAAGATTCCTAGAACAGACAATAAAAATATTAAAATGGTTAATTCCACGAAAACATTAGGCAATGGTGGAAAAACAATGAATAAATAACAAATTGAATCATATTAACCCATTCTTTTCTGTGGCAGTATCAACTATTTCACCATAAATGTACCAGCATTGATAGTTATCGAAAGAATGAATAAATAAACCCTTACCTTCCTAATCACATCAAGCTGCATTTGAATTTTTTAGATAGTGCAAGAAAAATACCTGCATAATCTCAGGTGCATCAGGGCCACACATAGATGCTCCAAGAACTTTATCCGTCGCACCATCGACAACAAGCTTCATAATTGTCTTCTCTTGTCGTCTGTGGGCATAATATAAATGTAACCATAATTTATGTAGAACGCCTTGATAGTGGTAAGAGTTAAACCAATTGTACAATTGCATATGTTACTTAATGAGACCACATGATTAACATATTTAACACAAGTTATAAATGTTATATCCAGAGATCATCTACAAAAGTAAATTAATTATACAAGAATGCGGTTATACAAGTATAGCAGTTTATTTATTCTTTCATCATTACTGGTTGAGCACTCCCATTGATCACAGGCTTTTTGTTTGAATTAAATATCAATCTACCGTAAAGTGACATAATTCAAGCATTAGTTTACTTTCTAGAAAAAAAAATTCCTGGCAACCAAATGAAGAATTGATCACAACCATGCTGACAATGAGACTAAAAAATCCGACAACTTTGTTAGTGCTGAACCATCAATACTTCAGATCAAGAGGAGGTTTCTTATCACTAGTATCAACAAAGATTGAATTAGATTTAGTTCCAACACTTACAAAGGTAATCTGTTTCAAAACTTAGATATTGTATTGTAAACTTAAATGTCTACTCACGTACCCAGAGATTGAGTTCTTCATTGGATTAAATGTCGATGTGAAAACCAAAATATCACCCTTTGCTTTTTCGATAGCCTGTTCTTCACTGAGTCCAACTACAGAAAGAGGTGGTATGCTGTAAAACAACAGAAAATTCAAGTTGATTATGTCAAATAAAATACCAAACCAATCAGATATGCTGAAAAATAGCAGAAAATTTTTGCTACTTCCAAATTCCATCATACGCTAGTGAAATTAAGAAAAACGATGAAGGAATCCTCTTCCTCAAGTAATAATGAAGAACATAAAGAGGAATAGGGACTAGGGATGGGGAGAGGGAATCACAAACATACACACAGACAAAGAGACCAAGAGATGGAGGGAAAGATTGAGAGAGATAGAGAGAGAGAGAATTGGTTGAATCCAGTCTTGATGTATTCGTCTCCAACATACAAGAAGCTATACAAGATGCAAGGTGAGTGGAGAAGATTATAACATGACAACTGCAAAGGAGCAAGCTTTCCAGTTTACACAAGCTACAAATTAATTCCAGCATTGTAACAAGTCGTAAGTTCAAAATCTCAGATAACAATATGGATGCAATTTCACCTTTATATAACACCACAATACTCATTGATCAATTCTTAATTAAGATTTATTGATTAAATAACAGAATGGCATGGAATTGAGCTGAATTGAAAGAGTGTGCGAGTTGAGAAATCTTCAGCATTTAATCAAAAGGTTTCCACAGCATTAAGAAAAACCTTTTGGAATCAATCAAAACCTGATGACATAGAATAGAATTTAAGAGGCTTTTAGGGTCGAGCCGACTGCAATTGATTTCTTCTTGGGTTACGATTAGAAAAGCTTGTAAAATAAACAAAGGTATATCCTTAGTTGATGGAGGAGGTGAGAATTGTATTGATTTTAGAAATATTTGAATGCAGGATTTTCATGATAAAAACTGCCGGAATTTATTGATAGCAAGAAAGGGTTATAATATTTATATTAAAGCCAAAAATGGATCATTAATTAGGTGTTGATTAGGGACTGTTGGTAGGATTTTCAGTTTGTATACCAGTGTTACCTGGAACACTGATTGTTCGATTCGTTGATGAGATATGAGCACGCAATATGCTACAAAGGCTAAAACGTGGTACTCTAGGAGTACCTTGATACAGATACTTGTAGTTAAAAAAAATCTTAAAATCTAAATGCAATAAAGCTACATTTGAGAATATTCAAGTTACAACTCGTTGACTGTTCCACAAATAATTTAGTTCAAACGTGATGTTTGAACATCCAATACTAGATTATAATATTGAAATTTGTTCAATTACAGGTAGAGAACAAAGAAATATTACAGTCGCTAAATTTAGAGTTCCAGTTCTAGCACCGGAAAGTTAGCATGCCATGTTTAGAGTGGAAGCGCCAAAAAGAGTTCCGGTTGTAGGTTAGTGTGTCAGGTCTAGAGCAGTGTTTGAAAAAATTAAAAGCGGTACGAGGCGTTTTTTTCCGGACGAGGCGTAAGCCTTGAGAAGAAGCGAGGCGTACGCCTTGATTTGAAAACCTAAAAGTCTCCAAAAAATTATTTAAAATGCTAATAAAATCATAAAATAATCCATCATCATCCTTATCATCACTAAGAGGCTTCTCCATGGAATTGATAATTTAGTAGTTTCAAAAAATTATAGGGACTAAACTGAAACTTTTGCAAACTTCAGGTAGGCTTTTTTTACAATAAAACAAAAATTTTGGAGTACTAAACTGTAATTTGACAGTTTCAGAAAACTACATGGGCTATTCTGAAAAATTTTCAAATTGCGGATAAGAACTGTAGGGGTTAAACTGAAAATTTTGCAAACTGCAGGTAAGTTTTTTAAATAAATCACAAACTTTGAGTACTAAACTGTAATTTGACAGAAAATTAATATGTTTAGGGTAACCCAAAATGATGTCACTTCTCATTTTCTTTTCTTTCAAATGTAGCAGCACCTGCTAGAGAGAGAGCGTCCTTTCTTTTTCTTTTTCTTCTTCCTTTCTTTTTTCTTCTTCTTTACAGTAGCAAGGCAACAATGTCTTCTTCTTTCTCTTCTCCTTCTCTCTCTCTTCTTTTTTTTTCTTTGTTGTTGCAGACCCTCCCATCAACTCGCCTCTCAAATCAAGGCTTACGCCTTAAGGCGAAACGCATTGAGGCGTACGCCTAAGCCAAATAAGCCGCAAGTCTCTGCATTTCCCTTTGATGCATAAGCCTCGTCATAGCAAACTAACGTCTCGCTTTGAGACGCGCCTCGAGCGCAATTTCGAACCATGGTCTAAAGTGGAATACCGAAAAAACAATTTACTTGATCAATAAGAGTTTTTAGTAATATAGACAGCAACTAGAGAATACTTTTGTGATAGAGGGGCAATTTACTTGGTCAATAAAAGCATCTATTAATACGGTTCAAAATATTGGCCGAAGCGCCGAAATATAGTCGTATCGGTTAGGTATAAGTTAGTACCGAACAACAAATTTTGAAATTATTTATGTAAAGGATAATTTTCGGCAAAATTTTGACAACTCGGCGTACGTATTAGTTTCGAACTAAATAAAGAAAAAATCACGGTGTAAAGGAGAGAGAAGCCACACACACAAAATCGAATATGCTAAAAGCTATTAAAGGGAGACGCCAAAAGAGAATGAACCTTTCTCTATATAATTAGTGAAGTTAAATTGTACCTATATAGCACATAATCAAGTATAACTTAAAAGTTAAAACTATATACTTAATATATAATTAGTTAAGCTAACTTGTACTTAAATTATAATTAAATTGTATCTATATAGTACTTAGTAAGTACAACTCCAAAAAAAAAAAATTAAAAATACACTTAAAATATACTCAAGTTAAATTGTACTTAAATTATCCGGAACATATGTGCTCTACAGAACATGTGTACTCAATTATTTGAGCTAAAGATAACATCAATATCAACTTTATTCAAACGTAAAATTAATTAAACACGTCAGCGAGATCAAGATGTTTATTTTATCGTTTGGACAATATTATGTGCACTAGATAGCGTTTTTTGTGAAATTAATTGATTCATCTTCTTGTTCTTATTATTTAGAAAAAAAATTCAAAATTCTATTATTTTATTTTATTTTGAAGATCCTAACTAGCTAACGGTGCATATTACCCGAAACTGATACCGAGTCAAAAATGTCCTTCCAAAACATAATTTGCTACCGAGACTTTGAACCATGAGTAATATAGACAGTAAGTTTGGGAATATTTCTGTAATATGGTGATTAGGGTTTTTTCTGTGGGGGGTTGCCTACGATAGAACACCTGATCAACAAGAACGTTACCATAATAAAGAAGTAGCTCCACTACAAATGAAAAGGATAACTTAAAACAATTTTGAAGGATAGAAACTAGTACCAGAACACAGCATAAGGTATATTGTTGTAGTCAGGTTTGCTAGGTTCACCGCCAAAAACAGTTTTCTGTACAAAATGCAAACAAAGAATCTTACTGTAAATAGATACTATTATATACACAGAGTAGATCCTTTGATAGTAAAAGAATGGTTAACCTATTATTGATAGTTAACAAAGGTCTGAAACACGTACTGCAAAAAGGGTTCCTTCCATCAAGGCCACAGGAGTGAGATTCATTCGATTTGTAACATCACCAACAGCCCATATGCTACGTATGTTGGTGCGGGAATACTCATCTACCTAAAAAGACAAGATGGAAACAAACAAGGGTCCTCAAAGATGTATTAACAAGTGATGGGTCAAACGTTCCTTAACAAGAAAAACACAAATAATACAAATTATTAGTATGGTAAGAAAACAGAGCAGAAAGAAATCCATCTAAAGAGATTTATAAAACAAAAATCGATCTAAAGAGACTAACATAAACAATTAATATTCTATAGTAAAAAGAATTTTATCAAAAAATATATTCTATTAGTAAAAGAAATCGCAAATAAACTTGGATACTACCCAAACTTGGTGAAAACACAAATAAGAAAAATTATTAGTATGGTAAGAAAACAGAGTTGGCAAGAAATTTATAAACAAAATCCCTCTAAAGAAACTAACATAAACAATTAATGTTCTATAGTAAAAAGAATTTTACCAAAAAATATATTCTATTAGTAAAAGAAATCACAAATAAACTTGGATACTACCCAAACTTGGTGGTTAAAACTTAAAATGTACAGATCATTCAGCTCTATTAACTACTAAATCCATATAAAAGTTATCAACAAACCAGTATATTGCATCATCCCTGACATATCCATCAAGCTAATAAGGGTGAATGAAAAAATCAATTGTATCTGAAATAATTCATAACTTCAGCTACATCCCACTGGCATGGGAAGCCATTGATCGCACAAGCACCAAAACTCGTAGACTACTTTAGAAGCAATGTAACTATAATACTATCTTGTGTCGTAGTAAAGATGGAAGATGTAAACAACTGCCATATGTACATTAAAGAATGCCTTAAATGATTTCACTTTAATTGTGTGTTCAAGCGCCCACATTAGACCACATCGCACTTCAAAAGTGCATCACAGACGCCACTAACCACCCCCCACCCCCCACCCCCCAAAAAGAAAAACACACAGAACACATTGTGCTTTGCAAAAACTGAATGAAACCAACATCATCTGCTTCGGTAGCTAACAATGTATTGCTTCTCCTTCAAAATCAACAAAAAGCTAGACAATAGGAACACTAGCCAACAACGGATCCCTTTACACAGTACTGACTGCCTATGCAGGGTATAGGAGGAATAGACCAACTACAAACATAACAAACCTAATGTTTTGCATATTTCTCCAAGTATAGCTGCTCTAATACCATGACTCGAACACAAGTTCTCACACATGACAATCAAGTATACCCCCGTTAACTAACAGCAATACAACATGAAATTACACAAAGTCAGAACAGTGAACACAAAAAATTAAGCTACATAAACAACAATATTTGTTATTAATATGAAAGGAATCATAATTGGAAAATACATGTCTGCAGGAAGGCAGATCAGACAACATGAAACTTAGAACGGTAGATATGTCGAACCATGGTCATCAGAACCGGCCAGTCCAACGAAATGGACCGATTGGTCGAACCGGGAACCGGACCCTCAACCGGTCCGAGTCTCTAAAAGTACCGGAAGTTAACACGAAAAGAAAGGCAACTTCAAATATCTATTTCTGAATTTGGAATTTTGAAAAAGTGAAAGGCATGTTCAGTACAGGGGAGGAGAGGGAAGACAAATATCAGGCTCAAAGTATACCAGACAGCATCCATATGACAAACTTAACTCGAGTTAAATAAATCTGGTATAGTGTAACACTTGGAGCACTTTCACCAAATTTCCCTACTATATATTTCTTCACATTCTGTAAGTGTCCTAAACATCATTATACCATTTAACCAAAAATTATACAAGCAAAGCTAATTTAGTGACCTTGATAGCTCCCGTTTCATCAAGCTCAACACCAACAGCACCCAAATTCAACCTCTTTGTGTTAGGGGATCGACCTGCATTTGATGGAAGAAGACTGCTATGTTGAAAAAATAGGTAAGGGTGGGATGGAGGAAGAGATTGAGATATATAACATCCTTTATGCTATAAACATATAAGAAATAATTAGAAAAGAAACATCACATTTCTGAGCATAGATCTCAACAGCGATCTTCAAACGAGAAATGTTCGTTCACTTTCAATGAAATAGCATGCATGATAAACCAAATACAGAAAAGTTCACATGAACTCCAGAAAGTAGAAACAGATGATATATCAAAGCAATAGCAGCAACAGCTGGATTTTTCAATTCATCAAAATGCAATGCCCTCCACAGTTTTGAATTTGAAATAATTGGACTAATGTCATAATGCAACAGTAAGTCTTCATCTTTTTGATCATATCCAAATTCCAAATAATATGCACTCCATAAAGATAAACATTTTTATTCATGAAACTAAAGTAGGAAAAGGAAAAGCCAAGTTACTAGATCAGAAAGAATCTGTAGAATCAAGAAAGCTTACAGTATGCTAGACATGAGCAAACATTCAGACTGAAATGCTAAGGAAACCAAAAAGTGAAATAATCAGAAGATTTCCAGTCATTACCAACAAGTTGAAAGTACCAACTATCTGGGCTCCAAAACTCATAGGAAACACAAAACAGCTGAGAAAATGCTGCCTATATTAAAACAAGGCGGTGGACATCTTGCAAACAATCATGTCACATAGTATATAACCATATAGCTGAAGGAGAAGGAAATTGTTTTAATAAACAAAAAACAGTCAGCTAACTATAAGCAGTAACATAATTCAGTGAAAAACGGTATCATATCATATTATTTCCAAAGTAAGACAATAAGCAATTGCTTTAATGCAAGCCTATAGATTCTAAACATTTGAACTCAATACCATGTGTAGGGATTGGAATTACCAGTAGCAAAGAGTACAACATCTGCCAGCAATTCTTCACCATGGTCTGTACGAACTTTTATGCCATCATCCGTCTTAACCAGCTGAAAAAAAAAGTTGATGTACAGTAGTAAAGTTATAATTGTGGAAAGAATAAATCACAAACCACAAAAGAAAAAGTGGAGAGCAGATCCAGTTTGATAAATGATTACAAAACTTGAACATAACATGATTTGAACAGATAACAAAGTACCTCTGTCAAGGTTGTCTGTGCATGTAAATTAATTCCCCTTCCTTCCAAGTTTCTTGCAACCACAGCTCTCATTTCATCATCAAAACCTCTGCAATATAATAACTTTTAAAAGTTAAAACACTATAGCATTTGAAATAGAGGTGCAGTTCAAAATGAGATTAATGAATAAAGCAGCTCAATATCAAGTAAAAACTGAGGAAAGTTTATAAAATATTTTTTTAGCAATCATGTTCAGACCTCTTAGAACATTCGACTAATATCTAAAACACAGCAAATTAATCTACAGATTCCAGCCGGTACCAGAAAGGTAATGAAGGTTCATAAAGCACTAGCATGGAGCTACATTTTTGCAGGTTTTAGAACTCTAGCAGGAAGTCATTCAAAATAGCTCTAAGAAGAAAGCGGTCAAAACAGCATATGCCATCAAATTCTCATTTGCAAGCTAACCGCCTGGGAGGCTCTTTCCCTGTTTAAAACATAAGAATTTTCTGGTCTATTATTTAATAACAAAATTCTTTAATCAATGTCCATAGGATGGCTAGAGTTTATTATTTTTACGTTCTAAAGAATGGGGGAAGGGAGAGGAGAATAAATCACACAAATTACGTACCCAAAAACAGATCAATCATAGAATCCTACAATGAAAGGTTTCGGTATTTCACCAACCTAAAGGTCTACTTTGGATTTGTATTGTCTATAGTTCCAGTTACACCATTCCTTCACAATCAATGAGTGTTGTACCAGTAAAGAAATGAGCGTAAACTTAAATCAAGTTTGAAACAGAAAATAAAAATGTTTTGAAATGATACAGCAATTATAAGACAATAATCACTACTGATCAAACAATGAAAAGCATAATTATCATCAGAATTCTTTATAACCTTAGTGGAAGTTCCTTTCTGAAATATAGATTTACATTAGCACCCATCCCACGCCATATCGAAGCAAATTCAACAGCAATATACCTAACAACAATAAAAATCATAAGTTATCTGGAGTTCTGAATATGCTACAGAGAACTAATAGAGATTAGAGATGAAGACACAAGCGCACCCTCCGCCTAGTATAACAACCCTCTTAGGTAACTCTTCCAAGCTCAAAGCCTCGTCAGATGTTATAGCTAACTCCTAAAATGGCCATCCAATAAAATTAAAATTAAAATTAAAATAATAAATATTTAAAGAACTACTGAAACAGGAGTCAAATTGTACGACTGAGAAAAAGATTATATACACCAGGGAACAAACTGAAAATACAACAAAGTTGGATAGAAATATGGAACAATAGCCTAATGTGGACATATTGCATCACAGAAGCTATCCCACATGTAGTCATTAAATCCAAGTTATACATATCCAATTAAAAATCAAAGTTATAATTGATAAATAGGAGCTGCATCTCCACTAAAAGAAGTTCAATAAGAAGACAACATGAGGCTAAAAACTCCAAAGATCCAAATACTAAGAAAATGATTGCTCTGGTATTTAAATATAAAATTACTGAAAAAATAGAAATATTTACCTGCCCAGGAATAGCTGGACGCTGAGCTCTACTACCAGTTGCAATCAATATATGCTTTGTTGAATAGCTTAGTTTAGTGCCATCTAGTTGTGTTACTTCTACTTCATTGGGACCAATTACTTTTCCCTCTCCTTCAAAAAGTTTAACCCCCGCATTTGAAAGTAAGCGCTTATAGATTCCATTTAACCTGACTATTTCCTCAGTCTACAATTTTAGACAAGGATCAGAAAGAAAAAAAAACAACAAATTACACTTAATAAAAGCAATGATAATTGCCAATGTTCAACTCATCCAAAAAAATATGATTATTGAAAATGTCAATACAAGCAAGCATAATTCATCAGCAGAAATTATTGAAGCCCAAGTAGATGATAATACTATTCATTTGCAGCAAAAACAGTTGAGGACCCTGAATAAAATGGTCATTCATAGAAAGAACAAAAGTTGAAATGTTCATTGTGGAAAAAACCTCCATGGCAAACTATTAAGATTTAAGAGATACAAACTAATGTCGAGCTCCAACTATTAATGAACCAAACAAAAGTAAATGATCCTACCACTTAAACAATTAGCTTGAACTTGTTCAATATCAAACACCAATTGGAAAATTAAGACAAGTATGTCTGGAACCCCTTAGATTCTTAAGGATTCAAATTTGGATGTGTTACAAGGAAACTACCATAGTGACGAAAATCTAAGATGGTCTTGACCCTCTATGGGATTGAGAATCTGAGATATGTATACCCTAAAAGGTGGGCCAATTAACATTGGAAAAACAATTTTAAAAAATAAAAATAAATAAATTCCACTCGTAGCTACATACTTGCTACTCTGCTTCTTTCTTGCATGCTTAAAAGTTTATCATTTGGGCTTTTGAGGGAACCTCCCTAGAGCATATTACATCTTATTTCTGCACCCTCACAAGTTTGGTGTCTAGAGACTTCTTTTAGCTGAAAAATGTTAACAATGTTTTGCAACATAATTTTCTTGTATTTAGGACAATTTTATCCCTCCTAGCTGCTCTTCCATCAAAAGCAAATGTCACAAGTTCTTCACTACCTTAACCTTTAATAAATTAAAGAGAGATTACTAAATCACCATTTTGGCACTCATGGCAGCCATTTCTGTGTTGGTTGAAAACTTCCGATTAAATTTCACCATAATACTGGCAAGGGAAGCAATTGTTGATTTTAGAAAGGGATCTCAATGGAAAAAGGTGATGATGCAGTCAATTACATGCATCAAAACAAATCACAATATTTAACACTTACCTTCTTATGCAAAAGTTTTTTCCAATTGAAATCATTCTTCTCATTTATTTCCCATCCATAATTCCTGGCATCCTACAACACCAAACGATTAATAAGCCACACCGTTGACATACAAGTAAAATACTCTAATAATGTATCACATTCTATCTCGCATCTATAAAAGATGATTGAAAAAATGAAGATAAATAAAGCAACAAGAGCATTTTTTGAATTTGAATACCAAAGAAGGTATTAAAAATTATCCATATACATAACTTGTTTGTTCCTCACATCCTTTCTAAATAGCTCAAAAGGATGTATGCGCTTCAAACTAACTGTAAACCATGTAGAACTAAGAATTTCCAGATATTTATTTTACAATTCTATTTAAATACCAAAAAATAATAAATGCACAAATAAAATAACATTAAACATGTTGTCTAAGCCATTACAGAAATCAGTAACAAGAATCTCTGATATAAATCATAACCCTCACCTCAATTTCAGGCCCAAACGATGCTCCATAAACAAGAATCTTTTTGGGAACGCAACCACGAAGGACACACCTGCACCACATAAGAAATATCATGATAATACGTTAAATTCATCACTAAAAGTTCCTTGTAGATAAATAATAAAATTACCATTAATTTAACATCTACTTAATAAGATCACTCCTGAAAAAGGGAAAAAATGCCACACCACTAAACTTCCAGTTACATGAACAATAATAAGACAACCATGGAATATGGGGTAACAATCAACAGTGAGGGATTTAGGTTAACTACCAAGGATTACTTGCATTTTCCCTTATCCTTTTATGCAAGTGAGAGATCAAATATACCATTTCTAACTATAAAACCACTTAAGATCACTTTGTTTAGACAATGCTAAGATCCCTAACAACTAAGATCTTGTCAACTGTTCCTACAATCTATTCCATATATTCCAGCTAAAGCAGCCCTTGACCATTGATGGTGCCAATTATTTAGCTAAGAATATAAGTTCAAACTACAACTTAGCCATGGTCCTCTCTTTCTACCTTCACCAAATGTTCCCAATATCCCATTACTCCTTACGCAAACAAGTAATAATTAATTAGAAAAAAATATAAAAACAAGAGGTAAATATTTTATGCAACACTGAACTCATTGATTAAAGATCAACTGCTATAATATGACAACGCTATCCAGTATATTAATAATTGTATCCCATCTACTATTCAAACTCAGTATAGTGAGTTAAATCACAATATTTATTATCCCATCCGAGATACAATATCATATTGTTGTGTTTTCTATTTCATGTTTTCTGACTGTGAAATATACTTGATCTAACTATGATGATTGCTACTTATCGAAAGAAAGAAATACTCCTTACATTCCAAAATATAAGAGATGATATGCAAAAAAAAATGCTCTTATATTTTGAAACGGAAGGAGTATGATGCTGCTTTGTTATGTACAGTAATATGTTAAAATCAACAACAGAGCCTCCATCACTGTAGCATTCAGCTTATGGATAAAAATAACCATGTGATCAATAATAACATTTAACAATACTTCATTTTTTTTATTAAAAAAAATCAAACTAATTATAATTTTACTCCAAAACAAGTCAAAGACATTTGGTTAAAAATTAAAACAGGACCTTCATAGTTATCATCTCAAACTACAGTTGACTTTGAATATATTGTTTGATCCTATGGGTATTATAATGGTGTTATAGCATCCATTTAATGTGAGGTGAATTAGCCAACTAACATCAAAACTGAATCCAACAGAGTAAAACATGTGGTATAAATTGGAAACAGTGACACATCATATCATTAAAGTTTAGTTCCGATAGACTTACGTTCCACCAACTCCCCCAATGACTTCTGAGCTGATCGGATGAAATGGAAGCTCACAAATCCCAACCTGAAATATAAATTTAAAATTGTTCAGGAAGATTATTACAACGCAAGTTGCTAACTAATAATGGAAATAAATAATAACTTAAAAATAACTTGACTGTATCCCCAACACAACATATACGTGAAATCATCAAACTTGCTCAAATTTTTAAGCAAATAGACTCTTGTAAGCTCTAACTTCCAAGAGTTTTATTCTATTTCCCCAAAATTATTAATACTGCTTTGACCTCTTGGATATAACAAAACCAAATCTTCAGATTTTTTACAGGACAAAAATCAACAATTTAACTCAATGTACACATCCCATGGCTTGGATGAGAAGAGTATGTCAGGAATAATACTGACACAAGTCATTTCTTTACTTAAGCTTAAGCAAACCACTAACACTGCAAAATGAAGACTGAAAAATAATTTACTAAGTATCGTTCAGTAAGTCTCTGCAAACATAATCTACCAAGTGAGAGTGACCCATGTGCTATGCATGCACATAAAAACATCCACTTTCAGAATAGTTTATATCACCGCGTACTTCATGAAAAATCACGACAACAATCAGTAATTCATATCAATAGTCACTATTGCCACCCACTTATCATCGACTTGAAGTGTTAAAAGCAAAAATAATAATAATAATAATAATAATAAACAATTAATTTAAATCAGAGTATCAGACAATGGTGCTCTTCTATTGAGTACCAAACATCAAAAGGCAGCATAAGAATAGGTATGTAGTATTATTATTATTTCTTTTAGAACATAAACGTTTCGATTGTTTGTAGAGATCACTGAAAGGATCACCACAATCCCATGGACCATAATGGTGTACAATATAATATTGGGTGGAATTGGCAATTGATAATACCTTTAAGTCTTTAACTGTGGTACTATGATATAATTGGATTGTATTCCCAGTTTCTGAGTAAAAAATTGGTACTGAAAATAGGCCAACAGCCCATTACATCCAATCCCATATACTCCCACCAAACAAACAAAACCATAAACTACTTAGATTCAATACCTTAGCTCCATATTGAGCAGAAAACCTGGAAGCTCTAACACCGCCACTTCCGGCCCCAATGACAAACAAATCAAAATCATACTGCTCGTCATCTTCTTTGACTTTATCAACTTCTCCATTAATTAGCATCTTCCTTGCCATGATTAAACAACAAATTCTGTACAAACCACACCTAATTAGCCAAACCAAAGTTTCTAATCATTTTCAACCTTATTCCTCTGATTCTCTGTAAAACAAAAAAATATCAAAAATATCAAAATAAAAATGGAACTGAATGGAAATAGTAAAAGAGCGTACCACTACAAATTTTGATCAAAATCGAATGAAAAATTTCTTTTTCGCTCAGAGTTGAGTATTTTTCTCTCTCTTATGCGAGTGAATCTCTCTTATGCGTGTGAAGTCTAGGGTTTGGAAGAGTATATTTGTTGAATCGCCAAAGTTATGGAAACGAAGCTTGTCAGCTATATATATATAGAATTGATATTTTTGAAAGGCTGGGTCTCACTTAAATATGGCCTTGCAAAAATATTATTTATATATATATATATATATATATATATATAATTATTTATATTTATTTTTATATTAAAAGTGAAATGTTTATTGTAGCTTAATTACAAATAAAAAAATAATTTACTTTTAATTGTCCCAAATAATATAATCATTGGTGATTAAATGCCTATCTAATTATGGCAAAGGTTAGGAATCTGTAATTAAGAGCTTTTATTTATAAAATTGTCAAAAGGTTCATATTTTTAGAATTTGTAAAATTACATTAATTACAATTAATTTATAACGTCACCGATTCAATAACGGTTCGACCACTGATTTGACCAGTGACCCATCTAATACATTTTTCGATTCAATTTTCTAAACATTGAGGTGAAGTCCTAAAAACATTTTTATTACATTTTTTTATCAATAATAATGTCTCAAATTAGTGTTTTATTTAAATTGTTTTTCTTTGATTCTATTTAAAATCTTATGATAGACCACTATAAATTATAATTATCAAAACGTTGTTAAAAGTACCCTCGCCTAATCATGAGATGTAAGTTAACACAATTGTTGTGGTCAAGATTCTGAAATTATATTTTAAACTACGATCACCATCTTTCAAGTTCTCAGCACGTAATTATAAATAATTGTATTTAAAATCTCATAAAATACACAATTTGCAGATAAATCAATGATTTTTATAGGATTTTGAACTCATATTTGTACTAAAAAGAAAATTTCATTAATAAATATGATAACTTATTTACAAATTATTGTTATTAACGCTTAATTATGTTTAGACAACGTGACCCCTAAAAAACTGCACAAACAAAATGACAAAAACTACGTATATACCTTGGGCTCGTAGAATGACTAACCATCATGAATTTGTCACCAAATTGAGTTTTGCGATCTATAAAGTCGTGGGTCTTGATGTGACTGGCTGTTGGAGGAAATGAATGAATAAATAACATTCGTACACTCTTCATGAGAAAGAAGGGTATTTCAATTGAAATGCAAGTTTGTTGTAGCCTTTATTATATGATTACTAGCACCGTAGCACACGTGACACATGTGCTCTTTATAAATTATTTAGAATAAAATTAAAATTTTAAAAAAATAATAATATCATTAAAGTTATAAAAATAAAAGAAAAAAATTAAGCCTGACAAAAAATCATCCAAACATCCACTAAATTTTTATAATATAGATACATATATCGATAGATGACATGTACTCAAAAGGGTTAAATTATTTTTCCGTTATTGTAGTCGACTCTAAATTATAAATATATTATTAAATTAATTTTCTTTTACAATTGGGACATTAAACTGAATTTTATTTTCAAAATTTTAAATTTTTTTAAGAAAACGTTAATTATTTAGCAAAAAAATAATGTGACAGTATTAAATATATTTTTCATCATTAAATTGAAGGTCGATTTACAGTTATATCACTGAAAAAGAAAATGACAACAATAATAATAATAATACTCTCACATTTATAACAAAAAAAAGAAGATTAGTTTTGCTTTTTAAAAATTAATTTGAGATATTTTAAAAATATTTTTTGATTTAATAATAATAATAATAATATCCTATCCGTTATACAAAATAAAAAAAATTAATTTTGATTTTTAAAAATTAATTTGAGATATTTTAAAAATAAATTATGATTTAATAACAATAATATTATCTCCGTTACACATAAAAAAATCATTTTTGCTTTTAAATTTAATTTCCTGTATTTAAAAAAAATTTTATTTAATAATAAAAATAATAATAACAACAACAGCAATAATAATTATAACCTCTCCGTTAGACAAAAAAAAAAGGAAAAAAAATTAGTTTTATTTTTTAAAAATTAATTTGAGGTATTTTTAAAATATTTTTTGATTTAATAATAATAACAATACCCTCTCCATTAAAAAAAGAAGAAGATTATTTTTGCTTTTTAAAATTAATTTGAGGTATTTTAAAAATATTTTTTGATTGAATAATAATAATACCCTATTCGTTACAACAACAAAAAAAATATTAGCTTTATTTTTTAAAAATTAATTTGAGAAATTTTAAAAATAATTTTTGATTTAATAATAATAACAACAACAACAATAATAATAATACCCTCTCCCCTACAAATATATATATATATATATATATATATATATATATTAAAAATTAATTTGAGGTATTTAAAATAAAAAACATTTGTAACGAATAGGGTATTATTATTATTTTTATTTTTAAAATATCTCTAATTAATTTTTAAAAAACAAAACAAAATATATATTTTGTGTAATGGAGAGGTTATTATTTTATTATTGTTGTTGTTTTATCTTTCAATGATGCAACTGTAAATCGACTTCCAGTTCAATGATGAAAAGTATATTTAATATTGTCACACTATTTTTTTATTAAATGGTTAACGGTATTTGACGAAAATTTAAAAAAAACAAATCAATTAATTGATGCGATTGTAAAAAAAAATAATTCAATAATGTATTTATAAATTAGGATCAAGTACAATAATTTAACCCGTATTCGAAATGGGATTTAGGAGGATTCCTCTATTATATATTTTAATTAATTTCACTTAATATTCCTATATGGTGATAAAATTATTATATATAAGGACATAATAATTACAGTATATTGTTAGTATTATTGTTTAAAATAACATTTGTGCTATTAAATATGTATTAAAAAAATTAGATAAAGAATATAATGGAGATAATCCTTATTTGTGATTAGGCGTAAAAATATATCAGCCCATTTATTGGCAGTGAATTTAATTTCTTGCAATTTGTAATTGCCTTCACTATCGTACCCGATGGTTAATTTATATTTTATTCTCGAGGAATTAGGGAAATGAAATGGCAAAAGACTCGAGAGCTTAATACAAGATCGACCCTACAAGCAATAATTCTAATTATATGGATAATCTTAGAGGTTTTAAATTTTATATCTCAAAAATTATTTTAAATAATATATTATTATTATATAAAATTTTCGAAGTATTGAATCTGACTATGTATACTATACTTTTTTTACAGACTTATAATTGTCAAGTATATTAATATATAAGATTAAATATAATCATAAAGTTAGCGCATCACATTATATATTTGATTAAAAAGTTATCAATAATAATTAGTCAACAAGATATATCATTTCTCTAAAGTATGAGTAGTTAAATATACAATGTTATATAATTTAAGACTCGTTTAAATTTAAAATTCTTAACATTTCTCTAATTATTTTGGTCGGAAAGATTCACAACCCATCATAAATAATATGTTTAATTATTGTGAGAAAAAAAAAAGTTTCGAGTGTTTGATCAAAGTATTTCAAATTTATGGATTTCATGTTGTATTGGGCTTATTAATATATTGATTCAAAATATCAAATAATTATTTGGTCCACAAAAAATGTAATGACCACGAATTTCATTATACATTGTAATTATAATTAATATATAATTAGCAATGAATTTAAAATTTTTGTACTAATAAAATGTGCATTAGATAATAAAATAGATGTACTTGTTCGTGCATATATTTAATTAAAGAATTAAAGCAAGGGTATAATTAATTAAAGCAAATCTAATTGGATTATATTTTTAATCCAAATGAGTTGTTAAACTAGGTCCAAAATATTAACCTAGTAGCCCATGTAATTAATTTAATTACTAGCCCATATAATTAATTAAACAAGCCCAATGCTTATTTTAATTAAAGTTAGCATAGTTATTTAAATGCTAGCCCAAAGTGTTAATTAAATTGAGCCCAAACCAATTCAATGGATGAGCCCAATATATTAATTTCCTAAGTCCAACATGGAGCCCAATAGGAAGTCAAAATTGGTCAACAATTGAACCCATGTATAGATATATTTGTATATGCATAAATACACATTAAAAGCTAGAAAAATAAAGGAAAAATGGCATGGAAAATACCATTTTGCTGATTTTTTTTGGTCCCACTTGATGTTGCTTGATTTGCTAGATTGCTTCTCTTTTACACTAGATCAAAGTTGGCCAACAACTCTAGTCAATCAACTAGTCAATCACCATGTCAATCCATCAAATAGTAAGCTTGATTAGCCTTTAATTTGACCAACATAGATGAATTAGTGAGTTAATGGTGTGTTAGTAGATGGCTATAAAAGAAACCCCCCACACTTGTTTTTGGTTGGTTAGTTAATTGCTAGAGAATTTCCTAGAGAGCAAAGTGTGAGCATTTGAGAGGGTTAGAAAATTTGAGAGCAAAATACTAAGAGAAGAGAAGGAGTCTTGATTCATGCCATCTTCCTTCACAACTTATTTTGGAAGAAAAAGAAAGATAGCCATTAAAAAAGGTAATGATTATTTTAAATGTAGTTTATTTTTAAATTAAATAAATCATCATGTTAGTATAAACATGTTAATATAGTTATTAATGTGTAGTTGTAATATTTATGCCATGCTTAAGTTTAATAGGTTTGGTTTGTATTTTGGTATCATTTGTGTGCTAAAATATGTGTTTAGTAGTGTATAATCAAGTCTTGAAATTTATTGCCAAAAATATTTTTATAAAACTTGGGTTTGATGTTCTAATATTATAGAACATTAAATCATGAGAAAAACAAAGTTTGAATCACTCAAAATGGAGTTATACACAAAAAGTTATGATTTATGGTAGTTTATGTGATGTAGAAATTTTTATAAAAAAATAATGATATTAAATCATGAAAAATTATTTTTTCATGTTATAAATTAAAATAAGGTGATTGGTAATTTTTTTGGATTTTTATTGAAGAGTTAAAGCTTACTTGATGGTATATTTTTAATTAAAATGTGTGTGCCGGAACACTGTTCACATTCTGCGAAGAAGAAAAAAATTAAGGGTTTCCGCGCAATGCGCGCGCAGCCACTGTTCACCGAAAACACGGAGCCAAACGACGTCGTTTGGTGTCCGTAAAAAGTTACTCCGCGCGAACGCGCGGAAGCCGTATCCGGCATTCCAAAAACGGCGTCGTTTTTGGCCCGTTAAATCTGTAACCCGCGCCATGCGCGGTAGGAAAATTTCGGAGAAATTACCAGAATGCCCCTCCGTGTTTTTCTTGGCAGAATTACCATTCTGCCCTCGGTTCAGATTTCGACTTATTTACGGAAATGCCATTCGGGTTAAATTTAATTAATTTAAATATTTAAAAACTAAATTAAAATTATAACAAAAATAATTATAATACAAAAATAATATTGGGAAGGATATTTTTCATTAAGTTTAATATTTAAATATTTTAAATATTAATCTAGTTAGCTAAACCATGGTTAAGTTAAATAAATTTATTATTTATTTATTATTTTAAATGTTAATAATAAATAAAGATGATAAATTAGCATTTATTATTTAATGCCTATTAAATAATACTTAAAGAGAGATAAAATTTATAAATTTATTATTTATTATTTAAATATTATTAAATAATAAATAAGGATAATTAGGTAATTAATTATTATTTAATTAGCATTAAATAACGATTAATGGAAATTAAGTTATTAGAGTAATAATTTATTATTTAATTTAAATAATAAATAAGAATGATTTGATTATTATTTAACCTTAAATAATAATTAAAATTAATTAAATAATTAATTATTATTTAATTGACATTAAATAATAATTAAAGAGGATTAAGATTAGTAAACTATTATTTAATTTCCTTAATTAAATAATAAGTAAGGTTAATTACTTGGTTAATTATTGGTTGATTAACATTAAATTAAAGAAGGTTAAAACTAAGTTAATAATTATTTATTATTTAATTATAATTAAATAATAAGTAAGTACAATTAGTTATTATTTATTTTAAATAATAACTAGAGTTAATTAATTAATTTCTATTTAATCAATATTAAATAGTAATTAAAAAGAGATTGAGTTAATAAAATAAATTGAATTTAATTAAACAATTATAATAAGTTGTTTAAAGGTTTAATAAGTGTCCAACACTTAAGAAAAATATTTTCTAACTTATTAACCTAATATGATTAAGGGTTTATAAGGTTAATAATATTGTTTTGACTAATGGAAATTATGTGTTAGTACTTATGTGTGGTAAATAAGTTCATTATCAAGCGTATAGTTATGCAAATACGCCGTGCTAATTATTAGACCGACTTTATTAATGTTAGGTCTTTCAAAGCAAGTAGTTAAAGCTAGACATTTATTGTAGCTGTGCAGACAGACAAGTTTTCTACCCTTAAACTTGTATTTATTGTTGCAGATATTCTTCAACCGTAGTTACATTTCAATTATTGTTTAGCAAGTATTCTACACCCGTAGTTACTTGACAGACCTTTGAGTGAATTAATTATCAAAAATTACTTCACATCATTATTGATTATTGTATTCGCACATAGTGCTTTTGCAAACTGTTTAAGAACGTCTAAGCTAATTGTTTCGGCTAGACAAATGCATGTTAAATTCATTTAATTGAATATTATAAAAGCTTATCCAAACCATTGGCTGGTGCGGATTCTTACAGTAAGACTGAGATAGAACAACCCTAGTTAAAGGGGATTTTTATTTGTCGGAGACCCGACAGTGCGCAAGAAAACTAAATGTGATGCATATACATAGGACATGAGAGGACTGATCCCCTCAAGTGTCCCGTTATTTTAACAAGGAGTCAGACAGTGTATGTCTGTTCTACCTTAGTAACAGTTCATGGTCATTAAAGACCACTCAGCAGTAAAGAGTCAATTCCTTCTTTTATTGAACATTGATTCTTGTTATCTTTCACAATTGCTATTGTTGAAACCTTGAAGTTATTTCCCTTCATCATGATATATCGTATGATTGTTGTTTATAAACTTGCTGAGCCATTTAGTTGCTCATTCTTGCTATATCATGACTTTATTTCAGCCAATCCCGAAAGCTCTAAATCGGATAAAGGCAAGGGGAAAGCGAATGTTTAATTTTAGTAGTTGCATGCTAGTTTAGTTTACTGTTATGTAATTACTGTTGCAAATCTTTTGTATTTCCCTTAAGATATGTAATGTTTAAGATTAAGGTAATAGACCTTGGGAAGTGTAGCCTTTTGATTAAGGAACCTTTTGTATTATTCCGCGAAGTTTGAATACAATTTATGTATTTCATTATTGTTTAGTATTGTACAGTGAGAACCAAACCCGAGGTTAAAGAACCCGGATTTGGGGTCGTCACAGGTTGGTATCAAAGCTGTAGGTTAGAAACTCTAGGATTGCGAAACCTAGGTTATAACCTTAGTACTAAACTCTTATCGAGTGCGTTAGGAGATGAATCGGGGAGATTCATCATGTTGTGTATTTTTGGAGTTGGATTGAGAAAATCCATCGAGCCGAGATGTACATGATAAAATATCATTTCATTTCATCAATGAATATATTTTATTGCGGTACTAACATGTGTTATTTATGTTATTGTAGGATGACGGAGATAGGCCAGTCGAGCACTGCTGTAGAGGAGGTGATTTTTACTGATATCCACATGGATACAGTACAGCCACAGGTGGCTGCACCGATCGAGGAGCCAGAGTCAGATCCCGAGGAGGGAGATAGAGAGAACGCTGTCTGGGGCGAAGTTATGGGGCAGTACAGTGAGGAGGAGGCTGATACTGATGATGATGAGGATGAGGAGCCAGCTGAGTATATTGATGGCATGGGCACTGTCGCCAGTGACATCATTGATACTCTCACTACGGCTAATGAGGAGCTAGAGGAGAGGGTTCAGCACCTTGAGGAGCAGAACCAGATCCACCAGCAGACAGAGGATCAGTACCGAGATACAGCTTATATGTTCTCTGGCGAGAACATAGAGCTGAAGGCGAGGATGGCCGAGATGGAGGTCAGGTTGATAGCCGCTGAGCTGAAGATTCAGCAGACAGAGGCAGAGAGGGAGGCCATGAGGGGCCAGATGCAGCAGGCAGTTGAGGATAGACTAGATATGGAGATTCAGCGTGATGCAGCTCACGGGCAGATGATGGAGCTGGAGGAGGAGGTTAGGGAGAAGAAGGTGAGGATAGATAGACTTAGTTACGTCTATCGCTCATCAGTTGGTAGGATCCAGAGTAGGGTGCACTATTACCCTGCCGAGGAAGGCCAGACCTTGCACACCATCAGTAGGGGTGTGGTCAGGGCTATTGGAGATGAGGAGTACGACGATGCGGTTCGTCGAGGGATGCGCCGTTAGTTGTATTTTCTTTATTTATGATGTATGTACATAGATGCAGTAGAAACCCAACTTTTGTTTTGATAGAGGGTTAGTATGTTGTAAATCCCAACTCTATGAAGTTGTGGGATATGTTAGATCCCGTCTTTTGTTTTAACTATCGGGGTTAGCAGCATTTATAGCAGTATGCATATGATGTAAAAGTGCTACGCACTGTGTTTTAGCATATGAATATAAATGCATTTTCGTTTATGTTTATATGTGTCAAGATGATTATTTGTGCTTTAGTTTAAAATACTTAAGCTACAAAACGAAAGTAAAAAGATTGAAACAACTTTAATTAATTAAATTTTCTTTATACAGAAAATGCCGCCACAGAGAAGAAATCAACGACTACCCCCACCACCAGTCGAAGAGTCAGTCAATGCCGGAGGGGTACCACCCAACCCTGTCCAAGAGTTCGTAGAAATGCTAATGGGAGCATTTCGCGGACGCAACGCAGAGGCTACTGGAGCAACAAACCCTGCCGCTCCACTAGCAACCTTTAAAGACTTCAAACTGATAGGACCACCCGAGTTCAAAGGGACCACAGATCCTATAGAAGCACAAACCTGGATAGAGGAGATGGAAAAAGTCTTCGAGGTTGCACGAGTTAGGGAGGAGCAAATGACCTCATTTGCTACCTTCATGATGAAAGGAGAGGCCAGCCACTGGTGGAAGGCCAATAAGAGTAGAGCAGGGGAGGGAACGATCGCATGGGCGCGATTCAAAGAGGTATTCTTGGAAAACTACTTTCCAGAGAGTACAAAGGCTAGGATGGAAATTAAATTCCTAGAGCTTAAGCAGGGTAACATGTCGGTATCCGAATATGCCGCCAAGTTCAATGAATTGGCAAGATTTGCTACACATCAGGTGGACACGGAGGCAAGACGCGCCAGACGATTCGAACAGGGGCTGAAACCATGGGTTTACAGTCGGGTAGCTGTTCTCCAGATCACAAATTTTGCAACACTGTTGGAGAAAGCTATCATAGCTGAGGGTGGAAATGAAGCTTTGAATAAGCACAATCAAGAACGGAACAAGAAGAGAAGCGATGGGGGAAACAGAGAGGGTAGCAGCGGGGGTAGCAACTCGAACAAACGCAAGTGGAATAACAACAGCAGTTCGGGGACACCCCAGGGCAGTGAGTCAAAGAAAGCAAGCAAATGCAGTCAATGCGGGAAGAATCACTCAGGGGAGTGCATGAAGGGAAGGAATGTTTGTTACAACTGTGGGCAAGAGGGGCACATCGCTCCTAATTGTCCCACACCAAAAAGGAAAGGAGGTTGTTTCGCCTGCGGGGCCATGGACCATCAATTTAAAGATTGTCCGAAGAAGAAGAACACCGGAGGGAGTTCGGGCTATAGGGGAAGCAACAGCAACAACAACAACAACGCCAAACTGACCATTGGAGGGCCGGTGCCACAGAACAAACCAACGGCACGGACTTTCAACATGACGGTGCAGGACGCCGTCGAATCAAAAGACGTGGTGTCAGGTATTATTCCGATCAATGATATAAATGCTTATGTATTATTTGATTCGGGCGCTACCTGTTCATTTGTGTCTGATGAATTCGCTAAGCGGTTAGAATTGCCTAGACAAAAACTAGAGAACCCAATGAACATAGAAGTTGCAAATAAAGAAGTGATTCCTGTAGAGTATGTACATAGAGACTGTTGTGCTGAAATCAGGGGTCAGAAGTTGAGTGTAGATTTAATTCCAATACGCTTGGGGGAGTTTGACGTTATACTTGGAATGGATTGGTTGTTTAACCATGGAGCTTTAATTGATTGTCAAAAGAAGTGCATACACCTTAAGACACCAAATAAGTCTAAGGTCGTATTTTATGGCAGCAAATCGTCAAGACAGTCATCTTGTCTGACGATGATGCAAGCCAAGAAATTATTAAAGAAAGGTTGTGTAGGGTATTTGGCTCATGTGGTTGATACACAAGTGGTGAGTCCCGAGATGGAGCAAATACCAGTAGTTAGGGAGTTTATGGATGTTTTTCCAGATGTATTGTCAGGCTTACCGCCGGACAGAGAAATAGAATTTGCGATTGATTTAGTACCGGGGACAGCGCCGATATCAAAGGCACCATATAGAATGGCTCCGGTAGAAATGAAAGAGTTGATGGTGCAATTACAGGAGTTGTTGGATAATAAGTACATCCAGCCAAGTGTTTCTCCATGGGGAGCACCGGTGCTGTTTGTAAAGAAGAAGGATGGATCGATGAGATTATGTATGGATTACAGAGAGCTGAATAAGGTGACAATTAAGAACAAGTACCCGTTGCCACGAATTGACGATCTTTTCGATCAATTGAAAGGGGCGAAGTACTTTTCAAAGATTGACTTGAGGACTGGTTATCATCAGTTGAAAGTCAGGAAGGAGGATGTACCCAAGACGGCATTCAGAACTCGATATGGGCATTATGAGTTTCTGGTGATGTCGTTTGGACTGACGAATGCGCCAGCCGCATTTATGGACATGATGAACAGAATATTCAAGCAGTACTTGGATAAATTTGTTGTTGTGTTCATTGACGATATTCTGGTGTATTCTAAAACGGAGGAGGAGCATGCTGAACACCTAAGATTGGTGTTGGAGATTTTACGGAAGGAGCAGTTGTATGCTAAATTTTCGAAGTGTGAATTCTGGTTGGAGAGAGTTCAATTTTTAGGTCATGTCATTGACAAGGAAGGAGTTTCGGTAGATCCAGCAAAGGTGGAAGCAGTGATGAATTGGGAGCAACCAAGGACGCCGACGGAGGTAAGAAGTTTCTTGGGGTTAGCGGGTTACTATCGGAGATTTATTCAAGATTTTTCAAAGATAGCAACACCGCTGACCAATCTAACGAGGAAGACGGTGAAATACGTATGGACGGAGAAGTGTGAGGAGAGTTTTCAGGAGCTAAAGAAGAGACTTAGTGAAGCACCTGTATTGACTTTACCGGACGATACGGGAGGTTTTCCGGTCTACAGTGATGCATCGCACAAGGGACTTGGCTGTGTGCTTATGCAAAACGGCAAGGTCGTTGCGTATGCGTCCAGACAGTTGAAGGATTACGAGAAGGGATACCCTACCCACGACTTGGAGCTGGCTGCGGTAGTGTTTGCCCTTAAAATCTGGAGACATTATTTATATGGAGAGAAATGTGAGATATTCACGGACCACAAGAGTCTGAAGTATATCTTCACACAGAAGGAGTTAAATATGAGGCAACGAAGATGGTTAGAATTGATCAAGGACTATGATTGTGAAATTCTATATCATCCCGGCAAGGCCAACGTAGTAGCAGATGCTCTAAGCAGAAAGAGCAGGGAGAAATTGTTCATCTTGACAGATCAGGAACAATTGGTTCAAGAGATGGCTCGAATGGAGTTGGAGGTAAGAAATCCAAATGAGTCAATGGAAGTGGAAGCAAGCCCAACCTTACTAGATAGGGTGAAAGAGGCTCAAGACAAAGATGAAGAATGTGTCAGAATCAGGATGAGAATGACCGAAGGGGAAGAGGTCAAATTCAAGGAGGATAGCATGGGATTGCTAAGGTTTGAAAATCGTGTTTGGGTGCCGCTAGTGCCTGAACTACGAGAAGAGATTTTGCAAGAGGCCCACAGTACGAGATACTCGATACATCCGGGGAGTACGAAGATGTATCAAGATCTGCGTCAGCATTTTTGGTGGCCGAATTTAAAAAGGGAGGTCGCAGAATGTGTCAGCCGATGCCTAACTTGTCAAAGGGTAAAGGCCGAACATCAGAGACCAAGTGGATTACTACAGCCGTTAGAGATTCCTGAGTGGAAATGGGAGCATATCACAATGGATTTTGTGGTAGGACTTCCAGCAACACAGAAGGGATTTGACGCAATATGGGTGATTGTGGATCGACTAACAAAGTCAGCGCACTTTTTGCCGATCAAGATTAAGTTCAGTTTGGACCAGTTGGCTAAACTGTACATCAAGGAGATAGTTTCAAGACATGGGGTGCCGGTATCGATTGTGTCAGACAGAGATCCGCGCTTCACGTCAAAATTTTGGAGGAGTCTTCAAGAGAGATTGGGGACACAGTTGAGAATGAGTACAGCATATCATCCGCAGACCGATGGGCAAAGTGAAAGAACAATACAGACTTTGGAAGATATGCTCAGGGCCTGTGTGATGGATTTCAAGGGCAGTTGGGAGAACCATCTACCATTAGTTGAGTTTGCATACAACAACAGTTATCATGCAAGCATAGGCATGCCGCCTTACGAAGCATTGTACGGAAGGAAGTGCAGAACACCTCTATGTTGGGACGAGGTAGGAGAACGCCGACTGTTGGGACCGGAATTGGTCCAACAGACGGTAGAGATTATCAAGGTAATAAGAGCTCGGCTAGTAGCAGCTCAGGACCGTCAGAAGAAATACGCCGATTTACATCGACAAAAGCGAGACTTCGAAGTTGGGAGTTTTGTGTTCATGAAGGTATCTCCCTGGAAGGGGAAGATCCGATTTGGAAAGAAGGGAAAGCTGAGTCCGAGGTTCATAGGACCATTCGAGATATTAAAGAGAGTGGGTGAAGTGGCGTACGAGGTAGCTTTACCTCCTGAACTGGAGCATATTCACAATGTGTTTCACGTATCAGTGTTGCGACCATACAAGCCAGACCACAAACATGTGATATCCTATGAGCCAATACAAGTCGAGAAAGACTTATCGTACGAGGAAATTCCTGTCCAGATACTAGATAGGAAAGAGCAGAAATTACGGAATAAGATTATACATTCTGTCAAAGTCCTATGGAGGAACCACAACGCTGAGGAAGCTACGTGGGAGCTTGAAGAAAAGATGAGGGCTAACTATCCGAATCTTTTTGAGTAGTTTAAATTGTAATTCCGGGGACGGAATTCTTATAAGGGAGGGAGAATGTAATGACCACGAATTTCATTATACATTGTAATTATAATTAATATATAATTAGCAATGAATTTAAAATTTTTGTACTAATAAAATGTGCATTAGATAATAAAATAGATGTACTTGTTCGTGCATATATTTAATTAAAGAATTAAAGCAAGGGTATAATTAATTAAAGCAAATCTAATTGGATTATATTTTTAATCCAAATGAGTTGTTAAACTAGGTCCAAGATATTAACCTAGTAGCCCATGTAATTAATTTAATTACTAGCCCATATAATTAATTAAACAAGCCCAATGCTTATTTTAATTAAAGTTAGCATAGTTATTTAAATGCTAGCCCAAAGTGTTAATTAAATTGAGCCCAAACCAATTCAATGGATGAGCCCAATATATTAATTTCCTAAGTCCAACATGGAGCCCAATAGGAAGTCAAAATTGGTCAACAATTGAACCCATGTATAGATATATTTGTATATGCATAAATACACATTAAAAGCTAGAAAAATAAAGGAAAAATGGCATGGAAAATACCATTTTGCTGATTTTTTTTGGTCCCACTTGATGTTGCTTGATTTGCTAGATTGCTTCTCTTTTACACTAGATCAAAGTTGGCCAACAACTCTAGTCAATCAACTAGTCAATCACCATGTCAATCCATCAAATAGTAAGCTTGATTAGCCTTTAATTTGACCAACATAGATGAATTAGTGAGTTAATGGTGTGTTAGTAGATGGCTATAAAAGAAACCCCCCACACTTGTTTTTGGTTGGTTAGTTAATTGCTAGAGAATTTCCTAGAGAGCAAAGTGTGAGCATTTGAGAGGGTTAGAAAATTTGAGAGCAAAATACTAAGAGAAGAGAAGGAGTCTTGATTCATGCCATCTTCCTTCACAACTTATTTTGGAAGAAAAAGAAAGATAGCCATTAAAAAAGGTAATGATTATTTTAAATGTAGTTTATTTTTAAATTAAATAAATCATCATGTTAGTATAAACATGTTAATATAGTTATTAATGTGTAGTTGTAATATTTATGCCATGCTTAAGTTTAATAGGTTTGGTTTGTATTTTGGTATCATTTGTGTGCTAAAATATGTGTTTAGTAGTGTATAATCAAGTCTTGAAATTTATTGCCAAAAATATTTTTATAAAACTTGGGTTTGATGTTCTAATATTATAGAACATTAAATCATGAGAAAAACAAAGTTTGAATCACTCAAAATGGAGTTATACACAAAAAGTTATGATTTATGGTAGTTTATGTGATGTAGAAATTTTTATAAAAAAATAATGATATTAAATCATGAAAAATTATTTTTTCATGTTATAAATTAAAATAAGGTGATTGGTAATTTTTTTGGATTTTTATTGAAGAGTTAAAGCTTACTTGATGGTATATTTTTAATTAAAATGTGTGTGCCGGAACACTGTTCACATTCTGCGAAGAAGAAAAAAATTAAGGGTTTCCGCGCAATGCGCGCGCAGCCACTGTTCACCGAAAACACGGAGCCAAACGACGTCGTTTGGTGTCCGTAAAAAGTTACTCCGCGCGAACGCGCGGAAGCCGTATCCGGCATTCCAAAAACGGCGTCGTTTTTGGCCCGTTAAATCTGTAACCCGCGCCATGCGCGGTAGGAAAATTTCGGAGAAATTACCAGAATGCCCCTCCGTGTTTTTCTTGGCAGAATTACCATTCTGCCCTCGGTTCAGATTTCGACTTATTTACGGAAATGCCATTCGGGTTAAATTTAATTAATTTAAATATTTAAAAACTAAATTAAAATTATAACAAAAATAATTATAATACAAAAATAATATTGGGAAGGATATTTTTCATTAAGTTTAATATTTAAATATTTTAAATATTAATCTAGTTAGCTAAACCATGGTTAAGTTAAATAAATTTATTATTTATTTATTATTTTAAATGTTAATAATAAATAAAGATGATAAATTAGCATTTATTATTTAATGCCTATTAAATAATACTTAAAGAGAGATAAAATTTATAAATTTATTATTTATTATTTAAATATTATTAAATAATAAATAAGGATAATTAGGTAATTAATTATTATTTAATTAGCATTAAATAACGATTAATGGAAATTAAGTTATTAGAGTAATAATTTATTATTTAATTTAAATAATAAATAAGAATGATTTGATTATTATTTAACCTTAAATAATAATTAAAATTAATTAAATAATTAATTATTATTTAATTGACATTAAATAATAATTAAAGAGGATTAAGATTAGTAAACTATTATTTAATTTCCTTAATTAAATAATAAGTAAGGTTAATTACTTGGTTAATTATTGGTTGATTAACATTAAATTAAAGAAGGTTAAAACTAAGTTAATAATTATTTATTATTTAATTATAATTAAATAATAAGTAAGTACAATTAGTTATTATTTATTTTAAATAATAACTAGAGTTAATTAATTAATTTCTATTTAATCAATATTAAATAGTAATTAAAAAGAGATTGAGTTAATAAAATAAATTGAATTTAATTAAACAATTATAATAAGTTGTTTAAAGGTTTAATAAGTGTCCAACACTTAAGAAAAATATTTTCTAACTTATTAACCTAATATGATTAAGGGTTTATAAGGTTAATAATATTGTTTTGACTAATGGAAATTATGTGTTAGTACTTATGTGTGGTAAATAAGTTCATTATCAAGCGTATAGTTATGCAAATACGCCGTGCTAATTATTAGACCGACTTTATTAATGTTAGGTCTTTCAAAGCAAGTAGTTAAAGCTAGACATTTATTGTAGCTGTGCAGACAGGCAAGTTTTCTACCCTTAAACTTGTATTTATTGTTGCAGATATTCTTCAACCGTAGTTACATTTCAATTATTGTTTAGCAAGTATTCTACACCCGTAGTTACTTGACAGACCTTTGAGTGAATTAATTATCAAAAATTACTTCACATCATTATTGATTATTGTATTCGCACATAGTGCTTTTGCAAACTGTTTAAGAACGTCTAAGCTAATTGTTTCGGCTAGACAAATGCATGTTAAATTCATTTAATTGAATATTATAAAAGCTTATCCAAACCATTGGCTGGTGCGGATTCTTACAGTAAGACTGAGATAGAACAACCCTAGTTAAAGGGGATTTTTATTTGTCGGAGACCCGACAGTGCGCAAGAAAACTAAATGTGATGCATATACATAGGACATGAGAGGACTGATCCCCTCAAGTGTCCCGTTATTTTAACAAGGAGTCAGACAGTGTATGTCTGTTCTACCTTAGTAACAGTTCATGGTCATTAAAGACCACTCAGCAGTAAAGAGTCAATTCCTTCTTTTATTGAACATTGATTCTTGTTATCTTTCACAATTGCTATTGTTGAAACCTTGAAGTTATTTCCCTTCATCATGATATATCGTATGATTGTTGTTTATAAACTTGCTGAGCCATTTAGTTGCTCATTCTTGCTATATCATGACTTTATTTCAGCCAATCCCGAAAGCTCTAAATCGGATAAAGGCAAGGGGAAAGCGAATGTTTAATTTTAGTAGTTGCATGCTAGTTTAGTTTACTGTTATGTAATTACTGTTGCAAATCTTTTGTATTTCCCTTAAGATATGTAATGTTTAAGATTAAGGTAATAGACCTTGGGAAGTGTAGCCTTTTGATTAAGGAACCTTTTGTATTATTCCGCGAAGTTTGAATACAATTTATGTATTTCATTATTGTTTAGTATTGTACAGTGAGAACCAAACCCGAGGTTAAAGAACCCGGATTTGGGGTCGTCACAGGTTGGTATCAAAGCTGTAGGTTAGAAACTCTAGGATTGCGAAACCTAGGTTATAACCTTAGTACTAAACTCTTATCGAGTGCGTTAGGAGATGAATCGGGGAGATTCATCATGTTGTGTATTTTTGGAGTTGGATTGAGAAAATCCATCGAGCCGAGATGTACATGATAAAATATCATTTCATTTCATCAATGAATATATTTTATTGCGGTACTAACATGTGTTATTTATGTTATTGTAGGATGACGGAGATAGGCCAGTCGAGCACTGCTGTAGAGGAGGTGATTTTTACTGATATCCACATGGATACAGTACAGCCACAGGTGGCTGCACCGATCGAGGAGCCAGAGTCAGATCCCGAGGAGGGAGATAGAGAGAACGCTGTCTGGGGCGAAGTTATGGGGCAGTACAGTGAGGAGGAGGCTGATACTGATGATGATGAGGATGAGGAGCCAGCTGAGTATATTGATGGCATGGGCACTGTCGCCAGTGACATCATTGATACTCTCACTACGGCTAATGAGGAGCTAGAGGAGAGGGTTCAGCACCTTGAGGAGCAGAACCAGATCCACCAGCAGACAGAGGATCAGTACCGAGATACAGCTTATATGTTCTCTGGCGAGAACATAGAGCTGAAGGCGAGGATGGCCGAGATGGAGGTCAGGTTGATAGCCGCTGAGCTGAAGATTCAGCAGACAGAGGCAGAGAGGGAGGCCATGAGGGGCCAGATGCAGCAGGCAGTTGAGGATAGACTAGATATGGAGATTCAGCGTGATGCAGCTCACGGGCAGATGATGGAGCTGGAGGAGGAGGTTAGGGAGAAGAAGGTGAGGATAGATAGACTTAGTTACGTCTATCGCTCATCAGTTGGTAGGATCCAGAGTAGGGTGCACTATTACCCTGCCGAGGAAGGCCAGACCTTGCACACCATCAGTAGGGGTGTGGTCAGGGCTATTGGAGATGAGGAGTACGACGATGCGGTTCGTCGAGGGATGCGCCGTTAGTTGTATTTTCTTTATTTATGATGTATGTACATAGATGCAGTAGAAACCCAACTTTTGTTTTGATAGAGGGTTAGTATGTTGTAAATCCCAACTCTATGAAGTTGTGGGATATGTTAGATCCCGTCTTTTGTTTTAACTATCGGGGTTAGCAGCATTTATAGCAGTATGCATATGATGTAAAAGTGCTACGCACTGTGTTTTAGCATATGAATATAAATGCATTTTCGTTTATGTTTATATGTGTCAAGATGATTATTTGTGCTTTAGTTTAAAATACTTAAGCTACAAAACGAAAGTAAAAAGATTGAAACAACTTTAATTAATTAAATTTTCTTTATACAGAAAATGCCGCCACAGAGAAGAAATCAACGACTACCCCCACCACCAGTCGAAGAGTCAGTCAATGCCGGAGGGGTACCACCCAACCCTGTCCAAGAGTTCGTAGAAATGCTAATGGGAGCATTTCGCGGACGCAACGCAGAGGCTACTGGAGCAACAAACCCTGCCGCTCCACTAGCAACCTTTAAAGACTTCAAACTGATAGGACCACCCGAGTTCAAAGGGACCACAGATCCTATAGAAGCACAAACCTGGATAGAGGAGATGGAAAAAGTCTTCGAGGTTGCACGAGTTAGGGAGGAGCAAATGACCTCATTTGCTACCTTCATGATGAAAGGAGAGGCCAGCCACTGGTGGAAGGCCAATAAGAGTAGAGCAGGGGAGGGAACGATCGCATGGGCGCGATTCAAAGAGGTATTCTTGGAAAACTACTTTCCAGAGAGTACAAAGGCTAGGATGGAAATTAAATTCCTAGAGCTTAAGCAGGGTAACATGTCGGTATCCGAATATGCCGCCAAGTTCAATGAATTGGCAAGATTTGCTACACATCAGGTGGACACGGAGGCAAGACGCGCCAGACGATTCGAACAGGGGCTGAAACCATGGGTTTACAGTCGGGTAGCTGTTCTCCAGATCACAAATTTTGCAACACTGTTGGAGAAAGCTATCATAGCTGAGGGTGGAAATGAAGCTTTGAATAAGCACAATCAAGAACGGAACAAGAAGAGAAGCGATGGGGGAAACAGAGAGGGTAGCAGCGGGGGTAGCAACTCGAACAAACGCAAGTGGAATAACAACAGCAGTTCGGGGACACCCCAGGGCAGTGAGTCAAAGAAAGCAAGCAAATGCAGTCAATGCGGGAAGAATCACTCAGGGGAGTGCATGAAGGGAAGGAATGTTTGTTACAACTGTGGGCAAGAGGGGCACATCGCTCCTAATTGTCCCACACCAAAAAGGAAAGGAGGTTGTTTCGCCTGCGGGGCCATGGACCATCAATTTAAAGATTGTCCGAAGAAGAAGAACACCGGAGGGAGTTCGGGCTATAGGGGAAGCAACAGCAACAACAACAACAACGCCAAACTGACCATTGGAGGGCCGGTGCCACAGAACAAACCAACGGCACGGACTTTCAACATGACGGTGCAGGACGCCGTCGAATCAAAAGACGTGGTGTCAGGTATTATTCCGATCAATGATATAAATGCTTATGTATTATTTGATTCGGGCGCTACCTGTTCATTTG
This sequence comes from Hedera helix, assembly GCA_947179155.2. Taxonomy (NCBI): domain Eukaryota; kingdom Viridiplantae; phylum Streptophyta; class Magnoliopsida; order Apiales; family Araliaceae; genus Hedera; species Hedera helix. The sequence goes on from OX359279.1 coordinate 30,542,496, forward strand.
TGTCTGATGAATTCGCTAAGCGGTTAGAATTGCCTAGACAAAAACTAGAGAACCCAATGAACATAGAAGTTGCAAATAAAGAAGTGATTCCTGTAGAGTATGTACATAGAGACTGTTGTGCTGAAATCAGGGGTCAGAAGTTGAGTGTAGATTTAATTCCAATACGCTTGGGGGAGTTTGACGTTATACTTGGAATGGATTGGTTGTTTAACCATGGAGCTTTAATTGATTGTCAAAAGAAGTGCATACACCTTAAGACACCAAATAAGTCTAAGGTCGTATTTTATGGCAGCAAATCGTCAAGACAGTCATCTTGTCTGACGATGATGCAAGCCAAGAAATTATTAAAGAAAGGTTGTGTAGGGTATTTGGCTCATGTGGTTGATACACAAGTGGTGAGTCCCGAGATGGAGCAAATACCAGTAGTTAGGGAGTTTATGGATGTTTTTCCAGATGTATTGTCAGGCTTACCGCCGGACAGAGAAATAGAATTTGCGATTGATTTAGTACCGGGGACAGCGCCGATATCAAAGGCACCATATAGAATGGCTCCGGTAGAAATGAAAGAGTTGATGGTGCAATTACAGGAGTTGTTGGATAATAAGTACATCCAGCCAAGTGTTTCTCCATGGGGAGCACCGGTGCTGTTTGTAAAGAAGAAGGATGGATCGATGAGATTATGTATGGATTACAGAGAGCTGAATAAGGTGACAATTAAGAACAAGTACCCGTTGCCACGAATTGACGATCTTTTCGATCAATTGAAAGGGGCGAAGTACTTTTCAAAGATTGACTTGAGGACTGGTTATCATCAGTTGAAAGTCAGGAAGGAGGATGTACCCAAGACGGCATTCAGAACTCGATATGGGCATTATGAGTTTCTGGTGATGTCGTTTGGACTGACGAATGCGCCAGCCGCATTTATGGACATGATGAACAGAATATTCAAGCAGTACTTGGATAAATTTGTTGTTGTGTTCATTGACGATATTCTGGTGTATTCTAAAACGGAGGAGGAGCATGCTGAACACCTAAGATTGGTGTTGGAGATTTTACGGAAGGAGCAGTTGTATGCTAAATTTTCGAAGTGTGAATTCTGGTTGGAGAGAGTTCAATTTTTAGGTCATGTCATTGACAAGGAAGGAGTTTCGGTAGATCCAGCAAAGGTGGAAGCAGTGATGAATTGGGAGCAACCAAGGACGCCGACGGAGGTAAGAAGTTTCTTGGGGTTAGCGGGTTACTATCGGAGATTTATTCAAGATTTTTCAAAGATAGCAACACCGCTGACCAATCTAACGAGGAAGACGGTGAAATACGTATGGACGGAGAAGTGTGAGGAGAGTTTTCAGGAGCTAAAGAAGAGACTTAGTGAAGCACCTGTATTGACTTTACCGGACGATACGGGAGGTTTTACGGTCTACAGTGATGCATCGCACAAGGGACTTGGCTGTGTGCTTATGCAAAACGGCAAGGTCGTTGCGTATGCGTCCAGACAGTTGAAGGATTACGAGAAGGGATACCCTACCCACGACTTGGAGCTGGCTGCGGTAGTGTTTGCCCTTAAAATCTGGAGACATTATTTATATGGAGAGAAATGTGAGATATTCACGGACCACAAGAGTCTGAAGTATATCTTCACACAGAAGGAGTTAAATATGAGGCAACGAAGATGGTTAGAATTGATCAAGGACTATGATTGTGAAATTCTATATCATCCCGGCAAGGCCAACGTAGTAGCAGATGCTCTAAGCAGAAAGAGCAGGGAGAAATTGTTCATCTTGACAGATCAGGAACAATTGGTTCAAGAGATGGCTCGAATGGAGTTGGAGGTAAGAAATCCAAATGAGTCAATGGAAGTGGAAGCAAGCCCAACCTTACTAGATAGGGTGAAAGAGGCTCAAGACAAAGATGAAGAATGTGTCAGAATCAGGATGAGAATGACCGAAGGGGAAGAGGTCAAATTCAAGGAGGATAGCATGGGATTGCTAAGGTTTGAAAATCGTGTTTGGGTGCCGCTAGTGCCTGAACTACGAGAAGAGATTTTGCAAGAGGCCCACAGTACGAGATACTCGATACATCCGGGGAGTACGAAGATGTATCAAGATCTGCGTCAGCATTTTTGGTGGCCGAATTTAAAAAGGGAGGTCGCAGAATGTGTCAGCCGATGCCTAACTTGTCAAAGGGTAAAGGCCGAACATCAGAGACCAAGTGGATTACTACAGCCGTTAGAGATTCCTGAGTGGAAATGGGAGCATATCACAATGGATTTTGTGGTAGGACTTCCAGCAACACAGAAGGGATTTGACGCAATATGGGTGATTGTGGATCGACTAACAAAGTCAGCGCACTTTTTGCCGATCAAGATTAAGTTCAGTTTGGACCAGTTGGCTAAACTGTACATCAAGGAGATAGTTTCAAGACATGGGGTGCCGGTATCGATTGTGTCAGACAGAGATCCGCGCTTCACGTCAAAATTTTGGAGGAGTCTTCAAGAGAGATTGGGGACACAGTTGAGAATGAGTACAGCATATCATCCGCAGACCGATGGGCAAAGTGAAAGAACAATACAGACTTTGGAAGATATGCTCAGGGCCTGTGTGATGGATTTCAAGGGCAGTTGGGAGAACCATCTACCATTAGTTGAGTTTGCATACAACAACAGTTATCATGCAAGCATAGGCATGCCGCCTTACGAAGCATTGTACGGAAGGAAGTGCAGAACACCTCTATGTTGGGACGAGGTAGGAGAACGCCGACTGTTGGGACCGGAATTGGTCCAACAGACGGTAGAGATTATCAAGGTAATAAGAGCTCGGCTAGTAGCAGCTCAGGACCGTCAGAAGAAATACGCCGATTTACATCGACAAAAGCGAGACTTCGAAGTTGGGAGTTTTGTGTTCATGAAGGTATCTCCCTGGAAGGGGAAGATCCGATTTGGAAAGAAGGGAAAGCTGAGTCCGAGGTTCATAGGACCATTCGAGATATTAAAGAGAGTGGGTGAAGTGGCGTACGAGGTAGCTTTACCTCCTGAACTGGAGCATATTCACAATGTGTTTCACGTATCAGTGTTGCGACCATACAAGCCAGACCACAAACATGTGATATCCTATGAGCCAATACAAGTCGAGAAAGACTTATCGTACGAGGAAATTCCTGTCCAGATACTAGATAGGAAAGAGCAGAAATTACGGAATAAGATTATACATTCTGTCAAAGTCCTATGGAGGAACCACAACGCTGAGGAAGCTACGTGGGAGCTTGAAGAAAAGATGAGGGCTAACTATCCGAATCTTTTTGAGTAGTTTAAATTGTAATTCCGGGGACGGAATTCTTATAAGGGAGGGAGAATGTAATGACCACGAATTTCATTATACATTGTAATTATAATTAATATATAATTAGCAATGAATTTAAAATTTTTGTACTAATAAAATGTGCATTAGATAATAAAATAGATGTACTTGTTCGTGCATATATTTAATTAAAGAATTAAAGCAAGGGTATAATTAATTAAAGCAAATCTAATTGGATTATATTTTTAATCCAAATGAGTTGTTAAACTAGGTCCAAGATATTAACCTAGTAGCCCATGTAATTAATTTAATTACTAGCCCATATAATTAATTAAACAAGCCCAATGCTTATTTTAATTAAAGTTAGCATAGTTATTTAAATGCTAGCCCAAAGTGTTAATTAAATTGAGCCCAAACCAATTCAATGGATGAGCCCAATATATTAATTTCCTAAGTCCAACATGGAGCCCAATAGGAAGTCAAAATTGGTCAACAATTGAACCCATGTATAGATATATTTGTATATGCATAAATACACATTAAAAGCTAGAAAAATAAAGGAAAAATGGCATGGAAAATACCATTTTGCTGATTTTTTTTGGTCCCACTTGATGTTGCTTGATTTGCTAGATTGCTTCTCTTTTACACTAGATCAAAGTTGGCCAACAACTCTAGTCAATCAACTAGTCAATCACCATGTCAATCCATCAAATAGTAAGCTTGATTAGCCTTTAATTTGACCAACATAGATGAATTAGTGAGTTAATGGTGTGTTAGTAGATGGCTATAAAAGAAACCCCCCACACTTGTTTTTGGTTGGTTAGTTAATTGCTAGAGAATTTCCTAGAGAGCAAAGTGTGAGCATTTGAGAGGGTTAGAAAATTTGAGAGCAAAATACTAAGAGAAGAGAAGGAGTCTTGATTCATGCCATCTTCCTTCACAACTTATTTTGGAAGAAAAAGAAAGATAGCCATTAAAACAAGGTAATGATTATTTTAAATGTAGTTTATTTTTAAATTAAATAAATCATCATGTTAGTATAAACATGTTAATATAGTTATTAATGTGTAGTTGTAATATTTATGCCATGCTTAAGTTTGATAGGTTTGGTTTGTATTTTGGTATCATTTGTGTGCTAAAATATGTGTTTAGTAGTGTATAATCAAGTCTTGAAATTTATTGCCAAAAATATTTTTATAAAACTTGGGTTTGATGTTCTAATATTATAGAACATTAAATCATGAGAAAAACAAAGTTTGAATCACTCAAAATGGAGTTATACACAAAAAGTTATGATTTATGGTAGTTTATGTGATGTAGAAATTTTTATAAAAAAATAATGATATTAAATCATGAAAAATTATTTTTTCATGTTATAAATTAAAATAAGGTGATTGGTAATTTTTTTGGATTTTTATTGAAGAGTTAAAGCTTACTTGATGGTATATTTTTAATTAAAATGTGTGTGCCGGAACACTGTTCACATTCTGCGAAGAAGAAAAAAATTAAGGGTTTCCGCGCAATGCGCGCGCAGCCACTGTTCACCGAAAACACGGAGCCAAACGACGTCGTTTGGTGTCCGTAAAAAGTTACTCCGCGCGAACGCGCGGAAGCCGTATCCGGCATTCCAAAAACGGCGTCGTTTTTGGCCCGTTAAATCTGTAACCCGCGCCATGCGCGGTAGGAAAATTTCGGAGAAATTACCAGAATGCCCCTCCGTGTTTTTCTTGGCAGAATTACCATTCTGCCCTCGGTTCAGATTTCGACTTATTTACGGAAATGCCATTCGGGTTAAATTTAATTAATTTAAATATTTAAAAACTAAATTAAAATTATAACAAAAATAATTATAATACAAAAATAATATTGGGAAGGATATTTTTCATTAAGTTTAATATTTAAATATTTTAAATATTAATCTAGTTAGCTAAACCATGGTTAAGTTAAATAAATTTATTATTTATTTATTATTTTAAATGTTAATAATAAATAAAGATGATAAATTAGCATTTATTATTTAATGCCTATTAAATAATACTTAAAGAGAGATAAAATTTATAAATTTATTATTTATTATTTAAATATTATTAAATAATAAATAAGGATAATTAGGTAATTAATTATTATTTAATTAGCATTAAATAACGATTAATGGAAATTAAGTTATTAGAGTAATAATTTATTATTTAATTTAAATAATAAATAAGAATGATTTGATTATTATTTAACCTTAAATAATAATTAAAATTAATTAAATAATTAATTATTATTTAATTGACATTAAATAATAATTAAAGAGGATTAAGATTAGTAAACTATTATTTAATTTCCTTAATTAAATAATAAGTAAGGTTAATTACTTGGTTAATTATTGGTTGATTAACATTAAATTAAAGAAGGTTAAAACTAAGTTAATAATTATTTATTATTTAATTATAATTAAATAATAAGTAAGTACAATTAGTTATTATTTATTTTAAATAATAACTAGAGTTAATTAATTAATTTCTATTTAATCAATATTAAATAGTAATTAAAAAGAGATTGAGTTAATAAAATAAATTGAATTTAATTAAACAATTATAATAAGTTGTTTAAAGGTTTAATAAGTGTCCAACACTTAAGAAAAATATTTTCTAACTTATTAACCTAATATGATTAAGGGTTTATAAGGTTAATAATATTGTTTTGACTAATGGAAATTATGTGTTAGTACTTATGTGTGGTAAATAAGTTCATTATCAAGCGTATAGTTATGCAAATACGCCGTGCTAATTATTAGACCGACTTTATTAATGTTAGGTCTTTCAAAGCAAGTAGTTAAAGCTAGACATTTATTGTAGCTGCGCAGACAGGCAAGTTTTCTACCCTTAAACTTGTATTTATTGTTGCAGATATTCTTCAACCGTAGTTACATTTCAATTATTGTTTAGCAAGTATTCTACACCCGTAGTTACTTGACAGACCTTTGAGTGAATTAATTATCAAAAATTACTTCACATCATTATTGATTATTGTATTCGCACATAGTGCTTTTGCAAACTGTTTAAGAACGTCTAAGCTAATTGTTTCGGCTAGACAAATGCATGTTAAATTCATTTAATTGAATATTATAAAAGCTTATCCAAACCATTGGCTGGTGCGGATTCTTACAGTAAGACTGAGATAGAACAACCCTAGTTAAAGGGGATTTTTATTTGTCGGAGACCCGACAGTGCGCAAGAAAACTAAATGTGATGCATATACATAGGACATGAGAGGACTGATCCCCTCAAGTGTCCCGTTATTTTAACAAGGAGTCAGACAGTGTATGTCTGTTCTACCTTAGTAGCAGTTCATGGTCATTAAAGACCACTCAGCAGTAAAGAGTCAATTCCTTCTTTTATTGAACATTGATTCTTGTTATCTTTCACAATTGCTATTGTTGAAACCTTGAAGTTATTTCCCTTCATCATGATATATCGTATGATTGTTGTTTATAAACTTGCTGAGCCATTTAGTTGCTCATTCTTGCTATATCATGACTTTATTTCAGCCAATCCCGAAAGCTCTAAATCGGATAAAGGCAAGGGAAAAGCGAATGTTTAATTTTAGTAGTTGCATGCTAGTTTAGTTTACTGTTATGTAATTACTGTTGCAAATCTTTTGTATTTCCCTTAAGATATGTAATGTTTAAGATTAAGGTAATAGACCTTGGGAAGTGTAGCCTTTTGATTAAGGAACCTTTTGTATTATTCCGCGAAGTTTGAATACAATTTATGTATTTCATTATTGTTTAGTATTGTACAGTGAGAACCAAACCCGAGGTTAAAGAACCCGGATTTGGGGTCGTCACAAAAAATGGCATATTTTGGTAATATTTCAAGTAATGTTTTCAGACTCGGACCAATTATCAAATTGAAAAAAGTATCGAGTAAATGGGTCATTGGTTCAACTAGTGATCGAACCGTTATTGAACCGGTAAGGTCATAAATATATATATATATATATATATATATTATTAATAATTAATAAAATTTTAAAATATCTAATTTTTATAAGCTAAAATATAATAAAATTGTTTTACAGTATTACTAAAAATATATAATTTTAAAATTAAAAATATTTGTATACAAAAAAGAAATTAAAAATACTTTAAAATATGTTTACTAGATTAACTTAATATTCAATCGGTTCAAATCGAATTTTGACCGATTCAATTAAAAATTAAATTTTTTGGTCAAATTAAATTAAAGTGTCAATTACTTCTAATTTTTACGAATCGAACTGCGGATCCCATCCGAATATAATGACCTTGATTTCAACATATATCTTACCAAATGAAAAAATATCCAAGGAAAGGTATACTGCTCTCGTATTTCTGTAATATTTGAACGCAGTATAATTTATCTTGAAAAATATTAATGGAAATATTACAGCTGAACTTATGGACTGGTACACGTACATTGGAAAACGGAAAGCACGAGGTTCCCGAGGTGTCTACATCCAGTCATGAATTAAGACCATAATATAGTGTCGGTACATTATAAATAAAATACGGTAGAGTTTGTACGATATAGAAGGTATATCTAGGCCTCATAGCGGGGCGGTATGGTCTGGAGGACCCATACCTAGATCCATCCCGGTAAATTATCTCTTGAATCCGATTTGTCTTTGAAAATAACACTTTGTATCCGTCTTGCCCATGTTTTGCTTACCCAATTATTCTTTTTTTTTTAAATTAAATTTTTTTTTTTTTAATATTTTGTATAATTATATTTAATTTGAAATCAAATAACATATAATACTTGTATTATTAATAATATATTATGAAAATTAATATTTCTACACACAAAAAAAAAATCATCCCTCTCACATAAATCGAATAAATAGATCTCATTAAGAACGGAGCTAATAGTAGACTTTACATGCTGTAGTTTGACTGTAAAAAATGTTTATAAGTTTTGAAATATTTAAAATAATTTTGAAGTTCATCGTTCCACAAACTGTAATCTTGACGTCAGCCCAGTCCCCTGGCTCAGTCCCTAAAACCCACATTTATATAAGAGGGAATTTATAAAAATATCAAATTTTATTTGTAAAAATATTAATTCAGATATTATATAAATTTATAATAAAATAATATATATAAATACATAATTATATATATATATATATAAATATTAATTTTTAAAAAATTATATATAGACATGTAATTAGGATGGAGGCGAAGTAAGAGAATATATTTTATACCTGACCTTAATCCTATAAAATTTTAAAAGTGGGATCCAGTTAAGGTCAGACTCTTGCGGAATTCAAGGGAAATTGCCAGGCCTATTATCATAGAGAGACGTAAATGGACTAGCTATGCATAGCACTAACTAAAGAAATAAAATGAAATGAAATTTTTTGTGCATTTTCTAATTATAATCTAGAAAATAGTCTAAAGATGCTATTATATTAAACTAAACTTAATATGCTAAATAAAGTATACTTTTAATGGTAGTTTTAATAGTTTCTTATTATCTTTTTTTGACTTTATCTCTTTCTCGCGCAGAAACTAAATTGTTTAATAAAAGATTTTTCAATTTTTTTTTATCTCTTAAAAATAAAAATTGAATCAACTCTTTTTAAAAAGAAGCGATTGCTCATTATTATTTTATGCTCAATATTCTAATTTCACTTCTTAAATTTTTCGTTTTACTTCTCTCCTACACCACCACCATTATCGTCACCATCAACACCCACTATCCCCAAAACTTACTATCATTGCTCGTCGTCGCCGCCCACTGCCATCATATTTTATATTAATTATTTAAAATTGTTATAATTGTTATTATATTTTATTAGACTTGAGATATTTTACTAGTTATATATTGTTAATGATTTTATTTAAATTAATTATGTAATATTTATTATATTTTTATTCTCAACATAAATTTGTATATTTTTATTAATGATATAAGTGTATATTGGTAAAATATTATATTCAATCATACAATAAATATTGATTATGAAATAATTCTTTTACATTTAAACTCTATTTTAAAAAGAGTATATATTTTAAACATAACCTCTATATTAATAAGCTCTTATTACACAACTTTATCAAACACTACTAATGTCACTTTTATGGTTACCAAAATTTTGACAATAATTTTAAACTTTACCCTCAAAAAATTTAAAAATAATAAATATCTCTTGCATTAAATTAATTATAGACACTTAAATATATATATATATATATATATATATATATATATATATATATATATAATAAAAATGATATAGTAACTGTATCATATTAAGACATCTTTTAATTGATCGGATTTTAATAAATAAGCTACGTCATCTGTGTCAAAATACATTTGTACTTCGACTTCAGTAGTCGGGGCATCGCATATATCAAACTTATGACGGAGAAAGCCTGATGGTTCATGTCGTGGTCATATTGGGTTGGTGTATCTCTAATAAAAGTTATTGATATTTGTTGTTAAATGGCTTCTTTTTGCTAGTGAATTTTTAGTTAAATTTTCAATTAATTTATTTATGGATATATCTATTTTATATCATTTTTTTTCAAAACGTAAGTACAAAAGTCGTTAGCTGAAAAAAAATAATAAAAAAATGAGTGTTGAAGAGAGATGACCCACATATTGATTTTATTCATCTAACTATTTTTGAACTTTCGAGAAAGACAAAGTAAAATAGATGTATCTATATATTTATTCATTTTCGATAGATCACGTAAATTTATTTCCCCTAATAATTTTTACTAATTGTAAAATGACATTTGATTTCAATATATTCTAACTTTAGCAATAAATAAAGAAAAAATTATTATCATAATAGTTGATTTCATCATTAATGAAATAAATGAATGTAACAAAGCATAAAAAATTTAATTACAACATAAAAATAAGGCAAAACCGTCGCTCTCTGAGGCGGTTTCATTGTAAATAAAATAAACAATAAAGACGAATAGAAGTAGAAGTAATGAGATTATATCTTTTAAAATATAAAGCCGGAGGGAGGCTTTAATGTAAACAATTTTTTTTAAAGCCTTTTTGGATATTTTAAAATAATTCCTATTTTTCTTTCTTATATTATTTTTTTAATTTTTTTATTTAATTATTTAAATTTTATAAAAAAATTATTTTACTTTATATAATTTACACAGATAATACATGTGTCATCAATTACTAATTATAATCATTTAACGAACACATGACTTTACAACCGAAGAGGACAGGAAGACAAGGCATCATATTAAACATGCTTTGGTCTGATCGACGAAAACCAAAATGACAATTAAAGTTAATCTCATTATTTATATGTGCAATTATCCTAGTTAAATATCACGGATGGCTGATTTTTCTTTTTTAATTTTCAAAAATATCCTTCAATTTTTAATGTAATTCATATCTTGTACTTTTTATACTATTAATTTTTTTTATTTAATCCTTTAAATTTTATAATTTTTATTATTATATATAATTTATATACACAATGCATGTGTTGTCGAATACTAAACACGTAAGTTCACAATCAAATAACAAAAGAAGAGGAGAATAAGTAAAATCATCATATATTAAACTTGCTTTGGTGTGATGGATGAAAACCAAAAAGACAATTAAAGTTAATTTCATCATTTATATGTAAAATTATACTAGTTAAATATTACAAACTGCTAATTTTTTTAAATTACCAATATTAGAAGCTTAAAATTTGGTCCAACTCTTAAGTTTAGAGTGAGTTTCATTTTTATTATTATTTTAACTAGGAGCCATTTTCCACAATAGAGCCATTATGACTCACTCGTGCAATCTAAACTTGGGGCAGTCTGATATTTCTCAAATTTCAAAATAATTTTTTATACCTGAGACTAGTAAACAAAATAATAATGAATTGAAGATGTCAATCAAAATTTTGGACAAATACAAGTATTATTGTCTATTTTAAATTCCGAAATACCTAAATTTTCGACCAAGTAAAAATTATATAGGTTGTCCACTTAGTTCTAAGTGAGTCTATAACACTCAAAACAATTTTCAGATTCATTTTTTGACGGATAAAATGCTTAATACCTTGCACTGCTGGTCGACAATTTAGATATTCCGGCCAATTTTGGCCGAAATCTGAATTTGAGAGTTATATCGTATGAAATTAGGTACTTTATGTAATAAATTGTAAGTCCAAATACTTTGGAATCCAAATTATAAATTTAATGGTACTTGGTATAACAAAAATGTATTTGCTCTAGAAAGATATAAACTCAATTTCCATCACACATTTCAATGTTACTATTTTCTTTTGACTCTTGTTTTATATGATAATAAATTTATGTTGAGTATAAATATCGTCGTATGCTAATACATGGGATAAAAAAAATGATCCTACCATAATTTATTTTATCTCATCGCTTAGGTGGAGTTTAGTTCACCAAATAAAAATTTAATGTAATGCAACAGTCTACGTAATACAATAGATTTGTAATATAATGATAATAAGTTATTACGACATATTTGTTTAGTTCGTTCTTGATATTTTTGTAGTAATTATAATCTTACTATATTATATTCAAAATTGTGTTTGATTTACTAAATTAAGTGATTATATATAATGAATAAAGTAAATTGTAAATTAAAATGTCAATTAGTTATAATCATTATTACTTTGTTTTTTATGATCTATTGCATTACGATCGTAAAGAGCTAATACATCAATTGACGATTGTAATAATAAATATTCAAATTGACGTAATCGTATTACGTCCATAATAAACTAATATATGTAATAGGTGAACCAAATAAAAAATATGTCAAATTAATATAATAACTTATTATATTATAAAATTATTATATTAATTTAAAACGAATTACACGTGTCACAATCCATGACAGATTTGCCGACATACCATTGGCCTTTTCTTATTTGTCATATTGGACAATCCATTGTCGGTATGACAATCCATCCTTGAACAATCCACTCTCAATATGTTTTTAGTCTGTTACGAATGTCATTCGTGAAATGTGAAACTCAATTATGTCCCAAAAGATGGATACGAATGCACAAATTTATTCGTTACATAAAACATCTATTAATTAATGTTAACTGTTTTTTTTTTTAAGAACTTAATGGTAACTATATGAATTATTGTTTTAAACCACCACTTGATCTCCTTAGTTTGTTAGAAAATTATGATTATAATGACTCTTATATAATACCTTTCAAGTAATTGTAATTTAACTTACATGCCTCCATTGCACAAAAGAAAGAAAGAAAGTGTAATGATGAACAACAATATCAAAATTATTTTGTGTATACGGCTAGATTAATGTGTCCGTAGAGAACTATAATAAATTTAGGCTATGTTTATTTACGAAAAGTATACTTGTGATTAAATTATTTGTCTTATTTTAATAGTACTTTGGACTATTTTATCTCGTGATGAAAGATTAATAGTCCTTTAAATAATCATATAAACTATTTTTTGTCATTTTCAAGGTTATTTATAAGGAAATAGTTCTGTTATTTTAGGTTATCAAATGGCTTTATTGGACTAATTAATAGTCTCACATCAAAAGACTAATAGTCCTTTTTCAAATGATTACATAATTTAAAATAGTGTTAAATTAAGATAAATAATTTAATCCCAAATATATTTTTTAAAAACAAATATGACCCTACTGTTTTTATATAATGTATATTTGTATATGCTTGCTAGCTTTTTGAGAGTTTTGCAAGTAGTGGGATGAGAAAAAGACTTGTTCACAATTGCACTCACTTTTACCTTTTCCACTTGCACTTTAGTTATTGTCAAAATATAACCACCAAAAGTAATAGTATCTCTATATTAATTTGAGAGAGAAATTGGGATGTGTAGGGACTACATGTAATCAAAAGCATTGTTCATGTCTATAATGATTAATCAATGGAATTAAGCATAATGGTGTTTAGCTCGTTTAAAGTTGGAAATTAATAATTAATTAACACCTCAAAATATTTTGCCTACCTTTGCAAAAAGAACAAAAAAATTGCTAATTTTTTGTTGACATTTTGGAGGTTGTAAGCGAAATGTAATCCACTTATGAATTATGCGACGAATAACATAATATTCTCCGTCTAATATATTACTTACATTAAATATTAAGATTTGCAAAGAATACACTCAGATATAAATTATTTTAATAATCTCTATTCGATGTTAAAGTTTAAAGATTGAATTAATAACTGAAATAATTATTAAAAAATACAAAATAGGAGTCTCAAGTTATATGTTTTTAGTTGATATACTATCCTTTGAGAGAGGCCCTCCCTCCTTAGGATCATTAAAATTAAATGATTTTTTTTGGGTATATTTTTATCAGAGTGATAAAAAATTGTGCAGAAAATAACATGATTTATAATGTGTAAGTATTTGATGAACACATGGTATGAGGAGTGTTGATTGTTGCGGGTGGTACTATTAAATAACTCCACCAAATACTTATATATCATATGCTATATTATTTTATAAATTTTTTTTATATATAATTTGTGTTCATACTATCACTCTTTTTATCGGCCCTACAATTAAATATTTATAATCAGTTATGTATATGCAAGCGGTGTTAGAATCATGATATTTCATTAATAAAATATTTATGTTAAATTTTATTATTGTTATTTTAATTATGTATTATGAATTTAACACCGCATATTTTTACACCGGTAATGTATCAAATTTTAACTCCTATCAGGAAAAAACAAACAAACAAATTTCTCGAGATTGTCTGTAATAAGGAAAAATAAAGCTCGAGTAGAGTTTTAAATCAATTTTAATGTAGGCTTCTTTACCTTGAACATGAATGGGCTTAACTCTCAATGTTATAGACCAATAATGGGCCTCTTTCGTAGCTCTTTGTTGACCAGTTACTAGTTGGGACTGTGCACTGTGCGAGCTACAATGCTCAAATATCACTGGATACTTGCATAATTTAGTTGGGCTAAATTTGGAACCTACTTATTACATTTTCCTCCATCTAAATGGAGCTTCCCATTTCTTTTTTTATCAACTTTTATTAATACTAGTTTCCCGTGTGTTAATTATTAGTAATTATTAATAATTAAAAATAATAAAATAAAAAAGTAAATAATACAATAAAGTTGGGATAGAAGAGCGAATGATTAAAAAAAAGAGAAGTGAATATATGGAATTAGCTGAGAGAAAAATAAGATAATCTTAAATTACGTTAATAATTATAAAATTATAATTTTTTTTAGTTAAAAAAGAAAGACATAATTGAAAAGACACTAAAAAGACCAACCAACGACCCTGCTTTCCTTTTGTAATATATATTTAACTTTGTTTTAACATTCGAACGTAATTTTTTTTAATAATAAAATATACTCTTTTTGAAGTTTATATGGAGTAGACCTGGCAAACAGGTCGGGCTTCGCCGGACCGGGCCATTTTTGGGCCGGGTTGAAAAGGCCCGGATTTTGTCGGGCTGAAATCTTGCGGCCCGCGGGTTTTTTTAAGTTTTTTTTTCTTTTAAATATTAAATTTTATTTTTTTAAAAAAATATATATATATTTACAACTATAATACATAATTTAAAATAAATATTAACTCTAATTATTTACAATTATAACACATAATTTATACATAATCATTTAATAGTATTAATAAATAAAATAATCAATAATTTTATAGTCATATATATTAAAATATAACTAATCTTGTGATTAATTAATTGATAAATGTATATAATATTAATATTAAAGATAAGATAGTAAAAGTAAGACTAAAAGTAATATATATATAATATTCATAATTATTTTTTGTATTATTATTCAATATCACATGTTAAAATTTACTTTTATATTTTTCATAATTCCCTATTTAATTCATTTTTAAGTTAATATATTTTTTTTGTCATAAATATCAAATACCAAAAATAAGAAAAAAAAATAAAAATTTAGGCCACGGGCCGGACTAAAACGCCCAATTTTTTTTGAACTGAAAAATGGAAGCCCATAGCCCAATTTTTTTGGACCAGTCTGGCCCGCGGGCCTATTTTGCCAGGTCTAATATGGAGAGACAATTCGTATAAAAAATTATGCCCAAGTATATCTAGTATAAATTTTAATATTGATAATAAAAAGTACAAAAAGTAAAACCATTGCACTCAGAAAAAGTATCATTACGTGTTAATTACCTATATTGAAGATAATTACAAAAATGTGCAAGATTCAACAAAATAATTTCTTATGTACCAAATAAAAAGGAAGGGTAAAAATGGAAAATATTAATTTCTTATATCTCTGCGCCTCAAACCTAATAAACACAAAGAAAAAAAGAAAAAGACGAAAAAATGCGTTAAAAATATTAATTTAGAAATTTTACTAAATTTATAGTCAGTATATTATTTTCTAAAAACAGCTATTTTTTTTTAAAATTAATATTTTTATATAATTTTTTAATATTTTTAAATAAAAAATATTATTATAAATTTATAACGATAATTTATATGAAAAATTATTAAAACATCGCGTGAAAATATAACTTTCTCTTTTTCAAATAGTGTGTCGAAAAGATTGATCAGTTGACATATAAGCACTCTTTTAACTCGTTGATTTCTTTTATTATCAGAGTGTTAAAGCAGCACGAAAACCACAAGCAAGCATTTGTGCGACCCTCGTCGGACTTTAGCTGAAGCAACACAACAACCACCAAATCCGTAAAACAGGTCGCTTTCTCTTCTCTCTATTAAACCCTAGGTTTTTCTCTATCTTTACATACGAATTACATGTGTATATGTATTGGATTATCTGTTTATTATACGTATCCTGTGTTTGTGATTTTAGCTTCAGTTTGGTTAGATTATATATTGTGTTTTAATTTTGATGTAATTTGATCCTATTGGTTGGTTTATCTTTTTGCAATATAACCAATTACTTGTTTGATTTATTTTTGTGTTGTTCCTTTTCTTCCGTCATGAATAGATCGGGGGATTAATATTAGTTGATTCCTCTTCAAATTTTGTTACTTTTATCCTGTTGGGATTTGGGTTTTCACTTTTTCAGGTTTTGATGGTTGAACGGTTGTTTATTTTGAGTTATATTTGTTGCGTGAAAACTTTGGGAAGTGTGGGTTAAGGTTAGGGTTTTGAAATTGTTGGATACGAAGGTAAATGACTGTATGGTGATCATGTATTGGGTTTTGGCTCGATGAGGATTTTGTATGTTAATTTTTGTTCTGCTTTTTATTAGGTTCACTGTTTATGGTTTTTTCATTCTCTAATACTTTGATAGTTTTATTATTCCTGCAGGATTTGGAGGTGACAATTTGAGATGCAGTATTTCTTTTGGAATCTGATTGATTGGTAGGAAACATTGAAGGTGTGAAAACGTTTGGCAATACTGATTCTGTGAGAAATTTGAATTTTTCTTCGTCAAATTAACTACATAACATAAATGGATCAAAATACGGATCCAGAGATTGCAAAGACCCAGGAAGAGAGGAAAAAGTTGGAGCAACAACTTGCATCTCTCACTTCTGTTACATTTGATACTGATCTTTATGGCGGCAGCAACCCGTTTGACGGTTATGAGAGGTCTATCCCTGTTAATGACGATGAGGAGAATTTTGAATCCATGGACTCGGAAGTCCCTAGAAAATTTGCTTCGTACACGGCCCCAAAATCAATTATGAATGATATGCCCAGACACGGGGAAGATGATGAGGCCTTGGGTTTCAAGAAACCACAGAGGATTATTGATAGAGAGGATGATTATCGTCGTAAAAGATTGAATCGGGTGATTTCGCCAGAAAGACACGATGCTTTTGCGAATGGGGATAAGACCCCAGATGTTTCTGTGAGGACCTATGCTGATGTTATGAGAGAGGAGGCTCTGAAGAGAGAGAAAGAGGAGACTTTGAGGTTAATTGCTAAGAAGAAGAAAGAGGAGGAAGAGAATAAGGGGGCAGAGAAGGAGAGAGAACCTGCTGCCGCACAACCAGCCCAGAAGAGGAGGAACAGGTGGGATCAGTCTCAGGAGGATAGCAATGCGAAGAAAGCAAAAAGTGCTTCTGATTGGGATTTGCCTGATTCTACACCAGGGATTGGAAGGTGGGATGCAACTCCTACACCGGGAAGAGTGGGTGATGCAACTCCCTCACTGTCTAGGAAAAACAGATGGGATGAAACTCCCACTCCAGGTCGACTGGCTGATTCAGATGCTACCCCAGCTGCTGGTGGGGTTACTCCTGGTGCCACCCCGGCTGGAATGACTTGGGATGCTACGCCAAAGTTGGCTGGGCTTGCTACTCCTACACCCAAACGTCAGAGGTCAAGGTGGGATGAGACACCAGCAACCATGGGGAGTGCCACTCCGATGGCTGGTGCTACGCCAGCTGCAGCTTATACACCGGGCGTGACTCCTGTTGGAGGGGTCGAACTTGCTACACCAACCCCTGGAGCTATTAATTTGCGAGGTGCTATCACCCCTGAACAGTATAATTTGATGAGGTGGGAGAAAGATATTGAAGAGAGAAATCGTCCACTGACAGATGAAGAACTTGATTCAATGTTCCCACAGGAGGGATATAAGATTTTAGATCCCCCAGCTTCGTATGTTCCTATCAGAACTCCTGCTAGGAAGCTGCTTGCTACCCCAACTCCAATGGGGACTCCTTTGTATGCCATTCCTGAAGAGAATCGGGGCCAGCAGTTTGATGTTCCAAAAGAATTGCCAGGTGGTTTGCCATTCATGAAGCCCGAAGATTACCAGTATTTTGGTGCATTGTTGAATGAGGAAGAGGAGCAAGACCTATCTCCCGATGAGCAGAAAGAGCGGAAAATTATGAAACTGTTGCTCAAGGTTAAGAATGGGACACCTCCGCAGCGGAAAACAGCTTTGAGACAGCTTACTGATAAGGCTCGAGAGTTTGGTGCTGGCCCGTTGTTTAATCGCATTCTACCACTGCTCATGCAACCCACCTTGGAAGATCAGGAGAGACATCTTCTGGTGAAGGTCATTGACAGAGTGCTATATAAATTGGATGAGTTGGTACGTCCTTATGTACACAAAATTCTGGTTGTGATTGAGCCTCTTTTGATTGATGAGGACTATTATGCCCGTGTAGAGGGAAGAGAAATTATATCCAATCTCAGCAAGGCAGCTGGTTTGGCCACTATGATTGCTGCAATGCGTCCAGATATTGATAACATTGATGAGTATGTAAGGAACACCACTGCAAGAGCCTTCAGTGTTGTTGCATCAGCACTTGGAATACCTGCACTGTTGCCTTTCCTGAAAGCCGTGTGTCAAAGTAAGAAGTCGTGGCAAGCTCGTCACACAGGTATCAAAATTGTTCAGCAAATTGCTATACTGATAGGGTGTGCAGTTCTTCCGCACTTGAGGTCTCTTGTAGAAATTATAGAACATGGTCTGAATGATGAGAATCAGAAGGTTAGAACTATTACCGCGCTGTCTTTGGCTGCCCTTGCTGAGGCTTCTGCTCCATATGGTATTGAAAGCTTTGACTCAGTTTTAAAGCCTTTGTGGAAGGGTATTAGGTCACACCGTGGAAAAGTCTTAGCTGCCTTTTTGAAGGCAATTGGTTTCATCATACCTCTTATGGATGCAATATATGCAAGCTACTATACTAAGGAAGTTATGATTATTTTGATACGTGAGTTTCAGTCACCTGATGAAGAAATGAAGAAGATTGTGCTGAAAGTGGTGAAGCAATGTGTAAGCACAGAAGGTGTGGAGTCTGATTACATCCGAAGCGATATCCTGCCTGAATTTTTCCGCAACTTTTGGGTTCGAAGAATGGCTTTGGATCGTAGAAATTATAGGCAACTTGTTGAGACAACTGTTGAGATAGCTAACAAAGTTGGGGTTGCCGATATTGTTGGGAGAATAGTTGAAGACCTTAAAGATGAAAGTGAACCATATAGGCGAATGGTTATGGAGACAATTGAGAAGGTGGTAGGCGATCTTGGTGCATCTGATATTGATGCTCGCTTGGAAGAGCTTCTAATTGATGGTATTCTTTATGCCTTCCAAGAGCAAACTAGTGATGATGCAAATGTGATGCTTAACGGGTTTGGTGCCGTTGTAAATTCTCTAGGGCAGAGAGTGAAACCATACCTTCCCCAGATATGTGGTACAATTAAGTGGCGTCTGAATAACAAGAGTGCAAAGGTGCGACAGCAAGCAGCGGATCTCATTTCTAGAATAGCTGTAGTCATGAAACAGTGTCAGGAAGAACAACTTATGGGCCATCTTGGGGTTGTGTTGTATGAGTATTTGGGAGAGGAATACCCAGAAGTCTTGGGTTCAATACTGGGAGCACTAAAAGCAATTGTGAATGTTATTGGTATGACTAAAATGACTCCTCCAATTAAGGATTTGCTTCCCAGATTGACCCCAATCTTGAAGAATCGTCATGAGAAGGTGCAGGAGAACTGTATTGATCTTGTTGGTCGAATTGCGGATCGTGGGGCTGAGTTTGTTCCTGCAAGGGAGTGGATGAGGATTTGCTTTGAGCTTCTTGAGATGCTTAAAGCCCACAAGAAGGGCATTCGTCGGGCAACAGTGAACACTTTTGGGTATATTGCCAAAGCTATTGGACCGCAAGATGTTCTGGCAACTTTGCTGAACAATCTCAAGGTTCAGGAGCGTCAGAATCGTGTCTGCACGACAGTGGCAATTGCAATAGTTGCAGAAACTTGTTCTCCTTTTACAGTTTTACCTGCTTTGATGAATGAATATCGTGTGCCGGAGCTTAACGTGCAGAATGGTGTTCTGAAATCCTTGTCCTTTCTTTTTGAATACATTGGTGAAATGGGTAAAGACTATATATATGCCGTGACTCCATTACTTGAGGATGCTCTCATGGACAGAGATTTGGTTCATAGACAGACTGCTGCTTCTGCTGTCAAGCATATGGCTTTGGGAGTGGCTGGGCTGGGATGTGAGGATGCTTTGGTTCACTTGATGAACTATGTTTGGCCAAACATTTTTGAGACGTCGCCACACGTTATAAATGCTGTCATGGAAGCCATTGAAGGGATGAGGGTAGCATTGGGCGCAGCTGTAGTACTTAACTACTGTCTTCAAGGACTGTTCCATCCAGCAAGGAAGGTCAGAGAAGTGTACTGGAAAATTTACAACTCACTTTATATAGGTGCTCAAGATGCACTCGTTGCTGCTTATCCTACGCTGGATGATGAGGAAAACAATGTATACAGTAGGCCTGAGTTGACAATGTTTGTCTGAAGTGAGTCTACTACTTGTTTGAGCGATAGCTTTTGGAATAGAGTTGAAGGAATGTTTGAACAATTCTCTTGTTGGCTGCTGCATGTTTTCAAATAGCTTTTGGACTAGAGTTGCAGGAATGTTTGAACAATTCTGTTGTTGGCTGCTGCATGTTTTCAAATCTACAGTGTATCGTACTAGATTTACTCCTAATCTTTTTCTCTAGATATTTGTTGCTAATGTGAAATTACTGCTATGAGATGTATGCTATTATTAATTGTTGCTACCTTTTCCTGATTAATAACTATAAGCACACAGCATCCAAACATCACATTCATCTCATCTATTAAATTTTGTAGTTGTATTCTTTCTAATTGCCCCCGCGTGCAGGTTCTTTTGCACTAAATTCATGCATAGATTATTTTTCCCAATGTTATGATGAAGGTTCTTCCATATATTCAAATGCTATGAAAATTTACAGATAGAGTAGGTAAGGGAGCAGATTGGTCCAACTCATAATTCACTTTTAACCCATGTTGAAATTTTTTAATTTTATTTTTCCAGCTTGTACCGTAATTGTGTACAAAATAATGTATTTACTCATCGAAACAAAATAAAATCTCACTTCATAAAAAGCTTTTTGATATCAAAACTATCTCACTACTTTTGTAAGTCAGCAGCAAGTAATGAGCCAATGTGAGGGATCCAAAATGAAATCCCAAAATTTGACCTTAATACATGATGCAATTATAAAAAATTGGTTACCCAACATTTAAATTTATATTACATTAAGATTACACTTTGCATCTACAGCATCACTATCACTTTCGTGTGCTCCTGATTTAAGAGTTTCTCACTGCACTGATCCACTTTACGTAATATGTCACTTTAAAATGAAAATTCTTGTGAAACTACCATTGGCGAAACGTACCCAACAGAACAAAGTTACAAGCACAGACTCTTATTGCCTGATACTGGAGACTGGAGAGAAGATTTCTCTAGAAAATTCCGACTCTCTTCTGACTGAAGGATGGTTCAGGGAAGCAGAAGAAAAGATTTAACGAACATCTTTACAAAAACTACAATCATAAATGTGAGAATCAGCATGAACAGTGAAACACTGAATCGCAAAAGCACTTTGCTTTGTTTGCTGTCCTTTTAACACCACTCTCGGTGTGATGAGATCTCACACTCTGAGCAGACGAGCGGATTCTGTCCATTATGTTAGTCTGAGGAGCGTCAAGAATTGCTTTAGGTAAAGATAAAGCCCGCTGCATGCCCCATATGGCAAGAGGCCTCATGTATACCAGAGATCGAAAGTGCCCATCCATTGTCCATCCTTCTGGAGTCTGAAAAGAGTATCTGCATATCCAAGAAGTTTATAACCAATCCAACCATATCAATGACAAAATTCAAATACAGATGCATAAATATATCTAGATAAATAGCTGGAAAGTGTTGAGACTCCAGGACAAATAATATCTTGTGTGCTAATAGTATTTCTAGAAATATCCTACTACACTCTTCTCTTTCCACATTACTGCAATGTATGATTTAAAGAACCTCACCATAAGTGATGACCAAAAGACAAAAACAGCCTATCCTGAATAAGATTTAATTGTTTTTTGAAAAAATTAAAATTAGGGGCTTAAAAACATCATGCCGAATTGTTCTTCAATAGTTCAATCTTGTAGGAGTGTTCATTTGATCCGGTTTTTTCGGTTTTTAGTGTATACTGAACCAGCCAGTTCGATACATAGATAACCGGTTCGTATACCGGATCCGGTACGCATTTTTTTGGTACGGTATTTACTGAACCATACTGATTTTCCTTTTTTTATATTATTATTATTATTATTATTTAATAATAATAATAATAATAATAAGTAATAATAATAATAATAATAAAAAATAAATAAAATTTATTAGTATTATTATTTTCGGTATTAACCGGTACCGAACCGCAGACTGGTACCCAGCCGGTCCAACCGGTAGCGGTATCAGTACCGAATTTTGGACGGATTCGGTACCGGTCTGGTCTAATTAAAACCGGTTGAACACCCCTATAATTTTGATATAATGGAAGTGGGAACTAACAGCCTTGTTAGGACAAGGGGCATCAAAATGAAGCATGTAAGCAGATTTTCCAACTTATTATTTCTGATTTCACAAATTAAATTCCAAGTAGCATTTATCAAGAGAACGAATCAATAAAGTAGCACTTCATGAGGAAATGCATGGAAAATAATCACAAGGCTTAAAAAAGATAAATATTAACATCATCCGTGAAATGCTTAATTTGTATAATCAAACAGAACCAGTTGCTTGTTTCATTGTGCATGTTTTCACCATTTGGTGTTCAGGGCAGTTCAATAAAGTGTTCAGTAAAACAGAAAAACTTGCAAGAACGACTGAGAAGAGCATTTCATTTTGTTTTAGAGTAATAGACTTACCCGAATCCATCCTCTGACCAGCCAGCGAGGAATATACCTTCTGCTGTAGTGAAAGCCTGTTCCTCCATACCAGCATGAATCATCGTGGCAGCCACACCGTAGGTGACCCCTGTCCACACTTCACGGGACTGCATGCAACAGTCATCCACCTTTCCATTAGGATGCATCCCATTCACAGCACCCATCCTTCCTCCTTTGACTTTCATAACATTGAAATCATAAATTTTTTGAAGAGAGCTTCGGATCTTCAATTCATCAAAAAGATTTGGCAAACCAGAGGACGCTGTATACCATTGCCCAGCCAGTTGATCAGCTTGGATGGATTTACTATTACTGCTTGACCCACTGTCATAGCTAAAATACGATCCGTTCCACAGTCTTGCTTCCAATACTGATTTGGCCTTCACAAATTTACTTTTGTATCTTTCCGCAGCAGACCTGTCACCCAGTTGCAAGGCCATTGCTGCTGTAGCTTGAAGTGCAGCAACCCATAAGCAACCACAGTAAGCACTTACACCATGAACTGTCCAAGTATCATATGTTTGATCTGGAAATCCATCATTTTCAATAAGACAATCGTTGTCCCGATCAAATTGTTCCATGTACTCCATTGCAGCACAAACAGCAGGCCATACATCAGTTCCAAATGACAAATCCCCTGTAGCGGAAAAATCTCTATACACCTGAAGCACAAACTTTGGGTTCAGATCCTTCCACTTACTGGTATCATGTATATTGTATGCATTCATTTCGAACCATGGGTCATGAGTTCCAAGATCATGAGGAATTGCTCCCCTAACCTTGCGGATTCCCCAATTTCCCTCAGCCAGAAATTTCATCTTTCTTTCATCTTCACATAAGACGGCTTTTGCAAAATCCCGCTGAATACTGAGCTCGATTTGGGGGAACAGCTCAAGAAGGGCAAAAGATGCATAAAAATGAACATCATATGTACACCACATAATATACTCCACACCTTCTAAATACAAGAACCTACCAACGTCATTAATATCATTCTCAGGATCTGAAAACTTAGAGGGGTATTCAAAGTAGTCTTTGTCTCCTTCCTGAGAAATCACTGAATCATCTTCATCAGAATATCCTGTATGAGTGCTATCAGCATCACCTGTTGAGCCATTCTCAGTAGTACTATCATAACCACAAATTTTAGTTTTTTCAACAACTGCATCTTGTCTGCACTTCACTTTCACTTGGGTTACACTAATATCAGTGTTCTCTGCCATCTTCGTATGAGGATGATCGCTCCCAAAGTTTGCAGCTGGTATTGGAGAGTCTGATGGAAAAGACAGGGAGTAATGCTATATTATCTGGCACAAATGTAATAACATGAAGAAGATGATGAAAAATGAACATGCGAAACAATCATCTACATTGTTCAAGTAAGAAGTTTGAATATAAAACATTTATATCTACACTGCTAAGGTTTTCTCATTGTGACATGAAATAATGCAGGATAGTAAAGCATCAATAATACAAAATTCACAAATACTTGTGTCCATAAATCATAAACTTCTCTTTTTGGTAAGTACTTGTGTCATAAGTAGGGCAGGATAAAGAGGAAGAAATGGTTTTTATTAACATGCTATATGAAGTAGATTGTTATCTGCAATTTATGAATGTACAGTAACTAATTATTTTAATAAGATGCATACCAATCCAAACTGTCCCACCAGAAACCAAAAAGTAGAGTTCATTAAACAATGTAAATTTGTACCTGAAAAAGATCAGACAGATTGTTATTGAGAGGTATATAATCTCTATAAACTTTTTCTCACATAGCGAGTATAATTGTGGCAAATCTCTTTGCCATATAAGCAAGATCAAAGTGGCAATATAAGAAACAAAGAAAAGGCACAAATTAAAGGGCACGTGCTTTAGGATTCACTTGTGTGGAAAAACTGAATAGCAAAACACAGGTGTTGCATGGAGAGCTCAATGAAATGGAATTTATAGTCAATGAACAGAAATGGGTAATAATGTCCACGATGACCTAATTGTGTTAATTACAAAACAAACAGTTCAACCATTGCTTTACCATTCTGGTAGTCTGTCATCTCTGAGGATAGGACTTTGCCATCTCTCAATGTCTTCTTCCCACCGCTTATAATCTGATCAAAGGTTAAAATAATAGCGGCAGGTCATATAGTAAAACATAAATTTTCAAATCTTGATGCCATTAAACCATATGCTATGAACAGATGACTTAATTGATATCAAGCAGATGCAGACCATAAGTACGTACGTACTTGTTAGCGCATCATGGACCAATTTCGACGCAGCCCTTTCAGAAGTACCAAAGTATTTAGTGTACCTCCTACAACAGATGAAACACCGAACAATTTCTCAATCTATGACATTAATGTACATTAAGTTGCAGAATATAGTAAAACCATTGTACTATTAAGGAATGTTATCTTGTGTACTAATGACGCAAGTGTAGGCGTCAGATATAAAAAGTAAAACAAGAAGTTACATAAATGACTGTGCTAAGAGTTTTGATGGATGCAAAAATAGTGGTAACCAGAAAATGTAACATTCTATGTTGTAACACCAATATGTGAGAGAAAATGAGATGTGGGTGTAATTTTATGTACTAGCTCAAAATAAAAATTTCATCCAATTCAAAAAATAAAAACTGAATGGGGGATAAAAACTTCCCACTTAAGTAAACATGCTTCTACAAACAGGATATTTACAGAGTAGCAACTCAATAGTGCAAAATTACACACCCCGCTGAAGAAATTCAGCAAATAACAAATGAAACCAAAAAATTACGCAGTAGAAAATTACCTATGGTAAGATTTTCCTTTACAAAATTTAACTTTGGGGGATGACCATGCCAGAGCAAATGCAACAGTGCACTTTCCATGAGGTTCAATCCAAGCCGAAGCAGAAACTGCAGCACAACGCGTCTCTCCAGGTGATGAAGGCATGCTTGGTCCAGCATTGAAGTTATCCCTATCAAAGTGCCCATCCTTAAGAGACACAAGTCAATGATGAGAAAGGCATTAAAGGTGATTAATTTATAAATAAATAAATAATTCTTATTAAGTATTGAACACACATAAAAAAATTACTAAAAGAAGCATTCTATTATCAGGTACTGTGCTAAAGGTTTCATTACTTACTAAGATAAGGCCATTAATGGGGAAAGAAGTGCTTGATAACATGATTAATTAAGTGCAATAGAAACCATAGCAATTTGTTATCGAACAAGTACGAGTTCCAGGCAAACTAAAATTTATTACAATCTGATATAGTCATACAGAAACTGACAAATTTCTGGTTGAAGTAGCAACCTCAGAAAGGATGATATAGCAACACAATCGAATCATTACCTGTGCCATTTTACCCCACATAGCTTTAGCTGTAGGAAAGCTTTCCTCGGACAGGCCAAAAGACGGTAAAACAGAAACACTAACGTTTTGAGTTTCACATGCAGCTACAGCAAAAGTAACAGGATGGTTCCCTTTTGCAGTCCTGCAAGCAGCCAAGCACCCATACATTACCATCAGAAATAGTAAAACTCCCCTATCAGCCACAGCATACAACTGTTCTTAGAACAATGAAAATTTTCTTACGGGATATAACTGGCATACTATATGCTCACAGCTCACCAATTTGATAAAGGAAAAGATTGTATGCAACATTGGCTGCGAAACTGCCAGGTACACCGTACACCAGACCCAGTGTCAAGATTTATTAAGCAAATTATTTTTCTTGGCTCCAAAATCTTTCCTACACTTCTTACATTTGGTTTCTTTTTTTTCCATTTTTTTGTCTTGGTGGTGATTTGGGATTTGATTTCATTTTTACACCTGCAGACCAACTTTCATACAATTCACAGTTAAGCATGTGCAGATTGATCCCATCCAGCACCCTTGAATAACCAAAAGCGGAAACTAGAAATGGCTATTTAGAGCACATGTGAAACCATTGCATTATAGAGTCAACCATTTGAAAAAATTATGTTTACTTTGCTGGCAAATATAGCTAACTATTGTTCTTCTATTACATACAATTTCTTATTTTCAACTTTACTTTCTCTTGAGCTTTGTTCTGATAAGTTACTTCCTTGATCCTTTAGGAATGAGGAGTTTAGATTATTGGATACTTGCCTTCAGTTACATCTAACAAACACTGAAGGAACTCAAGGAAAATCTGAAAACTATACGTCCTAACTAGTATAAAGGTTTGATAACTTACTTGTGATGAAGAAGTACACCAGAGACTCCATCGTCCTCGCTACAAAAGGGGAACAATTGAAAAGCAAAATAAGTCAAAAATCATAATAAAACAAAATGTTGTTTCATATAAACACAAAGAATAATTCATGCAAACTAACATGAAAGGCTCGTTTACATGATCTCCAGATAGGTGTGAGATTCCTCCAATTGAATTCTGTAAAACATAAACGTTGATGTCGTGCTAAAACTACATTATATTTGCAGTATAACAAACTGTGGTAGCAATCCAAGCTTACCGCCCATGTAAAGAGAAGACTGACTTTTGCCCTTTCCTTTCCAGTATTCACCAACTAAAGCATAAACATATAGCAGTCGATTAAGAAAAGAATATGAGATATTTGTTTTATATCTCAACTAGCCCTCATATGTTGCACTACATTAACTAAGGCAATATATCACATGCACCTACACGTGGTACCTGATCATTATTTTATTCAAGTCCATCCAGTAATTGTCTCACATTAGTGTACTTCCTTAAGGTTTTAGTGAAAGGGCATGGACTTCCACATTGGATTCAAGTTACATGCAAAACATCAACCATGTGTAACAATGGATCTAAGTGAGGCCCCTAACACCTTATTCAGTTGCTCTATTTCACAATGCTGATGAATCCATCTGAATTTAGTTTTATCATCTTTCTTCTCAGAAGAGATATCAGAACTACTTGCTGACAATCAAGTTTTCCAAGTACAATTTCAACGTGCTTACTGTGTAAACAAAAACAGTAGTAGGAAGACTGCTATCTCGATAATTATGTGGTATAAATGGCGATATTTGGCGACAAGACACTTTTAATTCTGGATCTGGCTCACCTGGAGGTAAGAGAAAAAATATTATCGAAAAAGAAAACATTAGAGGGAGGCGTGGCATCAAGAAGAATAAAAGTAGATTGATACCATCATAAACAGTCCAAGCCCTTGGAAATAATGCGTGATATGTTGAATGTTGACCACTTAAATTCCAGCCCCATGATGATATACCTTGATCAGAAGATTTCCTGTAATGATCACGATTATGTTCCATTGACAGAATGTGCTTTAAGTATAAACATTTCCACACTCATTTTTTACATGTAAATATTTACTTAATGGAATTACAGTTTTCTGATAATAAATATGTTCACCGATGTAGCGATATATTGCAGGAAGCATCCACATGATGTGATATGCAGGTAGAGTGTGTGGCATCACAACACCAAAACAATAGGTCTCCGCCAATCATAGAATGTATACAACAACTAAGTTAGGAAGCGAAATAAAGCAACTTTCAGCACATATATAACCAAAGAAAAATGCCATACTCAAATAAACTGTTAGTTGCACTGTTTCTCTATACTCTTAGTTCTCCAATTTAAGTTTTCTTTTGATGAACAATTTCCTTTTCAATTTTGGGGTTACAATTAAATTTCGTTCTACACTCGAATTAAGTATCCATTATTCATCAAATTTCAAGAAAAACAACAATTATGCACTGAGCATCAAATGTTCAAAAGCAGTAAGAGCTCAAAGGAAAGAAAACGAAAGAGAAAAAAGAACTCCATGAGTTATTCCCTTACCCCAACCCTTCATGTAGGCCTGGGGATAACACAGATGCATATTTTTTACTTCCACCATCGCGAGATATAAAAATCTGTAGACCAAATCATATATCAGAAAGCCATGGATGATACTTATTGTCCACAATTGTCACACATGCATTTTATAACAATATAAAAAACTTCTATAAGTCTAGAGAAGCTAAGCAAGTCAAGAAATGGGAAAACAAAATATTGTTCGCAACAAGGGTTGTCTCTCCAGAATCAGCCATCCCCGTGAATAATCTAAGCTTGGAGGGGATATGACTAGTTAAGAGGCAGAGGGTCACCCTGCTTTAGTACCTTGTTAACAACTGGCTACTCAAACAGCGTAGGGGTAGCAGTTGCCTGTTCACAGATATCACTTCATATTATGAAAATTACTAAGAATAACAAATACTGTGGCCAATTAATTTAGGTTGAACATATACTTGTGCTTACATATTTTTCACTATAGAAAATACCATAATACTGTCGGTAATGCATTTCAAAAAGCTATCACCAAGCTGTATCATGTGAATACCAACAACCAATACATCAAATTCTTTTGGTGAAACATTTACATGGAAACTCAGGAGATCTCTATTAGTTATTGACTTCTAGAAGGACAAAAGGTAATTGGATATGCCAATTGGATTAGTTATTTTTATTTATATTTTGTTGGAATGTAAGATTGCAACCATTGGTTATCAACTTCTACATCCATTTTTAACCACTACATAACAAACCTCGACAATATATCAACATTATAGTGACCCAAAATCGTACGAAGAAATATCGCCTATATATATGAATGACATACATTAAGTTTCCCATATGGGTATGAACAACAGATGACAAAGGGGAAGGGTAGAGCTTTACAGAGAATTGATTGGCCATGATAGGAGAAGCATCACGAGTACCAGGAACAATTTGAAAATTTCTGAACTCGCCTCTAAAACCTCTAGATATGCTACCACTTCTGTGACATTGAAAAGAATGAACTTCATCAAATGCATAACATATTATATTAAAAAGTATTAAAAGTCTCCCCCTTAGAATCAACTCTTACCCCATCCCTCCCAGGGGAACCCCTTGGGATGCTGATGGCTTGCAACTTTCACGTGTGAAAGGATCAATAGGTGCTTTCTGCAAACATATAACGCGAAGATAATTTCAAGTAGCAACTCTATCAAACTCTTGTTGTGTAGTATTTCTTAAGAGCAGAAAACAACTTTGCTAGTTTCTTCCTCTCTTTTTTTTGTTTGTTTTTGTTTTATTTTGTTTTTGGCTGGATGTAAACAAAATTGAGGAAATTCTTTCCTTTTCCGCTACACTATTTATTGAAAAGTAGATAGCATAACAGAATTGAGAGAGTTACCCTTCCATGGGAGGCCTCTTCCCTTACATATGACCATAGACGTATACCAAGTTGAACCTGAAGTCAATATTCAGAGTATCAGATACCAACTGAGAACCAAGGAGGTATTATATGTGGAATTTTTATTAGGATGCACAGAATATATGAATTCTTTGAGAAAGTACATAGATTCCTCGATAGAGATTACTACCATTTTTATTGCTTCCATAAATGTAACACTGAATTCTTTAAGAATACTAGCATGGCTGTTCAATTTCCTTCTCCACGCTTGTTCTGGTGGGGCAGCGCCATCAAAATCAAGCTACAACAAAGAGTAAGAAGAACAACTGGTATGAGCACACAAAAGCACACAAATTATGTACGGATATTGTTATTGGAAAACCACTCCATTTCTCATCAAATGCACTCCACACCAAGAGAATTTGGGTCATTTACTCTTTGACCTTGATGCAATAGTTGGATATTTATTTAAAAGTATAGCACAGTCAATCAATTCCTCCAAGGGGATAACATTAATAGGCAATATTTCAGTAACATAAGAGAAATATAGATCATTATTAAACTTTTGAAGTCAACTTAAGACATTTTCAAATTCAAAATTGACATAAATTCCTTTAATTTTAGTGAAAATATTGTAAACCATCTGGACAGTACTACTCATTCTGTTTCATAATTTTAAACGTATCATCTCAATTTGAAAATATCTCAAATTGATTTTCAAAAGTAATGATCTTATTATATAATTTGGAGCAGAGGCAGTATCAAAAATCTTTAAAAGCAGGAGATAAAAAATTGGCCAAAAAATACTAACCAGTTGCAAAGTTGCCCGGCTTATATACTCTTCAGGAGGCCAGGAATTCTTTCTAAAATGAAATATATGTCCACTAACCATGTCGACTAATTATATAATTATCCACAAATTGAGCCTACGCTTATACCTATACCTATGTATCCACCTATATATACATAAATAAAAAAACTGCCTTCAGCTCCAAACAAAGATTAATCAAAGTGTACAACAAAAGCCAGGACAAACAAAATTGTCTTCTTCTCAACGATCTTAAACTCCAATCTTCCAAAAACCAAAACTTTGAAGCTAATTCATCAACTCTTTCTAAATCTCTGTAAAAATTATGTCAAAATTGCGGAGAATTACATATGGATTCACTGCTAAAACCTCAGGGTTTTGGGGTGGGAAGATAGAGAAAGTATCAGCTGCATCAAAGTGCACAGAGTTCCGCCGAAAGCAGACTGCAACTCGGCCTCGGCAGTATCTAGGTGTATCTCTACAACTCCTTTTCTCTCCATATATATTTATATTTATGTACGTAGAGAGAGGAAGAAGCTGTGGGTCTATCATTTTGGTCGTCAGACGAAACCGTATTCCTTCCGCAGACTAGAGAAATCGTCAGCAATGGTATACATTATATAGTATATTTACACGGTTTGTTACTAGTTTATGGAGCGATTTAAGTTTTAAAAGAAGTCTGAAGTTTTTTTTTTGTATATATGTATATATATATATATGTATATATATATATATATATATATATATATATATATAGATTTAATAGTACAAAATAATTGTTTAAACTTAAAATTTAAGAATGATTTTTCAACTCTAAAATTTGAAAATAAAAAATTTTAATTTAGAAAAAAAAATTGTTTTTTTTTTATCTTTTATTTGATTTTAATTTTATTTTTTATAAATTATTATTTCATAATTTTTAATAAATCATCTCAATTTTAAATTTTAAAATATCTCAAATTAAAAACACAAAAAAAAAAGAGCACATATTATGTTACTCATCAGTTATCACTTGGCTAAGCCTGGGGTAAAAATTCAAGTTAAATTTCAAGTCAAATCAAATAACAATATATTAACACTCAATTCATTATCTTAATTATATTTAAATTTTGAGTTCAAATTAAATCACAATGTATTAAGACTCAATCCATCATCTTAATTATATATTTTTAGATGGTTTTAGTCTATCATGTGCTTATCCAAAATGTCATTACAGAAAGTATATATTACTAGTAATAGCTTAAGTTCTTATGTATCGAACACATAATCACCTCTATCCACAACTCCACATGAATAAGTAATATTTTTCTTAAGTCGTTTTAACACATTATAAACTCATGATTGAAAGTATTACTAACAACAACTTTATTTCTTATATAAACATCTAAGTGTGCATATGCTTCTATGGAACTAAGATGTAATATTGGGGGCTAATTTAGGCCTTTTCATTCTATATTATTCATAAAACTCCCTCTAATTTTAATTATGTAAACTTTTAAAGAGCAATTTTTATTCTTATATATTTGATATTTATAAATTTTTAGGACATATAATAATAAAAAAAAGGGTACAATATATTTGATTTATAAATTTTAAAAATTATCGATGAATTTGACAAACCAAAAATAGAAAAATGGAAAAAGGTGCAGAAAGTTTTTTGGCAAACCATAAGCAGAACAATGTGATACACATGCCGGCCCCTTCGAGCCTAATGGGTATACTTGGGAGAACCAATGTGAAGTATTCAATTCCTGCTCCACTCAGGTTTTGATGTTACCCCCTCCATTTATGATTTAATATGATTTATTTATTTTCTTGAATAAATGGAGAAGATATTTTCATAAAATTAATTTTCAAGCACTTCCTTTTTAAAATAGATTTAAAAATTTCCTTTCACATTATCACCCTCCTTTAATATTTAGAAGTATATATTTTTTAGACTTATTAATTAGCTTATAAAACCTGGTCAAATAAACGAAAAAATTTTGAAAATTCATTCTAATAGATATCTTGAAAATCAAATTCAAACATTGAATATTTAAATAATCCAATGGTCAGCACCAAAAGAAGTTGAATATTATATAATCCAAGGGTCAGCACCAAAAGAAGCTTCACACAATTATTTAAATAAAAATCAACCAAGCCTCCTCCCTAGTATTTCAAGATTCTTGACCTTTGATGCTTGATGTTCAAACAAGCCTTGGAATCAAAGACTTCCCTTTTGCCAAAAAACCAAAAAATAAAGACACTTACTGGTGTCCTATGACAAAAACGAACGGTCAAAATTGAGTACCACTACCCCCTAATTTTCTAGAAGTGATCCCCATAAAGCTATAATTTTTCCATATGCCTGAAATTGACTAGATTTGACAAAGTTTTTGGTATGCAAACACTTTTATTGGCTAGATTTGACCAAGTTTTTGGAATAAAATCACTTTCCTTCCCTTTATTCTTGGGTAGACAATATAAGTGGATCTTATTATTAGTCTAAAAATCAAGGGCCTAATCCCTTCCAATCAAGAAGTTTTTAATTACTAATATAAGGGAAAAAATTAGTTATATTGATCTAAAATACCCTCGATACAGATGATAAGTTAAGGTGTTGTTTTTGAGTGGCACCCCTTCAAGATAAAATAGATAGCCCCGGATCGGATTTAAATTAACCAATCAACAAGTGTACAATTTAGTTATAAACTTAAGTTTATTTAATGTCAAAGGCAAAGTTGGTGAAAATCAATTGAGTTCCAATAGTTTTATGTGATGTTTGATTGGATTCAGACAAACGTCGTCTAATTAGGAATCATATAAAATGGTACAAAGTACTCTTTAATTATGAAAAATAAGGTAATCCATATGCCAAACTCTCAATTGCGCTTTGGAGAGTATCTTAATGATATAATTTGATTCCCATTGTCTAATCAAATCTGTCCAGTAACATGTTACTTGAGATTATGCATGAAGCCAAAGGAATAAAATGTATTTTGCACTTTTATTTTCAAAAGATAATTGATAAATTTATTTTATTTTTGCATAATTGTACTATTTTAGGAATAAAATATACTTTAATTTCACTCTCAAAGTGGAGCAGTCCAGCCCAAAAGCTTATTATCTATGGTCAAAAATTTGATCTCTCTTTGGGACTATTTCAAATTTTGAGAAGTAATAATTAAGGTATATATTTGAAAGAAATTTGTCTCCTTGAAGTAGTAACAATTTAATTACAAAGTCTTCAAATCAACCTAAAGGTTGAGGGAGAGACAGAGAGGTAGATACATTTGTGTATTTATGGAAATATAATGTCTCAAGTCCAAGCTTTCAGGTCAAATTCTTGTGAAGATCAGTTATTTTTTTGATCAACCCATAAAATTAATTTAAACTAGCTTCATGCTTAGAAACCCACATATGTAAAATTATTTTTAAGAAATATTTTCCATAAAATAAAACAAAAGTGTGATTTATATTCTTGTGTTAGTAACTTGACAAATCTCCTACTCTCCCCACTAGTTTTATCTCCATCTCATTGTCTTTATATATATATGCACACACACACACACACTAAATCCATTAAAGCCAATGGCCCTCTAGGAATTGGTAGCCTCAATAATAATTTTAGTTAATTGATATAACTAGAATCCAAGAATTCAAAAGACATAGATATAATTGTCACTTGATTAATTACTTGCGGATGGCCAAAGTTCAACAAGGGGTGGTGGCGCAGTTGGCTAGCGCGTAGGTCTCATAGCTTGTTGAGTTATCCTGAGGTCGAGAGTTCGAGCCTCTCTCACCCCATAATTTTTTTATTTTCTTTAAAAAAATTAAATATTTTTTTAAAAAAAAAACCCAACTTTTTGTTTATTTATTATTTATAAAAAAAAAACTATTTTGTACTTCTTGTTGGAGCAAAATCTTAAATATTAGTACATTTGGACTTTAGCAGAAATAGTGTGGCAATTTGAGTGGAGTTGGTTACTGTTTTTCCCTCTGCTTTAGGTAAATGTGGGTATATTCATAGCCTAATGGGTGAGCCAGATTCAGCTGACTCGGAAGAAAACTGCTGCAAAGTGCATCATTGACTTTTAGTCCAAAAATCATATTGGGAGAATCAATTTACTACCTCAGTCCTAAAATGAGGATCTCATTTAACTAGCCAACGAAAGGCTATGCAATAAGAAGTTGGCTCATTTGTTGTTAGAGGGTGCTAATAAAGGTAGATATCAACTACTTACTTTTTCATTTATTTTTTTCACCCCTGGAGTGTATTGCAAATGTTGAATATGAAGAAAATCATGTGAAAATTGAGGCCAATAAGTAAAACTTTCAAACAAGACTTCAAAACTCTTAGCATGCCACACTAATGAAAATTTACAGTTGATGTGTTCAACATATAGTTGTAAAATAAGTTTCTTTACAACCAACATTGCTCCTAAGAAACCCCTAAAGCCAGCACATTAATGAAATTTGTCTTCATCAGAACAAGAAATTCAAAAATTGCCCAAAGAGGATCATAAAATTCAAACATTCTGATAAATAACCTGAATGCAGAGATCATTCGTCCAATGCATCTGATTTTAGGGGGTTATATTACTTGTTTTGAAGAACTGCTAGCCTATGACCTCGCACAGTTGCTAAAGAGATTCTGAACTAATGCCACTCCAGTCCCCCCAATGTGGTAGAACCGACCCCTTCCCACACTTCATGGCAACCAACTTCATCACTATCAATACCTTCCATATTGCTGTCCCACCAGCCACTACCATTTGCATCTGTTAAACAGATAACGAATTATTTTTTCTAAAGTTTATGCAGCATTTAAGGATGAGAAAGGACAAATCAAACTGTTAACAGATTTCATGGTTGACTAATTTAGAATTTAGATTCCCTACGTCTACAAAGACACCATACTTACAATGATTATACTGAGGTTTTGGTTTCTCGTTGCTAATAAAGCTCTTCTTTCTTGCTTTTCGCTTGATTTTTGGATCATCTCCAAGAGTGACCAAAACCTTTCGAGATGATTGTATCTCACCCTCAACTTGTAATTCACATGAAATTTGTCAGGGTTTTATGCATGAAAAGGAAATTATAACAAAGAAGAGTAGCATATGATCCTGATGCCTGGACTCCAACAATGGTATATCAAAGAATATTTTGCAGTACATGTACAAAACACTACCAAAAATCAAGAACAACAGTGACTGTTGTTCTATAAAGACAGCACAAGGATGGAGAACATAAAAAATGAAAATTTACCCGAATATAGCTGATTAGTGATTGTTCTAAGTTACTATATGCTTTGAAATAATGAATAATATCTAAAAATTGTTGGATATCTTTGTTTTGAGAGATTAATTCTTGCAAAGATTAACATACAACAAAATCTCAAAATATGACCTCCACTAAGCAGCTAAGACTAGGAATTAGTGAAATTCTGCATAGAGACATTTTTGTTAGGAGCCTAAAGAATGCACCAACTATTGCAATACTTCCTAGTTCTACAAATCCAAAATTCCATAAACATATTTCAAACTGAATTGGCAATAGATAAGTAATTCAAAAAATAAAAAGCTGAACTAGGATGAGAAGTTTCATTCCACTGAATATGCTCATTTGTTGAACAAAAGAGCAATAGATGTGAACAGATTCAAGCATCAACACCCAGAAATACATAAAAACATATTGAAGAATAAAAACCTTTTGCATTAAAAAATTACGATGCTATGACAAACCTTCAAATGGGTTTCTTCTTTTTTTTGATCCTGTGTCTTGTATGCTAGAACTTTCAACCTCACCATCAAATGACAAACCAATACAGTCGACTTTTTCTGTTCTAGTATGCTTAAGCTGTTCAAAAGCTACATCAAGACCACATCTAACCTCTGATTCTCCTATTTTATTTCCAAAATTCTCTCCTTCACGAGATCCACTTACAACCCCACCAATCCCGGGTGATGAAAATGGCTTCTGCTTCCCCTGCCAATAATTATTTTCTTCATCTTTAATCCCAACATTCAAAAACACATATCTACTATATAAAATTAACAGAATTAGTATCAGAAAACATATTACCCCTAACGTTAAGTTTGGCTGCTGAGAGAGAGCTAAAATTTCTAAAAAATCCCTAAAGTTAACCCAAATTCAACTAGTTATTGCTATATTCTATTAGTTCAACCATTCATTTTCGACAAAACCAACTCACGTGACATACAACTTTGGTGAGTTTTAATAATAAAAAGCCCAAACTAGAAATTCATGCATTCTTTGGTTTCAAGGGTAGTGTTTGAATCCTTAACTCTAGCATTGAATTCCCCAATCAAACAATTTTGCTAAATTAAAATTTTCATTTCATGGGGATCAAAAAACATACAAATGACAAGATAAACTTCCACTTTCTATTATATTTCCGCTGTTTTCTCTACAACAAAATTGAATCATTTTTTTCCATTTGTTGGGCAATGCAAGGTACCTGAACTGATTTGGGCAGAACAGACCCTTTTTGCAGCTTACGATTAAGGAAATCGGACAGCGATACACGCAAATCTTTGCCAGGAGCTTTAGTTTGTCCCTTTTCTTTACCATCAATAGGCCTGAACGAAATTAAGCAAACCCCATATCCAATTGAGCAAAAATAAAACAAAGAACCATGGGAAAGTGAAACATTAGGTTTAGGGTTAGTTTTTTTTTGTAGATTACTTACCTGTTTGACGAGCGAAAGAGGAGTGTTGAAGGAATAGAGCGCTGTCCCAAAACCCTTGTCGTCGGATGTTTCGAAGAACTCATCTCTTTGCTTCAATATGTTTCTGAAGCGCCAAAGCTTCCGTGAGTTTATTTGATTTTCAGTTGTGGCGCCACATTTTGAATTAGACCAAGTAGAATTTAAATTTACCTCTCCTCCATTCTAACCTTTGGGCACATATGGATATTTATGACTGAAATGCGACATCGTTTATTCGGTTTGTATTGTTTTTGTAAAATTCTTTCTCAAATTTTTTTTTTTAGCAAAATTTTCTCAAAAACTTTTTTTTGGTGAATCTCTCCTTTCAAAATGTATTAATTAGGTAAAAAAGACTCTTAACAAATATGTAATTAAATAATTGACTAATTATGTAGTTCATAATAATATTAGATTAATTTAATACTTTTATTTTAAACCAGATTATATTTTTTTTCAAAAATTATGATGAGATAATATATGATATGATTATATTATATATTCGTATTTAATATAAACATACATATAAATATTATATACTATAACAGATATTCTATATGTTTATATATATATAAATATAATATAATATAAAACAAATATAAATATATATATAATATTATAATATATTTTTAATATGTATTATATTTATTTTATTTTATATTATATTATAATTTATAATAGGACAATATATGAAATATATTATTTTATATATTAAATATATATAATATTATAACATATAATAATATATATTTATATATAATATGATATATATAATTTTATATTTTTAATATGTAGTATATTTTTTTATATTATATTATAATTATATATATAAACATATAAAATATCTACTATAGTATGTATGTATATATTATATTATATTTAATATATAATATAATATAATCATATCATATCATATATTATCTTCATCATAATTTTTTAAAACAAATATAATCTAGTTATATTTTTACTAAAAATAGGGGTAAGATAAAATTATTCAACTAATATAATATTATTCGGAATCACATAATTAGTCATTTATTTAATTATATATTTGTTAAGGGTCCTCTTTGCCCAACTAATATATCTTGAAGAGAGAGTTTTGTCAAAAAAAAAGTTTGAGGAAGAGTTTTGTAAAAATAATACAAACTGGAGGGAGAGTTCTACTAAAAAAAAGTTTGAGGAAGAATTTTGCAAAAATGATACAAATTGGGGGGACGCTTTTGCATTTCAGCCTGATATTTATATAACTTATACTTTTTCTATTCTAAATTAAAAGATTATTAATAATTTTTAAAAAATTAATTTGAAATATTTTAAAATTTAAATTTAATATATTTTTTTTAAGTTTTCACAATAATAAATCTTATAATTAATAGTACTTTTTAGGTAATTTATAATATTCATAATTGTATTGACATAAATTAAACAAATTAATGTCAATTTTGAGTTTAAAATTAATTTTTTTAAAATTAATATTGATCTTATAATTTGGTATAGATGGAGTATAATTCTATTGAAGTCTACTTATCTTCTTTTTCACAAAAATAAAATAAATTAGCACTGGTGTACGCCTCCCAATTGCTGAATTATTTGCTATTTAAAAAAAATAACTAGCTCTTTAATCCGTGCGATTGTTCTACTCATTTATAGTTACTTTGAATAACAACTTTATAAAATGAATTATGACTCTTTATTTTTAGTAAATTTATGTAGGTGTTTGGTTAAGTGAAATATGAGAAATTGTAGAGGATTTGGTAGGATGCTTTTATTACTTGTTTAATCATAAATCATTTTGGTTGTTATTAGTTTTAGATATAGTTTATATATTTCAGTTAAAAAATGTGTATTTTATATGATCACTAATAATTTAACTCAATTAACACAAGACAAGTATGGATACACTATCCACTATAATGGAATTTACCCAAATAGGGCAGCACTCCTCGTGAGTGTGTATATATTTGATGTCAAATAGGCGTTTGATTAAATGTCTGAATGAAATCAGAGAGAGTAATGCAACCAATGTATTATGTGCTTTGAATCATTTTGGATAACTTTTTTTCCAGTTCATTTATTTGTTCAAACTAAATTACTGGAGTCGAGTAGATTAATCTATCTGTACAGATTTTTTCCATCCATTGTCAAATTAACTTTGATTTCTTACTATCTTTTTTTTGGATTTATAGAGACAATAAACAATTGACGAAAAGCACATTTTTTTTTGGAATTTTTCATGTTAAGGTGTCAAAGAAAGGAAATTATACTTTCTCTGTTTCAAAATTAACGATACAATTTGGTTTATGCTGTAAATCACAAAAATGGAAAGACCCCCCCCCCCCCCCCCCCCCCCCCATATATATATATATATATAGGAGCTGATCCACAGCTCGTGTTAGCCAGGAATACTATTTCAACTTACGCATCTGTGGTCGTTCGATCCCAAATATAAGAGTTAAGAATTAAGTCTTGTCGCTAGTAGGAGTTAACACTAGTCGCTACTTCTACTAGCGTCAAGGTAGAACGCATATTTTTCTTGGCCACTAATAAGAGTAGCGGTCAATCCAAAATCTAAAAAAATAGGCGTTCGGTCTGGCCGCTAGTAGGAGTAGCGGTCAGTGCTACTCCTATTAGTGGTCAGGCTGAACTCCTAATCCTTAGATTTAGGATTGGACGACCACAGATATGGGAGCTGATCCACAGCTCGTGTTAGCTATGAGCACTATTCCAGTTAGCGCATACGTGGTCGTCCGATCCCAAATATGAGGGTTAAGAGTTCGGTCTGGCCACTAATAGGAGTAACACTGACTGCTACTTTTACTAGTGGTTAGGCATAACACATATTTTCCTTGGCCGCTAGTAGGAGTAGCGACCAATCCAAAATCTAAAAAAGTAAGAGTTCGATCTAGTCGCTAATAGGAGTAGCGGCCATTGCTACTCCTACTAGCGGTCAGGCCGAACTCCTAACCCTTAGATTTGGGATCAGACGCCTACAGATGCGCTAACTGGAATAGTGTTCCTGGCTAACGCGAGCTGTGGATCAACTCTTATATATATATATATATTGGAACAAATCATCAAACTTATAAACAAGTTACATCAATAGCTAGCGAAGCAGTTGATTTTGATGAAAATGATGTATACATCATCTTTACCATTAAAAAATAGCGTGACATAGATTTCAATGTAAAAATATACTTTTTAATAGTGAGGATAATATTGTATTTGGATGTTGTGTTTGGTTTGTGTGTATGTATAAGTCCATAAACTATTATTGTTCCATGAATATAATAATATATAATAATAGTAGTAGTTGCTTAACCAAAGGTACGTATGTACGTAGCTGTCACACATTACCTATTAATTAAGACTTTTTAGAAAGTATTGTTGCTTGCTGATATATTTTAGAATGCAAGAAGTATTTAAAAAAAAAAAAAAATGTCACTCTTAGTGTAAACAAGTTGAGTTGGGTTTTAATTTGTCGAATAAAATTTGTTTAAAAGTTAAATGAGTTAATATTTAATTAAACGAGTCTGAGATTTAATGTACGAATTTAGCCATGTTAAATAAACAAGTTGAGTCTAGTCTAGTTTAAATTCGACTCATTTAGTTTATTATAATTGAAATTAAAAAAAAAACTAATTAATTAGATGCTAAATGTGTCAAATTTATAACTGGGCCTAAGCAGGATATCACATCATTCGAATTTTACTGGTTTAACTAAATGGACAAATGAGTTTGTTCGAGTTTAGCTCATTTAACGAACTCATTTAAAAACTCAATGAACTGAGTCGAGTTGGGTCGAATTCGTGAGCAATTA
Organism: Hedera helix; assembly: GCA_947179155.2. Taxonomy (NCBI): domain Eukaryota; kingdom Viridiplantae; phylum Streptophyta; class Magnoliopsida; order Apiales; family Araliaceae; genus Hedera; species Hedera helix. The sequence continues at coordinate 30,584,012 of OX359279.1, forward strand.
AGTAGCAATTGTTGTGGAATCATTTTTTATAATATAAAAAGTAAATTTACAAATTGTTATGCTCATTAATGCATTTACAAATTATCCACACATACTAAAAAAAAAGGAAAATTAAATTGGAAGCTATTGTACACTACTAATTTCCTTGTATATATATATATTACTAGAGTTGTACTTTTCCACGGTAGGAAACTTTATTAACACCGGTTAACAGAGATTCTAACGAATAACGGAACCATTAAACCTTAGACAAATCCAATGAAAGTTGTAAGCTATGTTCGGGTGGAGTTATTGTTGTTGGTCTCTATGGTAAAACTAGTTAGGGACCTGAGAGGCAGTCTTTTACCCTATTCAGAAAGTCCTTTCAGCCAAACAACAGTTAAGGTTAAGTATGGTGTATCATCCTCAAACTGATAGGGACACAGTTAAGGTTAAGGTTAAAGAATGGGGACACAGTTAGGTTAAATACGACGTATCATCCTCAAACTGATGGCCAGAGTGAACGGACGATTCAAACACTGGAGGACATGCTTAGGGCAGTCGTGATGGATTTGAAAGACAGTTGGGATGACCACCTACCATTAGTGGAGTTCGCATATAATAACAGTTATAATGTTTCGTACGGCAGTATGCCAATACTAGCATTATATGGAAGGAAATGTCAAACGCCATTGTGTTAGGATGAAGTTGGTGAACGGAGACTGTTGGGACCTGAGTTAGTGCAACAGACCGTAAAAGTCGTCAAGGTAATAAGAGCTTGACTGGTAGCAGCTCAGGATCGTCAGAAGAAGTATGTTGACTTGCATCGTTAGAAGCGGGTTGACAGTTTTGTGTTTTTGAAAGTATCTCATTGGAAAGGGATGATAAAAGTTGGACAAGAAAGAAAAACTGAGTCTAAGGTTCGTAGTACTGTTTGAAGTTCTGAGGCGAGTGAGTGAAATGGCGTATGAGGAAGCTTTACCTCTTGAACTTGAACACATTTATAACGTGTTTCATGTTTCAGTGTTCCAACCGTATAAACCTGACTATAAGCACGTGGTATCCTATGAACCGATTCAAGTCGAAAAAAATTTATCGTACGAAGAAATTCCTATCTAAAAACTAGATAAGAAGGAACAACAATTAAGGAATAAAGTTATTCATTTCGTCAAAGTTCGCTAGAGAAATCACTCATTTGAAGAAGTTACGTGGGAACTCGAGAAAAAGATGAGAGCGACTTATCCGCATTTGTTCGAGTAACCTTATTTTACAATTTCGAGGACGAAATTTTTATAAGGGGAGAGAATATAATGTCCGAGAACTTCAAGCGTCATTATTAATTAAAGAATTTTTTTTATTTCTAATGAGTTAATTTTGTGAGGTTATTTAAACCTTTGTATGCGATTATTTGATTATGTGATTAATTACTAGTTTTAATTGAAGGGAGTCACTAATGGTCTAGTTAAATTAATGGACTAACCCTAGGGTTTTAATGACAAGAGAATTGATAAAGTGGTTTAATTAATTAAATATTCAATTCCATTGAATATAGTAATTGAATTAATTTTTGTAAATTAATTAATATGTGTATTAATTAATGAGAACAATATGAAATATTAATATTAATATTTAATAGTTCATTTAGTAATTTAATACTAATGAGCTAGGCCATTTAATTAATTAACCAATCCAAGTATTAATTTAATCATGGATTGGGTAATTAACGTGTGACAAATTAAATGAGGCATCATTGCGTTGAATTAAATAGTCCAATGTTAAATTTAATGGACTTGACTAAATGTTAGTCCAAGTCATTTAATGTGAGCCTAATTGGTATTAAATAAGGTCTAAATCACTAGCCCCCATGCTAAATTATTTGAGAGAGGGCCAAGATGCTTTTTTTGAATTTTGAATAATTTAATAGGTTGCTTGTATTGATATTAATGAGTCCTTGTAGCATAACTTATTGATAGCTTACACTCCTAGCAAGTCATTGTGTCCAAGAGAGAGTTCTTGAGAGAAAAAACTTGTGAGCATTTTCTTTGAGAACTAGAGAAGAAGAAGGTGCCGCCACCTAGAGGAGAAGGCGAGGGAGTCTTTTATGCCATTTAGCTTCATCATATACCAAGGAAGAAGAAGGAAAGTAGCCATTAAAAGCAACAAGTAAGAAAAACAAGCCTTAAAACCCTAATTTTATTTTTTTTTAAGTTTATGGTAGGAATGTTATGTTGAAATTCTAAATTGCTAGATTCTTGCTAAACATGTTTATATAGGTTAACATGTAATTAAGTTGTGTGTTAGGATGTGTTTATGCCAAAAATTTTTGAAAGAAAACTTAATAATATTTTTACCGAAAAACTAAAATTGAACAACCCATTCGTGGAGTTACTGTTCACGTTCCGTAAGTCGAATTCATGATCCGTCAAATTTGGGTGATATAGCTACTCGATACGAAGATTCTCCAAATGGAATGACTAAAAATCAATTTAAAATGAGTGAGTTATGATTTTTCTAACAAACGACCCTGCTGTCCGAAATCACTAACTGGCAGTTGACTGTTTGGCCACTTTCAATGGTCGAAACTTATCCAAATAAATGATCCGATAATCAAAAATTATAGTTTAAGAAGAGATGAAGAGAACAAGACCGACTAGAGGTTAATCGGAGTTGTAGAACTTAAGATATACAAGTTTTTGCTCGAGGACCCCAAATCTACCTACTAAATCCACAAATTAGCAAAATTTAAATCCAATTAAATCATTAGAAATCATAGTTAATTAATTTTTAACGCATGTTAATGGATGATTAAACTAATTAAATATTTTTTAAGTGTATTTAATTATTATTTAAGTAACATTAAGTAATAATTAAATAGACTTACTGTGTTAATCAAGCTATTGATCATTTAATTAAGATTAAATGATAAATAGAGTTAATTAATTAACTAATTGTAATGTAATTAATATTAAATAATGATTAAAGAGTTTTTGAGTTAATAAATCAATTATTTATTTTTTAATTAAGATTAAGTAATAAATAATGAGTATTACTCAATTAAATGTTATTTAACTAACATAAACTTTAATAAATAAATAAATTATTATTTATTTAATATTAAATAATGAATAAAGATAATTAATTAATTTATTAATATTTAATTAATATTGAATAATAATTAACGGCAAATATAGTTAATAAATTAATTAATTATTATTTAATTAATATTAAATAATAAATAAGGATTAATAATTAATTAAATATTATTTAATTAATATTAGATAATAATTAAAGACAAATACACTAACAAATTAATTATTTATTATTTAAATAACTTTAAATAATATATAGACATAATTAATTACTATTTAATTAATATTACATAGTAATTAAATGAAGATAGAGTTAATAAGATAAAAATAATTTAATTTAAACAATTATAAAAAATTATTTAAGGGTTTAATAAGTGTTTAACACTTAAGAAAAATACTCTTAACTAATTAAATCACTAACCTAAGATCAATTAATTGTCTTATAGGGTTATTGATAGTATATCGATCAATGTGAATTATGTGGTAGACTTATTTGTTAGAGAAGTTCTTAGTAAGCGTATAGACGTACAAGTATACGTATTACTAATTGATAGACCGACTTTATTAATGATTAGGTCTTTCAACGCAAGTCATTTAAAGCTAGATTTGTGTAGCTCGTCAGACAGACAAGCTCCCTCTACCAAGACTTTATTTTTCGTAAGTACTTTATTTGAGCTCGAGTTTTAATTCTCAAATATGTGCTAAGTGGTTGAATTATTTAAAATTATCCCACATCATTGTTGTGGATATTCGCACTGAGTGTATTTGATTTTGTACAGTATTTCACTTGTACTTTATTTAAAGTTCTATATTACATGAACTGTCCAGAGTTGAGTCTAAGCCATTGTTCGGTTAAACATAATTATGTTAAAAATAATTAATAGTGCGGATTATTGGACTACTAAATATAAGGGAATACCCCATGTATCTAACATAAGATACAAAAAACAAAAAGTTAAATGTTATGCGTATATATAGTGTACGAGAGACTGATCCCCTGAAGTACAAAGTTCTGAAGTAGTAATCAAATCGTCAATCAGCGAATTGATGTCCATTGGAGATTTTGTTCATGGTTTACTTGACTATCGTTTATTCTAAAAGTATTGTTATTATTGCTTCATCTATTCATATTATTGAATTCTTTTAGATATTTTTTATTCATTCATGATATATTATTCTTATTGCTATTTAAACTTACTGAGCAAACCAGTTGTTCATCCTTGCTATATCATAAAAACATTGTTGTTATACTCGATTCATCTAACAAGGGCAATGGTAAAAAGAAGATGAAATGATAGACTTCAGTACCTGAAATATCTTTTGTGTTGTTTTGTTTAATTATCAGTTGTTGTATTTGAACCCTAGTTGATATCTTAGGGTATGTTGGTAATTTTTATTAAGGTTTCGAACCTTGGGACTAGTTATACCTTTTGTAATAGACAACATATGTTTATTATTTTCGCATTTAGTTAGAATGCGTTGTTTAAAGGAGGATATATATATTGGATCGTGAACATCGAATTCGAGGTACAAGTAGTTGAATTTGGGGGTGCCACATTGTTTCTTTCTAAATATGAGATCAATGGTTATGAATGACTTATTTTTTTAATGACAATGATTACCTATTTCTTCGCATAAGAAAAAAATAAAAATAAAAACTAAATAATTTTAGGAAAAATGTTATCTTAGGCATTGCCTAAGCTAAGTTTGGTTAAAGCTACTTAATAGCGCAATTTAATTTTATAAATTATATACAAAATTATATTATTTTATTAAGTAGTCTTAATCAAGTTTGGTGTAAGTATTGTCTAAGACTACCTTTCCCCCTTCTTACTAGATTTGGGTTGTGTTTCCAATATTCATAGTAATTGCCTTTTTAAGAGCTTTAAATTATCCATAGCATCAATGATCTTATTATTAACTTTTCACTTGACATCGGCGAGGTCATGGAAATTACTCCTATTTAAAGAGTTTTTTATTTATTTCATATTTATTTTGAAATTCTTATGGGTGCTTATCAATACCTTATATATATAAGTAATGAATGAAATAAATTAGTTTGACCACACATAATAATTTTATACATGTATTTGTACAAATGAATTTGGGATGGAGAATGGGTTCATCCATCTCTTCTATATTTAAAAAAATATAAATATTCTATACATTCATCTATACAAATGATTATATTTATGCAACTAAAAGGTTTTTATCTAATTATGAGTATATAAAAAATTGTTTATCTTCTAACGTAAAACTTTAATTAGTATAAATAACACTGTTGTTTTCCAGAGGTACAAGAAAGTGATCTAGAAGGGGGTTGAATAAATCATTATACATTACTATATAATTTTTGTATTTAAACACATTTATTAAATAATTATGTAATTGTATGCGCAACGGAATTAGTTTATTTGGTAAAATCCCTTTTTGAATCCTTAGTAATGAAACACATAGTTCTATACATGATTTGCTAATAGAAAGATTATCATAAATAGATGTAGCCTACTCATCATACATGACAACCATATGAAAAATAAAGAAGTGGTTAAAAAGATAATGAGAACATAGAGATTTTTAAGAGGTTCAGAGATTAAACTACTCTTATTCCTCTCTTTTACTTCGCAGAGAAGGGATATTACACTAAAGATAAAGGTCACTAAGACCACAGTTCATTAAGAACCATTATAATAGGACATTTAGTCATTCCCACACAGGGTCTGATTCATTTAGAATTAGGCGAGTCACTAAGTCTCATCTTACATAAGGTTTTGAAGCCTTCTGTCTTCTGGATTCCTTAACCTACCTTTCAGGGTCTAATTCCTTTGAATTAGGCGAGCTATTTCAAACTTGTCTTTGTTGTTGCTGAAGATGATAGTTGAGGTGCTGGTAAGTTGGCTCTAAGCTCATTTTCTCTGATAGAACTTAGCAACTGAATGATTTTTCTTTGAAATTAAACCCTTGAGCTCTTGTGTATATCTTTCTCTTTTGCTCTGACTCTCTTCTTGCTAGAAATTATTCTTCGATCGATCCTCCAAAATGTAGAGCTACTTTAGGTTGATGATATTTCTGTTGAATTGATTGATCACCTCTACGGTCTTATGCAGATAAGTCTATTTCTTCTTATGCTCATTTTCCAGTATATAAATTGTTCCTTTACTTTGTTGTGACCATTTTTCTTAGTTGATCAACTTTTTTTCTCTACTATTTTGAATCACCACTTTCAGTTTCAAATGAAGGTTTCTTTTTATAGAAGGACTTCTGTCGATTTACTCGTTGGAAGGTAGTCATAGCTTCATTTCATGCTCTAATCCTATAAGATTTCTAATATTGATATTTAGAATATGTCAACTTAATTTTTGCTCTGATATGTCACATCAGTCTGTATAGAGATGACCACATGGGTAACAACATTTTGCCAAACTAGTCGTTTGACTCAATTTAATCTGATCTTTAATTTAAACCTCATATGCGCAACAACTTCATTAGGATTTCTACTCTGTTAGCCTTCTAATTGTCAATCCTGATATACTCTACGATCTCCTTGATTATATTGTTTCCTGGCAGTTGTAGTGTATTTGTTTTGACTGACAGTACGGACTGTGAGCTCTACGAATAGTAGACTCTACGATCCTTCAGCTCTACGAAATGTATTCTGTCTTGCGAACTTAGAGTTGATTCCATAATGTTCACTTTGCTTTACGAATTTTGAGTTGACTTTACAGATTATGAGCTCTGTGATTCTGCACACTCTACGATTTTTCAGCTTTGCGATAAACTCTAAGAAAGTTTACCTTACTCAATAATTTTCATGATGACTCTGCTTCTTTGCATGCAGTTGTTCCACGATCTTACTTTCAGTTCTACGATCTGCTAGAGAAACTTAGTTCATTTTCTGATAACTAAGACTTCTCATTCATTTAATTAGGTCTTTTGTTCTTCTTAAGTTCATTCTTCTTCTTCTTCTCGATCAACTTCTCCTTATTTGGACACTTATTGTTTGCAAGGTTATGGTCTCCACTTTATTTTTATTCAATGCACTCTTTCTGTTGTAGTGGATATCATATGTCATCTTCTTCTGACAAACTAGTTGTTGCTAAATCATGTTTTGCTCCCTGTCTCCTTCAGCTAGTTTACCTCTGACTGCTTCTTTGCTGAAGAACTATTTGATAAGAACATCCCAATCAATTATTGTAGCGAACCTGCCTCTCAGTGCAGTTAACATTGAGATCTATGATAGGTATAACACTGAGGCAGCTCAACAATAATGTAACTATACGCTCTGAAGAAGCTCAACAATATTCAGTTACTTAACGATCTGATGATATTCAATTTAGCTCCATTATATGATCTTGAGCACTTTAACTTTTTCATCATCTGTGAGCTTCTCATTCACTTATTTTGCTAGAGTTTTTTCTCTTTACTATGTTGTGTTAAGTTTGCTTGACAAAATTCTACGAACTCTTTCTCTTTGTGTTGATCTTGTGAGATGATTCTTATTTCTTCTGATTCTTTCTTCTACTCTGAAGTAGGTATGATCTTTCCAAGTCTATGCTTAAGCATTTCTTTTTGACAACTTAATGCGTAGCACATGGTCTCTTATAATCACCTTTTGATATTTCCTTAGTGGTTTAGTCTTCTTTTTGCTTGATAGTTCTTTCTGTTCTTCTTGGTTTATATCCTTGGTGGCTTCTCATTTCAATGAGCATTTTACAATTCTCTTTTCACTGTACGATCTTATCTTCTGTACTTCAGTTGATTATCTTCCTTTTACCCAATGATCTGAGTATCATTAGTCGTAAAGTTTGGCTCAACGATTCTAGCTTACTCTACGATCTATACTGTTCAGCTTTTCCATTATGCTGTCTCTTAGTTCTTCTTCTCTGTTGTTCTTCTTGAGTCTGTTTCTTTTGATCTTTTGTTGATCTATAACCTTTGATATGCTCTTTATCCTAATCTATTATATTTTGATAATACTCTGTATCCGGATTCAACATAACACATTTGATCCCTAATGTCTTTTACAACATTATTCTTTTAAGGACGATAAAGAGTTTATTTTTTGGATCAACCTAATAAATTTGATCTTTAACCTAATCTATCTTTTCAATTCGGATCAACCTAATAATTTTAATCCTTATGTCCTTGTGCAATGTGTTCTTTTATAAGGGTTGTACAAATTAATTGTTCATCAATATACATTCATATTGTCAATTCATTTTGTCATAATCATTAAACAAACTTATCATCAAATCAAAATATACATTTATACTAACTGGATATATAAACAAACTTAATATGCATTTGTACTAACAAACACCGATCTCAGTTTTATCAGATGCCAAAAAAAAAACAACAATCATCAACAAACCGCAATAAAATGAAATTAAGGTATGACTTAATTCATTCACTATGCTGCATACAATCTTATCATTTTTATATATTTTTCTAACATACCCATAAACTAAACACTACTTTCTTTCATAATGGAGGTCAATGAACAAACCAAAGAAAAAAACAAAAGTGGGCTTTAAAAGAAAATCTATGGTCCGCTCAGTACTAACAGTCTCATTAAATATTATTTATTACTATGTTTTGTTATTGATATTATTGTCACTTTCTATAAAGAATAATATTTTTATGTTCACAACTTTCATGAAATTTATTGGCAATTTCATTTAAAATGATTAATTATTATAGTTTTTTTACATATCACTGTCAATTTCTATATAAAGTTTTGTCTTCAATACAAAATTAAAATATAATTATTTCTAACATAAATAATTGTTAATAAAAATTCGTGTCTTGCGGGTTATTATACTTGTTTTTGTAATAGTGGCAAATGATAGTAATTTGAGAATTTTATGTCGTTTTATATTAGTAAAAATAAAGAATTTCTTTTGTGTCAATTTTTTTGCTAACAAATAGAATTTTCTTTGCAGAACAAAGGGTAAATCCCCCACTCTTGGTGATGAACGATTTTATGCCACCTATCTTTCTTGAATATATATAGTACTAATTTGTTATAATTTTTTTATTTTCTCATTATTCTCAATATCGATGGTCAGTTAATAGATATAACAAAGAGTGCAGTACCAAAATTGTAGTTAAACCTCAATGAGGTTTTACGAGGTGAAGATTGAGGCTATGTGATCTTTAAATTTTAAGTTTGATTCTCACATTTATTTATGTGATGTATTTTATTATATAAAATTTATTTTTTTATTAACGTGAAGCATGTTTTCTTTTTTATGTAAGAATTTAATTAATGTTGAGGGGTGTATCTTTCATTCCGGCTTTAAATTTTTGATTTGAAATATAATACAAGTATAATTGTTGAAATCAATTACGTAATCGCTATTATATTAACAAATTTACAGTAACGTTGAGATATTACAATTATCAATTAAACTTTACATAAAAAAGGAAATAAATTTCATATAAGAAATAAAATAAACTCACAAAAAATCAGAGTCAAATTTGACATTTAAAAGGTGACGAAATTTCAGCATCAAGTTAATACCACCTCTTTAGTATTGCCAAAACTCTTTTTGGCGCCTCTTAAGCAATAAGCGTAGAGTTCTTGTTGCGTATTACAAGTTACGACTTATATCAATATATGAGATTGGATAAAATTATAAAATTATTCCACTATATCAAATATATTTTAAAAATATTACTAACTATAATTACCCACTCAACTAAAAAATCGATATATAAAAAAACCGCAAGATATATCATTATCCTTAATCAAAAGCCCGAGTACTTTCAGGTGCCTTTTACTCCGTCATTTCGTTTTAAAATTAAAAATATATTTTTTATAATGCTGAATTTAAAGAAAATTTTATTTTTCAATAATATTCTTAACAATAACTAGAAATACAATAATAATCTACTTAAAGTATAAATAATGACATATTAGAAATTTCACGAAACATTACAGTTTAACAATAAAAATGTGGCATAATATGCTGAAGCAATTGCCCTTGAAAGAATCAGAGAAATTTATTTTGCAGCGTGCTGATATTGTTTATAGAACGATAAAAGATTCACGCATGGAAAAAGCAGTTATTACAAAGGTTTCATCTTCCGGGGCTAAAATATGCACCAAATATACCAAGACTTGTCAAGTCATAAATAAGAAAAAAAAAACATACCGCAACTTAGAAATGGTGAAAGAAGACGAGAAACTATTATACTGATTTCATTGTCCTTGTTATCAGCCAGCCTTGCATCGATATTTTCAGGAGAAGCTCACAGGGGCCTGCAATCAAAACCAAAGCACACCATTAGGCATATGTGTACCAAATATAAAACTAATACAATGTTTCAGGGCAGTAACATATTATAGTTGCTCAAAAAAATAATCTATAAATCATATAGGCATTTATATCATTAGTTTACTAACGACCACTTTAATCCAAAAATCTTCACATGCTGTCCACTTTTATTACAGAGGAAACAGATATATCCTACAACTTCAGTGTCATTTGAAAGCAGTTGCCCTAAAAATTCAAACCTTAAAAAAATTAACGTTTTCAAGATGACGAGGAGAAAGCAAATGGATACATCCAACAGCTTCTGTTTCAAATTGGAGGCAGTACGTACCCCTAGAAATCTAATTTTCATGTCCACATAGAAGAGCTATTAAAAATTTGGATATTGATCTCCTAAGTGCCACATGTGCGTTGACTGCCCACGTGGCGCACATGTGGCACCGATGACAAATAGATTTGGCCCAAAAAATTAGTTGCTCCTAAGAATTGATCCTAAAATTTTAAATTTTAACTTTTATTCATTACACCACCCAAGCAATATGAGTCTAGTTGCTTAAAATGTTCAAGAAATAATTCATATAATAAATAACTTTATTTCTTCTCCATAATATTAAAAATAAATTATTGTTATTATTTTTTAAAATTTTTGAATTTTCCAACTAAGAGTGTTAGATTTTTACGGATTGTTGACATAGCGCCACGTAATTGCTTATCTGGATATCCGAAAAAATATAAAACAAACCTAAAGATTTAACCTAAATAAAAAGCAACACCGTTTTCCCAAACAGTAGGAGATTACTTCTTCCCCGGTGAAACCAGTCGAAGATTTGAAAAGTTACTTCTTCAACAATTCTGATTCTTCATCCTTAATTCTCCATCCCTTTCTTTATCTCAAAATTCTTCTTTTCCTTCCCTTCCGTCCGAAACAAAACTCATAAACACAGCCTAAGTATTAAGTATTGGGACTGAGGTTGATAATTAACCATATTGTTTTTTGCATCATAATGTTCCCTCGAAGAAATATTAATAGTTTTTAGTTTTTAAGTTCGATTAGGCTTCTTATATGGTCTGAGATTCAAGTATAGATACAGAAAAGGAAAATCAGTGGGACTCGGGTGGCAAATATTAAAAGATCAGAACTCTTGGAGGTATTTGAAGCATTTTGGTCAAGAATCCTTCCTAATGGTTGCACTGGATGTAATTGTTAAGAATGGATGGATAATTTGGATAACTTTTGGTATTTGCCCTTTTGACTGTCCAATTTCTATAATGATGTTAAACTTTGGCATATTACAGGTGTTTTTATTAGTTTTATGTTATTTCTTACTGAACATGAGATCAATGATTGCAGTGGCGAAGGCAGACTTCCAATTCAGTGGAGTCAAAAAATTTGTATGGTTATAAATAATTTTGTGGGAGTTCAGGAGCAATGCCCCCGAGCCAATTTTTTTAAATAATTTTATACTTTCAAGTTATATATATATAACATGATAATATAATAATTGTTAACTCTCTATATATTTATATGCATGTATATATATATCCTATTGACTCCTAATAGATTTTTCTAAAGACAAATTGTTTATAAATAATTAATTCCTTCACAAAATAATATAAAATTAATTATTAATTAGTTTAAGAAGATTATATGAATATACATATATGATATATAGAGGAAGTAAGAATGATATGAGATTGAGATTTAAGTGAGAAAATTATAAATTTTTAATTTAACCTCATATGGCCATATATTAAAAATTTTACAAAATTTCAGTGGGGTCAATTTGTATATAATATTTAAAAATTTTAAATTTTGTCATATATTATAAAACAAAACAAAAAATTCAATGGGGTCAATTGACCCCACAACCTTCAACGTGGGTTCGCCACTGAATGATTGCAAATGACTTATTTTTTCAATGATAATGATTGCAGATTTCTTCGCATAACAAAAAATTAAAAATAAAAACTAAATAATTTTAGGGGAAATGTTATCTTAGGCATTGCCTAAGTCAAATTTGACTAAGGCTATTTAATAACACGATTTAATTTTATAAATTTTATACAAAATTGTGTTATTTTATTAAGTAGTCTTCCAATATTCATGGTAATTGCCTTTTTAAGATCTTTAAATTATCCGTAACATCAATGATCTTATCGTTAGCTTTTTGGCCTTGACATCGGGAAGGTCATGGAAATTACTCCTATTTTAAGAATATATTTTTATTTCATGTTTATTACAAAATTCTTATGGGTGCTAATCAATACCTTATATATATATATATATATATATATATATATATATATATATATATATAATTGTTTATCTTCTAACGTAAAACTTCAATTAGTATAAATAACATCAGTCACAAACAGATAAAAAAAATAAAAATACAACAATCATTAACAAATCGTAATAAAATGAAATTAAGGTATGACTCAACTCATTCACTATACTTTTCAGTCAACGTAAATCGAACCCCAAATTATTTAAAAACTTGAATTTTGAGCCCAATATACCACATGTGCGTTGATTGCACACGTGACACATCTGACGTGGCGCTTAAGTGTGATAAGTGGAAAAAAATTGCTTCTCCTAGCACTCGAACTAGAGACCATCAATTTGAAACTTTTATTCAAGAACCACTCGAGCAATAAAGAGCTAGCTATGAACTAAAACAAAGAAATTATTGATATTTTAAACAACAGATGTCTCCGGTACAACAACAAAAACAATAATAATAATAATAGTAATAATAATAATAATAATAGTAATAGTAATAATAATAATAATAATAATAATAATAATAATAATAATAGTAATAGTAATAGTAATAGTAATAGTAATAGTAATAATAATAATAATAATAATAATAATAATAATAATAATAATAGTGATACTACTACTACTACTACTACTACTACTACTACTAATAATAATAATAATAATAGTAGTAGTAGTAATAATAATAGTAGTAATAATAATAATAATAATAGTAGTAGTAGTAGTAATAACAATAATAATAATAATAATAATAATAATAATAATAATAATAATAATGAAATTTATTGGCAATTTCATTTAAAATGATTAATTATTATAGTTTTTTACATATCACTGTCAATTTCTATACAAAGTTTTGTCTTCAATACAAAATGTTAAATCATTTTTTTATTATTGTATTCGATCCTAATTTATATATGTATTATTAAACTATTTTTTTTATAATTGAGTCACTGAACTGAATAATTTTTTATAATTTTAAAATTTTTCATCTAAAAATATTAAATTTTAACGAATTGTTGACATAAAAATAAATAATTTCTCTTGTGACATAATTTTCTTGCGGACAAATAGAACTTTCTTTGCAAAGATAGGGTAAATCCGCAGGTGATGCACGACTTTATGCTACTTGAACCACCTATCTTTCTTGAATATATATGGTGTACTAATTTGTTATCATTTTTTTATTTTCTCATTATTCTCAATATCGATGGTCAGGTAATAGGAAAAATTATTCTATCTTCTTGGAACATAATAAATAGTATATTTTTCCCTTCACATACATATATATGAGTCTCACCCACATATATGTGAGGAGAAGAATAAATTATTCACTATGTTCTAGAAGCGTAGAATAATTTCTCTAAATAATAGACATAATAAAGAGTGTAGTAAGATCGAGGCTATGTGATTTTTAAATTTTAAGTTTGATTCTCACATTTATGTGATGTATTTTATTATATAAAATTTGTTTTCGTATTAACGTGAATTATATTGCAGTTGAATACGTTGTACTTGTATCTCTAGTTTGGAAAAATAAAAAGTGTGTGTGTGTGGGGGGGGGGGGGGGGGGGGGGGGGGGGGGGGGGGGGGTGCAATTTTTGGGACAGGAAATTGTGATTGATCCAATTATTATTATTATTTTTTACGCTTAAAATATTTATAATATTTATTTTAACAATTTTTTTTTTAAGAATTTAGTAATTTACGTGTAATTTAGATACATGTAAATAACAGTGTTGTACAACACTGTTATTTATATGCATTCAAATTACATGTAAATCACTTAATTTTGTAAAAAAAAAATTCAGAATAAATATTTTGAGTAAAAAGAAAAAAAAATGGGTCGATCACAATTTTTGATCCCAAAAACCGATCCCCTTAAAATCACTCTTTGAAAAAAAAATTAAAAAGTTGGATTGCTCATTAATGTTGGGTGGTGTATTGTACGTAGTGGCTTTAAATTTCCGATTTGAAATATAATACAAGCATAATTGTTGACGTAATCACTATTATAATATTAACAAATTTATAGTATTGGCGAGATATAACAATTATCAATTAAACTTTACATAAAAGAGAACAAATTTCATATAAAAGATAAAATAATCTCACAAAAAATAGAGTCCGATTTGACACTTAAAATGTGATGAAATTTAATTCTTAACTATCAAATTAATACCACCTCATTAGTATTGCTAGAAACTCTTTTTGGTGTCTCTTAAGCATTAAGCATAGTGTTTGTTTTTTAGTTGTAAGAGTTTTCTATCGAATTACGATTGTAACTTATATCATTATATAAAATTGACTCACTATTATTATCTATGTAATTTACAACTAAAAAATCAATATAAACGACTTGGGCCAAATTATAACATAATAAAACCCAATGCGTTATCTCAATAATATATTTCGTCAGGCCAAATCCCCACCCCTGGCAACCCTATCGGATGATTCAACCCGAACTTTAGAGAGTCAACACAGATACCATATGTAATAACTCGGGTCAAATTATAGCAGAATAAGTCCCAATACGTTGCCTCAATAATATCTTCTTAAGTCATTATATATATATATATATATATCTAAATATCTCATATTAACCGATATAAGACTGAAGTGTTACAATATATCATTATCTTTAAGTAAAAACCTACAAACTTTCAGGTGCCTTTTACTACATCAGTTCATTTTAAAATTAAAAATATATTTTTTATAATGCCGACTTTAAATAAAAAAAAGATTCAATAATATTCTTAACAATAACTAAAAATATAGTAATGATCTAATTAAAGTATAAATAATGAGATATTAGAAAGTTTATGGAACATTACAGTATGAAAATAAAAACGTGTCATACTATGTTGAAGTAATTGCCCTTAAAAGAATCAGAGTATATTTTGCAGCGTGCAGATATTGTTTATAGAACAATAAAAGATTCACGCATATAAAAAGCAGTTATTACAAAGGTTTCATCTCCCAGGGCTAAAAAATGCACCAAATATACTAATATTGCAATTCAATAAAATGAGACTAATATTGAAAGGGGTATCAATATTACAAATTATCATCATCACGACTTTTAAAATTACACTTTATAACATCCAAGACTTGTCAAGTCATAAACTCATATGTAGTTGTAATAATACCCATGCAGTAAGAAAAAACATACCAAACTTAGAAATGGTGAAAGAAGACGAGAAACTATTATACTAATTTCATTGTCCTTGTTATCAGCCTTGCATCGAAATTTTCAGGAGAAGCTCACAGAGGTCACAAGGGCCTGCAATCAAAACCAAAGCACACCATTATGCATATGTGTACCAAATATAACACTAATACAATGTTTCAGGCCAGTAACATATTATAGTTGCTCAAAAACATAATCTACAAATCATATAGGCATTTATATCATTAGTTTACTAACGACCACTTTAATCTAAAAATCTTCACATGCTGTCAACTTTTATTACAGTGGAAACAGATATATCCTACAACTTCAATGTCATTTGAAAGCAGTAGCCCTAAAAATTCAAACCTTAAAAAAAATTAAAATTTTCAAGATCACGAGGAGAAAGCAAATAGATACATCCAACAGCTTCTGTTTCAAATTGGAGGTAGTATCCCTAGAAATCCAAAATATTTCAAAATTTTGACATTTGCAAGATGAAAACAATGAGAAAGCTGAATTGGAAGATCATATAATTATGCATTGATATTTTATTCCTAAAATCAGCATACATGCTGCAATGAATAATAAAGTATGGTTGAAAGGTTCAACCATTTTGCAAGTATAGGTCCTCAATAAGGTTTGTTCAGAAATGAACTCCACAAAAATATAAATATATTAAAAAGTCAAACTATTTTCTAAGACCTGTTTAAATTTCAAAGCTCGTCAATTCTTTTACAGAGAAGACGTTTCCAAAACAAGGTCAAGAGTCAAGAACTATGATGTTTGAGATGATTTGTAATATTAAGATGAAAATGTCGTCAAACAATTTAGAGAGAAAAGATAAACCACCACATCATGTAAGCAAGGCTTTCCCCAAACAAATTCCAGTACAACATAACACTGATGGTCCTCACTTATGTTTCAGGGCTTTAGAAAGTCAAGATAGGGATTGACCAACAATAAACATATCAGCATAACCTAGGGCCTTGGCCAATGGTTATCCCCACCCTTCTTGTAACAAGAGGGTGAGAGTTCAAATATTTGTAATGGCAAAGTAGTATGTGTGAGTTTAAATTCTGTTTAAATTAGCACAAAAAAAAAAACATATCCGCATGTTATGAACCAAGTTAATCAAAGACGTTTATGGGCTTGTAAAAATTCCTTTTCTCCCTCATCACTTCTATCAAAATTCCACCCTGACAACATAATTCCCATAGAGTAAATTTTACGTTGCACATGATTTCTTAATTTGATTTGCACTTCAAGTTAAAGTTCAGTAGATATCTTAATGAAGATATTGAAAGCAAATCAATAAGCAACAAAGCACTGGTGAATACTTATCATGTGAATCCATAACTCAAATATTCACTAAAGATTGGTTTATAATTGTGTGTTAGGTTGTGAATGAGAGCCAACATGATAAACAGGAGTACTTTATAAAGGCTCGCTTTATTGCTTATACCATCTGAAAGAAGTATACTATTTCTCCTAAAAGAAAAAAATGGATATAATAAAGTCTATAAAGAATGCCACATTTCAACAGGAATGCAACTAAGATTCACCACGTCATTTAAACATATTGATGAAAAAGAAATTTCATATTATCCACCCAAAAGAAAAGAAAAGAAAATTCATAAAAAATAACATACACAAGTGGTCTAAGAAGATCAAAACTGCGTAAATAGAAATGCATATTATGAGTTTTAAAATGACTACCGAAAAAGTGGGGAAGAAATAGTAGACATTTAATAATGAAAAGAGATTGTAAAATATAACCAAAATTTACCTTCCTTTCTCGTTTGCTATTGATGCAGCCTCTAAGCGCTTTACAAATTGGGGGAAACCAGGCTCTCAACATAAGTATCTGCTTCAAGACAGCCATCAAACTTGTGAATCTCAGGATTCTTGAATGTGTTATCATTAGCATTGTACAATATTAAGCGCGACTCAAACTCCAGTAAAATATCACCATTCTCTGAAATTCCTAGAGGTTTTGAATACCGATACGTCATTGGTTCATTCAAATACGGGATAGTAACCAATTTCGTCCAAGACTCTCTCACACCATACTCCTTCATTATCCACACATCCATTCGCGTTCTGCCATAATTACAAAGTATACAAAGGGATTCTCCCAAAACCCCCAAGGTCAAATCGTATTCACCTTCTCCATAACTAGGCTGCAAAACTTCCCCATATGTCTCCTTTGCTAAATCAAGAGAAACAATCATCCAAGAATTTGGAGAACCAGAACTAATATCGCGACTAGCAGCCCAATGAAGAGCTCCATTTGCAAACTTACCCGAATCATCCAGCGGAATACCAAAAGGAAAATCCTCAATCCTTCTCCAACAATCAGCCTTTGAGCTATAAACCTTCACCTCAGTTTCATACATACCCACACCCGCATTACGAAAAACACAAAAGATCCCAACAACTTTAAAATCATCACTACAATCATCATAACCAAACCCATATATTATATAACACCCGAATCCTATATTAATATCTGGGCTACGCAATCTTCTTGATTTTCTAGTAGATGGGTTCCACAAAAATATAGAATCCTCTTCAATAGCTAAACAAACCAACCCATTGCAAGAACCCACCACCCAAACTGAATTATATGGAGCTTTCATAGGATAATCAAGCTCAATAGAATCAGTACTGGGCTCATGAAACACAGAGTAAACAGAACAACTCTTGAGGTTAAAGTGAGGGTGTGTGGAGCTTAAAATGAGCCTATGGTGGGTAAATTTAGTGTCTCCAATTGATTTAGCGAGGTGGATTTTGATGAATTGAGGACTAGAAATCAAAGAGAGCCATAACTTTGAAACTGACCTGAATTGCAAGAGAGACTTCACGGGGAGCCTTGAGAGTATCTCGGAGATAATTTCTTCTGGGAGATTAGGGATTGGAACTGAATTCTGCGAGGAACTGGATGTCATTTCATGAGTTTTATTGTCTCTCTTGAACTGTTTCGGAGTTGGGTTTTCATCCATTGTTATGGGGTTTGTTTTCAGAAGAAAAATTGGGGGTGAAATGGAGACGAAGGAAATGAAGAGCCTCGGATCGACTTGATATTTTGGGTTGGTTTATATGAATTGACCCAACGGGTCAATTGGGTTATCAAGTTTAATCCATAATCCACTCATTCTATAAGTACTCCCTTTAATCCTTTATTTCTTTTGCAAGTGACATTTGAAATGGAATATATTTTAAGAAATATAATTAATAGTTTGATTAATTACTTAAATAAATATACTACTATATCAGTAAAAAAAAATTTATTTTGCCTAGTTTCCAAAATTTATTATCGTGAAACATAAATAAAGAAATTTAGTGAATGTAAATATAATTTATTTAATTAAAATTTGTATAAGATATCAACATTATTTTTTTATGTGTACATTGTATAGTTAGAGAGATAGTACGAAAAAAAGCGAGATGGTTATGTACTATTATTCTAATTATTTAATGTGACGCACACTATTTGTATGTAAAAAAAGAGAAAAATATATAAAATAAAAATAAGAGAAAAAGAAAAAAAAAGTTATGAGAGAGTAAGAGAGTAAAGATAGGAATAAAAAAATGAAAAAAAAAAAAAAAGAGAAAAGAGTGACAGAGCTTCAAGAAAGAGCGGTTATTTTTTTTTTTTTTTTCCTTTATAAAATAGATGTTTGCTCCAATCAAAATATTCATAATTTTAGATTGAAAATTGATTTTTGGTAGAAAATCACAATACGCCTAAATTTAGGATTCATTTTTTGGCGATGAAAATTTTCAACATGAACATAAAAGAAAGACAAGGAAGAGTGTGAAAGCTGGAAGAGAGAGAATATTTATTGAATAAGGATATTTTAGTCTTGTGCAAATATTTTTTACTAATACTAGAGTTATTTAATAAGTTCTTTAATTCCTATGCAAAAATCTTAGACGTACAAAAAATAAGATTCAAATTTGACATATAAAAGGTGACGAAATTTCAATCTTAACCATCAAGTTAATACCACCTCCTCATTAGTATCGCTAGAAACTCTTTTTGGTGCCTCTTAAAGCATTAAACACAAAGTTTTGCTATATATTGCGATAATTTTTTACTACATTACGATTGCTACTTATATCAATATATGAAATTAAATATAATTATAAAATTGACCCACTATATTAAATATATCGTTAAAATATTATTAATTGTAATTATTAACTTAACTCATAACTTAAAAAATAATATATAAAATCACAATATATATCATTGTCCTTGAGCAAAAGGCCAGGTGCCTTTTACTCCCTCAGTTCATTTTAAAATTAGAAATATATATAAAAAGCAGTTATTACAAAGGTTTCATCTCCCGGGGCTAAAAAATGCACCAAATATACTAATATTGCAATTCAATAAAATGAGACTAATATTGAAAGGGGTATCAATATTACAAATTATCATCATCACGACTTTTAAAATTACACTTTATAACATCCAAGACTTGTCAAGTCATAAACTCATATGTAGTTGTAATAATACCCATGCAGTAAGAAAAAACATACGGCAACTTAGAAATGGTGAAAGAAGACGGAGAAACCATTATACTGATTTCATCGTCCTTGTTATCAGCCTTGCATTGAAATTTTCAGGAGAAGCTCACAGAGGTCACAAGGGCCTGCAATCAAAACCAAAGCACACGCATAGGCATATGTGTACCAAATAGAAAACTAATACAATGTTTCAGGCCAGTAACATATCATATCAAGGACGGATCCAGAATTTTTTTTCAACCAGGGCAAAGTTTCGCTGTATGAAAATTTCTGAAGCTTCGCTGCTCTGATTCGCCTATTTGCTTTTTTTTCTCCTGCGATCTATCCTTGTATGAATCTGATGATACCCTTTTTAAAAAACTTTCGTGCTTTGGAATTCCTTTTAGACTTTAACTAGGAGGCTGGGTGCAATAAGCTTCATTTAATAAAACAATGGGTTTGACTTAGTAATTATTGGACCTGCCACTTAAAACCAATGGGCTGCTTATTCTCGGTTGGAACCTTGCTGGACCAGGACCAAGTTCATTAGAATTGTTGTTATTTGCGGTCCCATACAAAAGGCAACATGGAGATGGAGTCATGTTTTAAAAAAACAAAGCCTGTAAAAAATTAGGCAAATAAACAAGTCCCCATCTTGCTTGCTACTCCTGTACTCCAACCAGACTACCCATCTCTCATCTCTCTGTCATCATTCAGTTGTCACAGTATCACGCTCTTGTGGGATTAGCCACACTTATTAATTGGCAGAGTAATAGAAGTTCGCCCAGTAGATTTTGGGACCAAATTAGCTTCGGATGAAGGTTTAGAACTGCTGGTGTGGTTGCCGCTGCCGGGGCACTTAGTTGCCGACTTGCCGGAAGAAGAAGCAGAGAAGCAGTGAACGGTCGGCGGCTGCCGGGGCAGTTGCCCAGGTATCCTAAAGAGTGGATCCGTCCCTGAACCATATAGGCATTTATATCATAAGTTTACTAATGACCACTTCAATCTAAAAATCTTCATATGCTGTCCACTTTTATTACAAAGGAAACAGATATATCCTACAACTTCAATGTCATCTGAAAGCAGTAGCACTAAAAATTCAAACCAAAAAAAAAATTAACATTTTCAAGATCACGAGGAGAAAGCAAATGGATACATCCAACAGCTTCTGTTTCAAATTGGAGGTAGTACCCTAGAAATCCAAAATATTTCAAAATTTTGACATTTGCAAGACAATGGAAACAATGAGAAAGTTGAATCAGAAGATCATATAATTATGCATTGATATTTTATTCCTAACATCAGCAACATGCTACAAGAAATAATAAAGTATAGGTCCTCAATAAAGTTTATTCAGAAATGAACTCCACAAAAATATAAATATATTAAAAAGTTAAAATTATTTTCTAAGACCTATTTAAATTTCAAAGCACGTCAATTCTTTTACAGGGTATTGCAAGAAGACGTTTCCAGAACAAGGTCAAGAGTCGAGAACTATGATGTTTGAGATGATTTGCAATATTAAGATGAAAATGTCGTCAAACAATTTAGAGAGAAGATAAACCACCACACCATGTACGCAAACACAAAATATATTAAGGCTTTCCCCAAACAAATTCCAGTACAACATAACACTGATGGTCCACACTTATGTTTCACGGCTTTAGAAAGTCAAGATAGGGATTGACAAACAATAAACATATCCGCATAACCTAAGGCCTTGGCCCAATGGTTATCCCCACTCTTCTTGCACCAAGAGGGTGAGAGTTCAAACATTTGTGATAACAAAGTAGTGTGTGTGAGTTTAAATTCTATCTTAAATGATCAACAAAAAAAACATATCCGCATGTTATGAACCAGGTTAATCAAAGACGTTTATGGGCTTGTAAAAATTCCTTTTATCCCTCATCACCTCTATCAAAATCCCACCCTGACAACATAATTCCCATAGAGTAAATTTTAAGTTGCACATGATTTCTTTATTTGACTTGCACTTCAAGTTAAAGTTCACTAGATATCTTAATGAAGATATCGAAAGTAAATCAATAAGCAACAAAGCACTGGAGAATACTTATCATGTGAATCCATAACTCCAATATTCACTAAGATTGGTTTATAATTGTGTGTTAGATTGTGAATGAGAGCCAACATGATAAATAGGAGTACTTTATAAAGGCTTGCTTTATTGCTTATACCATCCGAAAGAAGTATACTATTTCTCCTAAAAGAAAAAAATGAATATAATAAAGTCTATAAAGAATGCCACATTTCAACAGGAATGCAACTAAGATTCACCGTGACATTTTAACATATTGATGAAGAAGACATCCTACAAACACGAGTTATTTTCATTATTAACACATTTATTTAATGCCACCTTTCTATAGCCAGAAAATAAAAAGAAACTTCATATTATCCAGCCAAGAGAAAAGAAAAGAAAATTCATAAAAAATCCTCCCTCCGTCCCAGGATAAAAGTTTTTATTACTATTTTAGATAGTCCAAAATTAAATGTCTACTTACTTTAAATAATCTATTTTTTAAAATAATTTGCCTATAATATCCTTAGTATTAAATGTCATGTTTCTATTCTCTATACATATTTATGGAGCATCACTAATCATATGCAGAAAACTATGCAATTAAATGAGAATTTAAATATAGACAATTTTATCATTTTATACTCTTTCTTAATATGCGCAAAAAGTCAACCAAGATTTTTATCCAGGGACAGAGGGAGTAATATACATAAGTGGTCTAAGAAGATCAAACCTGCGTAAATAGAAATGCATATTACGAGCTTTAAAAGGACTGCCAAAAAAGTGGGAAGTAAAAGTGGACATTTTATAATGAAAAGAGATTGTAAAATATAACCAAAATTTACCTTCCTTTCTCGTTTGCTATTGATGCTGCCTCTAAGCCCAGCTTTAGAAATTGGGGAAAACCAGGCTCTCAACAAAAGTATCTGCTTCAAGACAGCCATCAAACTTGTAAATCTCAGGATCCTTGAATGTGTTATCATTAGCATTGTACAATATTAACCGGGACTCAAACTCCAGTAAAGTATCACCATTCTCTGAAATTCCTAGTGGTTTCGAATACCAATATGACATTGGTTCATTCAAATACGGGATAGTTAGCAATTTCGTCCAAGACTCTCTCACACCATACTCCTTCATTATACACACATCCATACACATTCTGCCATAATTACAAAGTATACAAAGGGATTCTCCCAAAACCCCCAAGGTCAAATCGTATTCACCTTCTCCATAACTAGGCTGTAAAACTTCCCCATATGTCTCCTTTGCTAAATCAAGAGAAACAATCATCCAAGAATTTGGAGAACCAGAACTAATATCGCGATTAGCAGCCCAAAGAAGAGCTCCATTTGCAAACTTACCCGAATCATCCAGCGGAATACCAAAAGGAAAATCCTCAATCCTTCTCCAACAATCAGCATTTGAGCTATAAACTTTCACCTCAGTTTCATACACACCCGCACAACGAAAAACACAAAAGATTCTAACAACTTTAAAATCATCCCTACAATCATCATAACCAAACCCATATAATATTATATAACACCCAAATCCCATATTAATATCCGGGCTACGCAATCTTCTTGATTTTCCAGTAGATGGGTTCCACAAAAATATAGAATCTTCTTCAATAGCTAAACAAACCAACCATTACAAGAACCCACCGCCCAAACTGAATTATGTGGAGCTTTCATAGGATAATCAAGCTCAATAGCCTCAGTACTGGGCTCATGAAACACAGAGTAAACAGAACAACTCTTGAGGTTAAAGTGAGGGTGTGTGGAGCTTAAAATGAGTTTATGGTGGATAAATTCAGGGTCTCCAATGGATTTAGCGAGGTGGGTTTTGATGAATTGAGGACTAGAAATCAAAGAGAGCCATAACTTTGAAACTGACCTGAATTGCAAGAGAGACTTCACGGGGAGCCTTGAGAGTATATCGGAGATAATTTCTTCTGGAAGATTAGGGATTGGAACTGAATTCTGCGAGGAACTGGATGTCATTTCATGAGTTTTATTGTCTCTCTTGGGTTGTTTCTGAGTTGGGTTTTCATCCATTGTTATGGGGTTTGTTTTCAGAAGAAAAATTGGGGGTGACATGGAGACGAAGGAAATGAAGAGCGTCGGATCGACTTGATATTTTGGGTTGGTTTATATAAATTGACCCAATGGGTCAATTGGGTTATCAAGTTTAATCCATAATCCACTCATTCTATAAGTACTCCCTTTAATCCTTTATTTCTGTTGCAAATAGTCATGCACAGCGAATTGTCTTGGCCTGATTCGGTCCGAATCTGTTTAATCTTGGTCATTGACCAGGTCGAATTGACTCATTGACTTTCGGCCCACAGGTGAGATTAGGCCAAATTTAGTGTTCGAAAAGAGGATTTATTGAGACCTGCAGGTCAGACTGGTAAGATTGAATCTATTCAAAAAATTTTATAGTAATTTTAAATATTATAAAAATACCAATTAAAATTTTTAACTTAATTAATGTATTAATTAAAAGTATAACTTATAACTTACAATAATAAATTAAAATATTATATAATTTTAAAGATATTGTATTATTTTATACTATCATTAATAATAATAAAATTATTATTTTTTATTATTATTATCTTACAAATGACTTTCTAATTTTTACGCTAAGTATTTATTAAAATGAAGATGCAACAAAAGGTCTGCAAAAAGTGTAGGTTGCTAGTTAGAAAAAAAAAATCTTATATATTACGCTACCCAATCTGTTTTCATAAATTTATTTATTCGTGCATAAATAAATATGTATGAATGAAGTTATTAAAAGAAGTTAATTTTATTTATTTTATTGAATGAGTTGTCACAAATATGACGTTTTTGTCTTTAGTGAGAGAATTGAAATAACAAAAAAAGAAAATTGACAAGTTGGGACAAGTTTTGGGTGAATCAGGCCGAGCATCGAGTCAAGCCAGGGTGGAGCCGAATTTGAGTAAAAAAAATGTGACATGTTCGTGGTCTCTAGGCTGGGCCGAGTCGGAGTAAGCCTTAATCAGGTCGGACCAAGGCCAAGCCACAGACTATTTGTGCACCACTAGTCAAGTGACATTTGAAATGGAATATATTTTAAGAAATATAATTATTAGTTTGATTAATTACGAGAAATATACTATTTATGTTTAAATTTTTACTATTTATGCTACACTATAACTAAATAAAATTATTTAGTTTAGTATCCAAAATTGATTATAGTGAAACATAAATAAAGAAATTTAATGAATGTAAATATAATTAATTCCATCTCAACCCTTTCTCCCAAATTTTTCTTAGGCATTTGTGACGACCCCAAATCCGGGTTCCATAACCTCGAGTTTGGTTCTCACTATTCAACACATTACTAACAATTAAATACATACATTGCATTTAAATATCGCGGAATAATACATATTGGTTCCCTTCAAAAGGTTACAATACCAGGGTCTATCAACCTTAACATAATAACAGTTCCTATCACAAGGAATTACAAAAGGTTTAACAACCGTAAATACATAATTAAAGATTTAATTAGCATGCATAAGCTAACTTAAGCTCTGACTTTTCCTTTTCCCTTATCCTTCTTTGAGCAATCAGGATTATCTGAAAAATGGTTCATGATATAGCAAGAATGAGCAACTAGTTTGCTCAGCAAGTTTAGAACAATCATATAGATTTAATATATCATGAACGAATGAGAAATGTCATCAATGGTTCAACAATAGATATAACAATTGTGAATGAAACAGGATTCGAATTTTAATAAACAGAATATTTGAATCTTAAAATGCTGAGTGGTCACTAAGGACCCTGAACTAACGAGGGTATAATAGAGTTTCCTCTGACCCTTTGAGTTGTTTGGTTTTCAAGGGGATCAACCTATTCAACCCGCTGTATATGCATTACATTTAGTCACTGGCGCCCAAAGTCGGTTTCCCGACACAAAATCCCCTAATTTAGGGTTGTTCAATTCTCAGACTTAATATAAGATATCCGCACCCAACAATGGTTTGGATAAGCTTTTAAAAGTATTCAAGTATTGAA
This sequence comes from Hedera helix, assembly GCA_947179155.2. NCBI lineage: Eukaryota > Viridiplantae > Streptophyta > Magnoliopsida > Apiales > Araliaceae > Hedera > Hedera helix. The sequence goes on from OX359279.1 coordinate 30,610,418, forward strand.
TTTATAAACGAAATGTCTAGCTGAACTATTAGCTTTTGACATTTTTAATACAGTTCATGAATCAAGAACTAATAAGCTTCAAGTGCACTAAGTGCGATTGTATAAACAATATGGATGTGGAATAATTTTAAATAATTAAACCACTTCAAGCTTTAACAATAAATACAAGTATGGAAACTTGTTCAACGATAATAATTGAGTAGGGTTAGAGAACTTGCCTGTTTGCTCAGCTACTATAATTGTCTAGCTTTAACTAACTTGCTTTGAAAGACCTAACATTAATAAAGTCGGTCTAATAATTAGTACGACGTATTTGCATAACTATACGTTTAATAACGAACTTATTTACCACATAAGTACTAACACATAAATTACATTAGTCAAAACAATATTATTAACCTTATAGACCCTCAATCATATTAGGTTAATAATTTAATAAGTTAGAAAATATTTTTCTTAAGTGTTGGACACTTATTAAACCTTTAAACAACTTATTATAATTGTTTAATTAAATTCAATTTATTTTATTAACTCAATCTCTTTTTAATTACTATTTAATATTGATTAAATAGAAATTAATTAATTAACTCTAGTTATTATTTAAAATAAATAATAACTAATTGTACTTACTTATTATTTAATTATAATTAAATAATAAATAATTATTAACTTAGTTTTAACCTTCTTTAATTTAATGTTAATCAACCAATAATTAACCAAGTAATTAACCTTACTTATTATTTAATTAAGGAAATTAAATAATAGTTTACTAATCTTAATCCTCTTTAATTATTATTTAATGTCAATTAAATAATAATTAATTGTTTAATTAATTTTAATTATTATTTAAGGTTAAATAATAATCAAATCATTCTTATTTATTATTTAAATTAAATAATAAATTATTACTCTAATAACTTAATTTCCATTAATCGTTATTTAATGCTAATTAAATAATAATTAATTACCTAATTATCCTTATTTATTATTTAATAATATTTAAATAATAAATAATAAATTTATAAATTTTATCTCTCTTTAAGTATTATTTAATAGGCATTAAATAATAATTGCTAATTTATCATCTTTATTTATTATTAACATTTAAAATAATAAATAAATAATAAATTTATTTAACTTAACCATGGTTTAGCTAACTAGTTTAATATTTAAAATATTTAAATATTAAACTTAATGAAAAATATCCTCCCCAATATTATTTTTGTATTATTATTATTTTTGTTATAATTTTAAATTAATTTTTAAATATTTAAATTAATTAAAATTAACCCGAATGACATTTTCGTAATTAAGTTGAAAATCGGACCGATGGCAGTTTCGTAAATAATCAGAAAACTGATCCGAGGGCAAAATGGTAATTCTGCCAAGAAAAACACGGAGGGACATAAATGTAATTTTGCCGAAAAACTAAATACCGCGCATTGCGCGCGTTACAGATTTTCACGGCCCAAAACGACGCCGTTTTTGAGAAGCCGGAAACGGCTTCCGCGAGTACGCGCGGAGTGATTTCTCGCAGAAGCCAAACGACGTCGTTTGGCTCCGCGTTTTTTTTCCAGCAAAAGCTTCCGCGCATTGCGCGCACTGTTCCTAATATTTTTCCTTTTAGCAGACCGTGAACAGTGCTCCGACATACACATTTTAAATAAAAATATACCTTCAATAAATCTTTAACTCTTCAATAAAAATCCAAAAAAAATACTAATCACCTTATATTAATTTATAACATGAAAAAAAATAATTTTTCGTGATTTAATATCATTATTTTTTTATAAGAAATTTTACATCACATAAACTACCATAAATCATATCTTTTTGTATAAAACTCCATTTTGAGTGATTCAAACTTTGTTTTTCTCATGATTTAATGTTCTATAATATTAGAACATCAAACCTAAGTTTTATAAAAAATATTTTTGGTCATGAATTCCAAAACTTGTTTACACACTATTAAATACATATTTTAGCATATAAAATATACCAAAATACAAACCGAACATATTAAACTCAAGCATGACATAAATATTACCACTATACATTAATAACCATATTAACATGTTTATACTAACATGATGATTTATTTAATTTAAAAACAAAACTTCATTTAAAATAACCATTACCTTGATTTAATGGTTATTCTTTTTTTTCTCCCAAAATATGTCGTGAATCTAGAAGACATAAACTAGCTTAGCACTCCTTCTCCTTCTCTTGCTCTCTCTCAAAATATTTTGCTCTCAAACTCTCTCTTTTGATTTTTGGAGCAAAATGAAATAATATCTATCAACTTTTCAAGTATACTTGAAAAATTAGTAGATACACATAATGTATCTAATAATTTTGACCACTACAAGCTAGCTATTGGATACTTACACAAGTTAACAAGTCATGACTTGGTTGGTGAAAAGAAGCATGGTTCATGTACTTGAAAAAAATAAAACAAGCAATCCTTTTAATTAAATAAATGAAAAATCAAATAATAATAATAATAATAATAATAATAATAATAATAACAATACACTCTCTCTCATCCTTCTTGTATGCTTCGGCTGATCTTTTTTTTTTTTGTCCCAAATTCAAAGTCACATTTCACTTTTTAAACAATTAATAGTTAATTTAAGTATTTTCCAAGTGGGCCAATCATTGGGCTTTAATTTAAAATACCAATTGGGCTTCTATTAAATTGTTTGGGCTACTAAATTGTCAAATTTTATTATTCCCCACTTGGGCTACTAATTGACCCATGTTGGGCTAATTTAATAATTTACACATTAATTATTCAATCCATGGTTAAATAAATAATTAGATTGAATAAATAATTAAATATTCTAACCCATAAGTATTAAATTACTAAATGGACTAATAAATATTATTATTAATATTTCACATTATTTACATTAATTAATAATCATATTAATTAATTTATTATATTTAATTAACTCATTATATTCAATTTAATTGAATATTTAATTAATAGGAAACTTATCAATTATTTTGATATTAAAACTTTAGGGTTTGTTCACTAATTTAATAACATATTAGTGACCTCCTTTAATTAATTTTAGTAATTAATTACATAATTATTTAATCACATAATTAATTAATCACATAAAAAGATTTAAATAATCTCGTAAAAATAACTCGTTGGAAATTAAATTAATAAAGATGTGAAAATTCTAGGACATTACATTCTCCCCTCCTTATAAAAATTTCGTCCTCGGAATTGTAAAAATAAGGTTATTCAAATAAAAACGGGTAATTTGCCCTCATTTCCTCCTCTAATTCCCACGTAGCTTCTTCAATGGCGTGATTCCTCCAAAGTACTTTGACAGAATGAATTATCTTATTTCTCAGTTTCTGTTCCTTCCTATCGAGTATCTGAACATGAACTTCTTCATATGATAAGTCCTTCCCGACTTGAATTGGTTCATAGCATATAACGTGCTTGTAGTATGGTTTGTATGGCCGCAATACTGACACGTGAAACACATTGTGAATATGTTCCAATTCAGGAGGTAAAGCTACCTCGTATGCTACTTCACCCACTCTCCTCAATATTTCGAACGGTCCTATGAACCTTGGACTCAGTTTCCCCTTCTTTCCAAACCTGATCTTCCCTTTCCAGGGAGATACCTTAATGAACACAAAACTCCCCACTTCGAAGTCTCGTTTCTGTCGATGTAAATCGGCGTATTTCTTTTGACGGTCTTGAGCTGCTACTAGCCGAGCTCTTATTACCTTGATAATTTCTACCGTCTGTTGAACCAATTCTGGCCCCAACAGTCGGCGTTCTCCTACCTCATCCCAACATAGAGGTGTTCTGCATTTTCTGCCATATAAAGCTTCGTAAGGCGGCATACCTATGCTTGCATGATAACTGTTGTTATATGCAAACTCAACTAGTGGTAGATGGATTTCCCAACTGCCCTTGAAATTCATCACGCAGACCCTGAGCATATCTTCCAATGTCTGAATTGTTCTTTCACTTTGCCCATCAGTCTGCGGATGATACGCTGTACTCATTCTCAACTGTGTCCTCAATCTCTCCTGAAGACTTCTCCAAAATTTTGACGTGAAGCGCGGATCTCTGTCTGACACAATCGATACCGGCACCCCATGTCTTGAAACTATCTCTTTGATGTACAATTTGGACAACTGATCCAAACTGAACCTAATCTTGATCGGCAAAAAGTGCGCTGACTTTGTTAGCTGATCCACAATCACCCAAATTGCGTCATATCCCTTCTGTGTTGCTGGAAGTCCTACCACAAAATCCATTGTGATATGCTCCCATTTCCACTCAGGAATTTCTAACGGCTGTAACAATCCACTTGGTCTCTGATGTTCGGCCTTTACCCTTTGACAAGTTAGGCATCGACTGACACATTCTGCAACCTCCCTTTTTAAATTCGGCCACCAAAAATGCTGACGTAGATCTTGATACATCTTCGTACTCCCCGGATGTATCGAGTATCTCGTACTGTGGGCCTCTTGCAAAATTTCCTCTCGTAATTCAGGCACTAGCGGTACCCAAACACGATTTTCAAATCTCAGCAATCCCATGCTATCAATTTTAAACTTGACCTCTTCTCCATCGGTCATCCTCTTCCGGATTCTGTCACACTCCTCATCTTTGTCTTGAGCCTCTTTCACCCTATCTAACAAGGTTGGGCTCACCTCGACTTCTAATGACTCGTTTGAACTTCTCACTTCCAACTCCATTCGAGCCATCTCTTGAACCAATTGTTCTTGATCTGTCAATATGAACAATTTCTCCCTGCTCTTTCTACTCAGAGCATCCGCTACTACGTTGGCCTTGCCGGGATGATATAGAATTTCACAATCATAATCTTTGATCAATTCCAACCATCTCCGTTGCCTCATATTCAACTCCTTCTGTGTGAAGATATACTTTAGACTCTTATGGTCTGTGAATATCTCACATTTCTCTCCATACAAATAATGCCTCCAAATTTTAAGGGCAAACACTACCGCTGCCAATTCCAAGTCGTGGGTAGGATATCCCTTCTCATAATCTTTTAATTGTCTGGACGCATACGCAACGACTTTGCCGTTTTGCATAAGCACACAGCCAAGCCCCTTGTGCGATGCATCACTGTAGACCGTAAAACCTCCTGTATCGTCTGGTAAGGTCAATACAGGTGCTTCACTAATTCTTTTCTTTAACTCCTGAAAACTTTCCTCACACTTCTCCGTCCACACGTATTTCACCGTCTTTCTTGTTAAGTTGGTCAACGGTGTTGCTATCTTTGAGAAGTCTTGAATGAACCTCCGATAGTAACCCGCTAACCCTAAGAAACTTCTTACTTCTGTCGGCGTCCTTGGTTGTTCCCAATTCATTACCGATTCAACCTTCGCCGGATCAACCGAAACTCCCTCCTTGTCAATAACATGACCTAAAAATTGAACTCTTTCCAACCAGAATTAACACTTTGAAAACTTAGCGTACAACCGCTCCTTCCGTAAAATCTCCAACACCAATCTTAGGTGTTCAGCATGCTCTTCCTCCGTTTTGGAATACACCAAAATATCGTCAATGAACACGACTACAAATTTATCCAAGTATTGCTTGAATATTCTGTTCATCATGTCCATAAATGCGGCTGGCGCATTCGTTAGTCCAAACGACATCACCAGAAACTCATAATGCCCATATCGAGTTCTGAATGCCGTCTTGGGTACATCCTCCTTCCTGACTTTCAACTGATGATAACCAGTCCTTAAGTCAATCTTTGAAAAGTACTTCGCCCCTTTCAATTGATCGAAAAGATCGTCAATTCATGGTAACGGGTACTTGTTCTTAATTGTCACCTTATTCAGCTCTCTATAATCCATACACAATCTCATCGATCCATCCTTCTTCTTTACAAACAGCACCGGTGCTCCCCATGGAGAAACACTTGGCTGAATGTACTTATTATCTAACAACTCCTGCAATTGCACCATCAATTCCTTCAGTTCTACCGGAGCCATCCTATATGGTGCTTTCGATATCGGTGCTGTCCCCGGTACTAAATCAATCACAAATTCTATCTCCCTGTCCGGCGGTAAACCCGGCAGTACATCTGGAAAAACATCCATAAATTCCCTAACTACTGGTATTTGCTCCATCCCGGGACTCACCACTTGTGTGTCAACCACATGAGCCAAATACCCTACACAACTTTTCTTCAATAATTTCTTGGCTTGCATCATCGTCAGACAAGAAGACTGTCTTGACGATTTGCTGCCATAAAATACGACCTTAGACTTATTTGGTGTCTTAAGGTGTATGCACTTCTTCTGACAATCAATTATCGCCCCGTGGTTAAACAACCAATCCATCCCAAGTATTACATCAAATTCCCCCAAACGTATTGGAATTAGATTCACATTTAATTTCTGACCCCTGATTTCAGCACAACAATTTCTATGTATGTACTCTACCGGAATCACTTCTTTATTAGCAACTTCTATGTTCATTGAGTTTTCTAGTTTGTCCCTAGGCAACTCTAATCGTCTAGCGAAATCATCAGACACAAATGAACAGGTAGCACCCGAATCAAACAATACATAAGCATTTATATTATTGATCGGAATAATACCTGACACCACGTCCTTTGACCCCACGGCATCCTGTACCGTCATATTGAAAGTCCGGGTTGTCGGCTTGTTCTGTGGTACCGGTCCCCCGATAGCCAATTTGCTGTTATTGCCCTTGTAGCCGCTACCCCCTTCATTCTTCTTCTTAGGGCAATCCTTTATCAGGTGGTCAGATGCTCCGCAAGAAAAGTATCTCACTTTCTTTGGGAGGGGACAATTTGGAGAAATATGTCCCACCTGACCACAATTGTAGCACGTGTTCTTGCCTTTTCTGCACTCCCCGAAATGATTCTTTCCACAAATATTGCATGCTGGCTTTTTCTGAACACTTCCTTGTTGATTCCCCGAGCTCTTGTCGTTACTGTTGTCCCATTTGCGCTTATTGCTGTTATTGTTATTATTGCCTCCACTGTTGCTATTCTTGCTTCCCCCTTCATTTTTCTTCTTGTTTCTCTCCTAGTTGTACTTGGTTAACGCGTCGCTTCCTCCTTCAGCAATGATTGACTTCTCTAGCAAAGTTGCGAACGAGTCAATCTGCAGTACTGCTACCTTGTTGAATATCCAAGGTCTCAATCCATTCTCGAACCTCTTGGCCTTGCGTTCCTCCGTGTCTACCTGATGTGGAGCGAACCTGGCCAGCTCATTAAATTTTGCCGCGTACTCCGGTACCGACATGTTCTCCTGTTTTAGTTCTAGAAACCTTACCTCCATCCTACTTTTCATACTTTTCGGGAAATAATTCTCGTCGAATATTTCCTTAAATTTTGTCCAGGGCACCACACCATCCCCAGCCCTATTCTGATTGGCTTCTCACCAGAAATTGGCTTCGCCCTTCATCATGTAGGTAGCAAAGATTGTCTTTTGCTCCTCAGCCACTCTTGCGATAACGAACGCTTTCTCTATCTCCTTTATCCAAGACTGGGCCTCTATCGGGTCCGACGTTCCCCTAAACTCTGGCGGTTCCACCGCTTTAAAATCTTTGAAATTTGCTAACTGAGTTGGTGGTGGTGGTGGTGGTGGATTTGCTACAACAGGGTGTCTGTGTTGCATTGCCTCAGCTAGCATGTCGACGAAGTTTTGCATAGGGTCTACGTTGTGTCCCCCCTGGTCATTGTTAACTGACTCTTCTACCCCCTGGTTCCTTGGTGGTTGTCTACGTGGCGGCATTTTCTGTTATAAACAAAAATTTACATTATTATACTGTTTACATCATTTTTCATCTCATTACTTTGTATCTTAGGCAATATTTAGCTAAAATACAAATAATTATTTCAACACACATATAAACATAAATTTGACTGCATTTATATTCATATGCTAAAACAGTAGTGCATAGCACTTTACATCGACAGCATACTGCTATAAATGCTTCTATCCCTGAGAAGCTACAAAAGATGGGATCTGACATATCCTACAACTTCCTAGAGTTGGGATTTAGTGACATATTAACCCTCTAATAAAACAAAAGTTGGGTTCTACAGCATCTATTTACATACGAAATTAGAAAACAACTACTATTACTACTGAATGCGCATCCCCCTACGGATCGCGTCGTCATACTCCTCATCCCCGATGGCCATCACCACACTCCTGCTGATGGTGTGCATAGACTGGCCCTCCTCAGCTGGGTAGTAGTGCACCCTGCTCTGAAGCCTACCATATGAAGATCGGTAGACATAGCTAAGTCTATCCGTCCTCACCCGCTTCTCGCGGACCTCCTCCTCTAGCTCCATTATCTGACCATGAGTAGCATCCCGCTGTCTCTCCATCTCTATACGGTCCTCTATCGCCTCCTGCCAGTGTGCACGGATGGCGACCTTCTCTGCCTGAACCTGCTGAACCTTCAGCTCAGCCTCGGCTAACCTAGTCTCAGCTACTGCTAACTTAGCCTGCAGCTCCACATCCTGATCTACCAGCTGATGTGTCAGCACTGCAAAGTGCCCCACCGAATCCTCGTACTCCTATATCTGATCCTCAAGTCCTACAATCCTCTCCTTCATCTCTGTGTTCTCGCCAGAGTACTGATAAGCCGCATCCCTATACTGATCCTCCATGTGCTGGTGGGTCAGATTCTGCTCCTCTAGATGCTGGACCCTTGCCTCCAGCCCCTCGTTCCTATTGGTCAGTCCCTCTATGATGTCAGCGGCAGTGGTGCCCATGCCATCAGCTGACTCCTCCTCCTCAGACTCCTCTGACTCGGCCTCATCCTCACTGTAAGGCCTCATGACTCCGCCCCAGACGGGCTCCACATGATCCCCCTCTTCAGGATCCGACTCTGGCTCCTCTACAGGTGCAGCCACCAGCGGCTGTGCAGTATCCATATGGATATCAATATAGTCCTCCTCAGCAGTGCGACTCAACTGTCCGATCTCTGTCATCCTATATCTTAAAAAATAACACACGTTAGTACAACAATAAAATATATTCACTGATGAAATGAAATGATATTTTATCATGTACATCTCGGCTCGATGAATTTTCTCAATCCATCTCCAAAAATACACAACATGATGAATCTCCCCGATTCATCTCCTAACGCACTCGATATGAGTTTAATACTAAGGTTATAACTTAGGTTTCGCAAATCCTAACGTTTCTAACCTACAGCTCTGATACCAACCTGTGACGACCCCAAATCCGGGTTCCATAACCTCGAGTTTGGTTCTCACTATTCAACACATTACTAACAATTAAATACATACATTGCATTTAAATATCGCGGAATAATACATATTGGTTCCCTTCAAAAGGTTACAATACCAGGGTCTATCAACCTTAACATAATAACAGTTCCTATCACAAGGAATTACAAAAGGTTTAACAACCGTAAATACATAATTAAAGATTTAATTAGCATGCATAAGCTAACTTAAGCTCTGGCTTTTCCTTTTCCCTTATCCTTCTTTGAGCAATCAGGATTATCTGAAAAATGGTTCATGATATAGCAAGAATGAGCAACTAGTTTGCTCAGCAAGTTTAGAACAATCATATAGATTTAATATATCATGAACGAATGAGAAATGTCATCAATGGTTCAACAATAGATATAACAATTGTGAATGAAACAGGATTCGAATTTTAATAAACAGAATATTTGAATCTTAAAATGCTGAGTGATCACTAAGGACCCTGAACTAACGAGGGTATAATAGAGTTTCCTCTGACCCTTTGAGTTGTTTGGTTTTCAAGGGGATCAGCCTATTCAACCCGCTGTATATGCATTACATTTAGTCACTGGCGCCCAAAGTCGGTTTCCCGACACAAAATCCCCTAATTTAGGGTTGTTCAATTCTCAGACTTAATATAAGAAATCCGCACCCAACAATGGTTTGGATAAGCTTTTAAAAGTATTCAAGTATTGAATTTATAAACGAAATGTCTAGCTGAACTATTAGCTTTTGACATTTTTAATACAGTTCATGAATCAAGAACTAATAAGCTTCAAGTGCACTAAGTGCGATTGTATAAACAATATGGATGTGGAATAATTTTAAATAATTAAACCACTTCAAGCTTTAACAATAAATACAAGTATGGAAACTTGTTCAACGATAATAATTGAGTAGGGTTAGAGAACTTGTCTGTTTGCTCAGCTACAATAATTGTCTAGCTTTAACTAACTTGCTTTGAAAGACCTAACATTAATAAAGTCGGTCTAATAATTAGTACGACGTACTTGCATAACTATACGCTTAATAACGAACTTATTTACCACATAAGTACTAACACATAAATTACATTAGTCAAAACAATATTATTAACCTTATAGACCCTCAATCATATTAGGTTAATAATTTAATAAGTTAGAAAATATTTTTCTTAAGTGTTGGACACTTATTAAACCTTTAAACAACTTATTATAATTGTTTAATTAAATTCAATTTATTTTATTAACTCAATCTCTTTTTAATTCCTATTTAATATTGATTAAATAGAAATTAATTAATTAACTCTAGTTATTATTTAAAATAAATAATAACTAATTGTACTTACTTATTATTTAATTATAATTAAATAATAAATAATTATTAACTTAGTTTTAACCTTCTTTAATTTAATGTTAATCAACCAATAATTAACCAAGTAATTAACCTTACATATTATTTAATTAAGGAAATTAAATAATAGTTTACTAATCTTAATCCTCTTTAATTATTATTTAATGTCAATTAAATAATAATTAATTGTTTAATTAATTTTAATTATTATTTAAGGTTAAATAATAATCAAATCATTCTTATTTATTATTTAAATTAAATAATAAATTATTACTCTAATAACTTAATTTCCATTAATCGTTATTTAATGCTAATTAAATAATAATTAATTACCTAATTATCCTTATTTATTATTTAATAATATTTAAATAATAAATAATAAATTTATAAATTTTATCTCTCTTTAAGTATTATTTAATAGGCATTAAATAATAATTGCTAATTTATCATCCTTATTTATTATTAACATTTAAAATAATAAATAAATAATAAATTTATTTAACTTAACCATGGTTTAGCTAACTAGTTTAATATTTAAAATATTTAAATATTAAACTTAATGAAAAATATCCTCCCCAATATTATTTTTGTATTATTTTTATTTTTGTTATAATTTTAAATTAATTTTTAAATATTTAAATTAATGAAAATTAACCTGAATGGCATTTTCGTAATTAAGTTAAAAAACCGGACCGAAGGCAGTTTCGTAAATAATCAGAAAACTGATCCGAGGGCAAAATGGTAATTCTGCAAAGAAAAACACGGAGGGGCATAAATGTAATTTCGCCGAAAAAGTAAATACCGCGCATTGCGCGCGTTACAGATTTTCACGGCCCAAAACGACGCCGTTTTTTAGAAGCCGGAAACGGCTTCCGCGCGTACGCGCGGAGTAATTTCTCGCAGAAGCCAAACGACGTCGTTTGGCTCCGCGTTTTTTTTCCAGCAAAAGCTTCCGCGCATTGCGCGCACTGTTCCTAATATTTTTCCTTTTAGCAGACCGTGAACAGTGCTCCGACATACACATTTTAAATAAAAATATACCTTCAATAAATCTTTAACTCTTCAATAAAAATCCAAAAAAATTACCAATCACCTTATATTAATTTATAACATGAAAAAAATAATTTTTCATGATTTAATATCATTATTTTTTTATAAGAAATTTTACATCACATAAACTACCATAAATCATATCTTTTTGTATAAAACTCCATTTTGAGTGATTCAAACTTTGTTTTTCTCATGATTTAATGTTCTATAATATTAGAACATCAAACCTAAGTTTTATAAAAAATATTTTTGGTCATGAATTCCAAAACTTGTTTACACACTATTAAATACATATTTTAGCATATAAAATATACCAAAATACAAACCGAACATATTAAACTCAAGCATGACATAAATATTACCACTATACATTAATAACCATATTAACATGTTTATACTAACATGATGATTTATTTAATTTAAAAACAAAACTTCATTTAAAATAACCATTACCTTGATTTAATGGTTATTCTTTTTTTTCTCCCAAAATATGTCGTGAATCTAGAAGACATAAACTAGCTTAGCACTCCTTCTCCTTCTCTTGCTCTCTCTCAAAATATTTTGCTCTCAAACTCTCTCTTTTGATTTTTGGAGCAAAATGAAATAATATCTATCAACTTTTCAAGTATACTTGAAAAATTAGTAGATACACATAATGTATCTAATAATTTTGACCACTACAAGCTAGCTATTGGATACTTACACAAGTTAACAAGTCATGACTTGGTTGGTGAAAAGAAGCATGGTTCATGTACTTGAAAAAAATAAAACAAGCAATCCTTTTAATTAAATAAATGAAAAATCAAATAATAATAATAATAATAATAATAATAATAATAATAACAATACACTCTCTCTCATCCTTCTTGTATGCTTCGGCTGATCTTTTTTTTTTTTGTCCCAAATTCAAAGTCACATTTCACTTTTTAAACAATTAATAGTTAATTTAAGTATTTTCCAAGTGGGCCAATCATTGGGCTTTAATTTAAAATACCAATTGGGTTTCTATTAAATTGTTTGGGCTACTAAATTGTCAAATTTTATTATTCCCCACTTGGGCTACTAATTGACCCATGTTGGGCTAATTTAATAATTTACACATTAATTATTCAATCCATGGTTAAATAAATAATTAGATTGAATAAATAATTAAATATTCTAACCCATAAGTATTAAATTACTAAATGGACTAATAAATATTATTATTAATATTTCACATTATTTACATTAATTAATAATCATATTAATTAATTTATTATATTTAATTAACTCATTATATTCAATTTAATTGAATATTTAATTAATAGGAAACTTATCAATTATTTTGATATTAAAACTTTAGGGTTTGTTCACTAATTTAATAACATATTAGTGACCTCCTTTAATTAATTTTAGTAATTAATTACATAATTATTTAATCACATAATTAATTAATCACATAAAAAGATTTAAATAATCTCGTAAAAATAACTCGTTGGAAATTAAATTAATAATTTAATTAATAAAGATGTGGAAATTCTAGGACATTACAGCATTAGGGTAAAATATATTTCTAAAATTGAACCAGAGTAAGATAGGTTTTCAAGAAAAAAATATTGAAAATTTTTTATGCGCAAAAATATGTATAAATGCATTATGGTAAAATATATCTTTAAAATCGAACCATAGTAAAATAGGTTTTCAAGAAAAAAAATATTGAAAATTTTATATGCATAAATATTTGTACAGAAATATTATTACCCTATATATTAATATTAAAAATGATATAAAAAGTTAAATAAACTTTATTAATAATTTAAATGGTACAACTCACATTCTATTTTTACTTCTTTATGTGAAGAGGAGAAGCAAAAAGATGAATATAATCACTAATAGAGTAATAATCATAAGGATAAGGATTTTCAGTGACAGATTAATTTTATAATTAGTTATTTCAACCATCTCAAATATTAATTAATTAAAAATATTTTTTTAAAATATGCCTCACTTTAATATCAATTATTACAAATTATGAAAAAGTCACATCTTAAAAGTTAGTTATTAAAATTGAAGAACCCAATATTTATAAACACTCCAAATTAAAGTCTAATTTTTTTCGATGCGAGACACTAGTCACATTCCTTATAATTAAGATTGTAATATCTTTCTCTTATTTAATTACACATGCCAACATTATTATAATAACTAGTACGGTAGTACCCTACGCATATGTGCAATTTACGAATATATTTCACAATTGTTATAATTTGATGTATACTAATATTTGAATATAAAAAATTGGAGTTGATAAAGATATCATGTGAGAGAATTTAAAAGGTAATAGAGAGTGTAAGATAGAGGAGAAAGTTAAAAAATAAGAGAAAATATAATTGTTGTTGAAAAACACAATAATTAAAGTATTTTTTAATTATAAATTGTAATCCAAAATCACCACGGTTGCTAAAATTTCATGATTTTTTAAATAAAAATAATAATAATCCTCTTTAAAAAATATAAAAGTAATAATAATATAATAACAATATTATTATTATCTATCTATTTATATCTATACTATAAAGTAATCGTTTTTTGGTATTAACAATTTTGTGAAGTTTTTTTTTTATATTTTTCTTTTTATTCTTTCTATCCCTATTATTTCTCTTAAATAGACAATTATTTTTTCATTCTACTTAAAGAAATATACTATTTACGTTTAATTTTTTATTATTTATGCTACATTACATGTAAAAAAAATGTTTAGTACGGTATCCAAAATTTATTATAATGAAACGTAGATAAAGAAATTTAGTGAATGTAAATATAATTTATTTAATTAAAATTTGTATAAGATGTCAACATTACAGATCCATTAACTAAAGCATTTACTAAAACAATTTGATTAACTAAAATATTTAATTAAAATATAAAGATGGTAGACTCTTAGAACAGTATTACAGATCCATTAGCTAAAGCATTTACTAAGCAATTTGTACGCCACTTAGAGAAGAATGATATAGGGATACCAAAGGGCGATTGGCTTTAGTGCAAGTGGGAGATTGAAAGTAGTATGCCCTCAAGCCAATTACATTTGATGTGATAAACATATACTTTGTAATCTTGTTCATTTATTAATAAAAGTATCAAGGCATTTCTTTATTCATGATTAATTACTTGAATTAATCAAATGGATAAACCCATAGTTTTCGAGCAATGCTTTTAGAACCATGATGAGGATCATGCTAATGAGATCTAAATTCAAGATAGCTCAAAACTAAAATTGTTCCTAATCGTTGGATCACTAAAAAGGGGATTAGTAGATCCGGATAGATTGGTACATACTATGCTTGCTCTTATGAAGAGGATGATTGATCTCATAATCATTTGTGTAGAGACACTAAAACAAGTATGTAGGTGCTTATTAGAGAATAAGTTCACTGAACGTGACTCGCTCAAGGAACACCTAATGGAGTTTTACTCGTCTGTCAATAGGAGTTCCTTATGTGATAGTCGTACAAGTGATCCTTAGACTTGAGATCATCTTAGTATCTTGTGTGTACTAAGTTATACTTTGACATATTCCTTAAGACCTATTGGTATATCAAAGGATGTGCTTGGGTATAATAAGGTACACATGGAGATAGATGAATGGTCAACAAAGGATCTACCACTTCCAGTAAAGGGAGAGAATGTCCTATGCGATTCAATAAGTGACAACTCAGAAATCCCTGGCCAGGGTTGAATGGAATTAGAAAGGAGTTTCTAATTTACATTAACTAGAGTTGTGTATTTGTGAATTGAAATGCATATAATCAAATAAATAAGACTTGACAGAAATTCCGTGTCTTATATTTGATTGGGACATTGTGTGGTAGAAGGATTGAATTGTACGGTAACTATTTGCTGAAAGATTCTTTTACGATTAAATGTTGAAATCTATATTATCTGGAAAGTCGACTAATCGCTAAGGGGGCTTACCCTTATTGTGGAATAATTATTTATTCTGAATTAAAGAGTTAATTCGTAATAAATGAATTAGAATTGTTCTAATTTATTTATTATACAACCGGTTTAATATGGAGAACCTAAAGGGTCACACCGCAAAAGAGTAATATTTATTTTAGAAGTGGATGGCATAATCGTAATAATAAATTAAGTATATTTAATTTATACTATGGTGATAGAATAAATTAAATAGCTTAATATTTATAATTTAGTATTTTAGAAATACTAATTATAAATTAATAAGAGGAGTCTTATTATTATTATTATTACTATTATTATTATTACTACTAGTATTATTATTTAGTTTCTAAATGGTTTAGGAATTAATTAATAAGTAGTAATATTATTATTAAATAATTAAGTTCCTAAATAGTTTTGGAATTATAATTATAATAATAATTAATTAAGTTACTAAATGGTTTAGTAATTAATTAATAAGAAGTACTCTCATTATTAAATAATTAAGTTCCTAAATGGTTTAGGAATTGTAATTAATTAATTTAGTTCCTAATTAAATTGGGAATTAAATTAAAACCCTAATCCTAAATAGTTTAGGAGGGTTGACTAGATCTATAAATAAGAGGAGTCTTATCATAGATCAAGGTTACACTCTTTCATTAGAAGAGGGAGAGTACTCCATAATTCTCTAGATCTAAAAGTTAGAGAGAGAGAGAGAGAGAGAATTAGGACTAGCCACCCATGGTTTGGAGAAACCATAATCTACTTCTTTAATTCATAGATCTCTTGGTGGATCACCTCTAGAGGCTCAACACTTGGGGAGCTAACATTGATCCGTGGAATCTAATCGGTGAATTTGAAGAAGAACGTGAAGGATTAAAGGGAGATGAACTTGTACCCGTGGAAACTTGGTTCTACAAAGGTATAAATTCTTTTATCCTTCCTCAATTAATAATAGTCGCATAAGAAAGATCCGGGTTATTGGTTTGTACAAAAATTTTAAAATCTGATTTTTATTGCATCCGTTGCGCTTATATAATTTGATTATATGTATGCCATAATTTTTGCAAACCAACAGTATCTGCTTCAAGACAGCCATCAAACTTGTAAATCTCAGGATCCTTGAATGTGTTATCATTAGCATTGTACAATATTAACCGGGACTCAAACTCCAGTAAAGTATCACCATTCTCTGAAATTCCTAGTGGTTTCGAATACCAATATGACATTGGTTCATTCAAATACGGGATAGTTAGCAATTTCGTCCAAGACTCTCTCACACCATACTCCTTCATTATACACACATCCATACACATTCTGCCATAATTACAAAGTATACAAAGGGATTCTCCCAAAACCCCCAAGGTCAAATCGTATTCACCTTCTCCATAACTAGGCTGTAAAACTTCCCCATATGTCTCCTTTGCTAAATCAAGAGAAACAATCATCCAAGAATTTGGAGAACCAGAACTAATATCGCGATTAGCAGCCCACAGAAGAGCTCCATTTGCAAACTTACCCGAATCATCCAGCGGAATACCAAAAGGAAAATCCTCAATCCTTCTCCAACAATCAGCATTTGAGCTATAAACTTTCACCTCAGTTTCATACACACCCGCACAACGAAAAACACAAAAGATTCTAACAACTTTAAAATCATCCCTACAATCATCATAACCAAACCCATATAATATTATATAACACCCAAATCCCATATTAATATCCGGGCTACGCAATCTTCTTGATTTTCTAGTAGATGGGTTCCACAAAAATATAGAATCTTCTTCAATAGCTAAACAAACCAACCATTACAAGAACCCACCGCCCAAACTTAATTATGTGGAGCTTTCATAGGATAATCAAGCTCAATAGCCTCAGTACTGGGCTCATGAAACACAGAGTAAACAGAACAACTCTTGAGGTTAAAGTGAGGGTGTGTGGAGCTTAAAATGAGTTTATGGTGGATAAATTCAGGGTCTCCAATGGATTTAGCGAGGTGGGTTTTGATGAATTGAGGACTAGAAATCAAAGAGAGCCATAACTTTGAAACTGACCTGAATTGCAAGAGAGACTTCACGGGGAGCCTTGAGAGTATATCGGAGATAATTTCTTCTGGAAGATTAGGGATTGGAACTGAATTCTGCGAGGAACTGGATGTCATTTCATGAGTTTTATTGTCTCTCTTGGGTTGTTTCTGAGTTGGGTTTTCATCCATTGTTATGGGGTTTGTTTTCAGAAGAAAAATTGGGGGTGAAATGGAGACGAAGGAAATGAAGAGCGTCGGATCGACTTGATATTTTGGGTTGGTTTATATAAATTGACCCAACGGGTCAATTGGGTTATCAAGTTTAATCCATAATCCACTCATTCTATAAGTACTCCCTTTAATCCTTTATTTCTGTTGCAAATAGTCATGCACAGCAAATTGTCTTGGCCTGATTCGGTCCGAATCTGTTTAATCTTGGTCGTTGACCAGGTCGAATTGACTCATTGACTTTCGGCCCACAGGTGAAATTAGGCCAAATTTAGTGTTCGAAAAGAGGATTTATTGAGACCTGCAGGTCAGACTGATACGATTGAATCTATTCAATTTTTTTTATAATAATTTTAAATATTATAAAAACACCAATTAAAATTTTAAACTTAATTAATGATTAAAAGTATAACTTATAACTTACAATAATAAATTAAAATATTATATAATTTTAAAGATATTGTATTATTTTATACTATCATTAATAATAATAAAATTATTATTTTTTATTATTATTATCTTACAAATGACTTTCTAATTTTTACGCAAAATATTTATTAAAATGAAGATGCAACAAAAGGTCTGCAAAAAGTGTAGGTTGCTAGTTAGAAAAAAAAAATCTTATATATTACGCTACCCAATCTGTTTTTATAAATTTATTTATTCGTGCATAAATAAATATGTATGAATGAAGATATTAAAAGAAGTTAATTTTATTTGTTTTATTGAATGAGTTGTCACAAATAGGACGTTTTTGTCTTTAGTGAGAGAATTGAAATAACAAAAAAAGAAAATTGACAGGTTGAGACAAGTTTTGGGTGAATCAGGTCGAGCATCGAGTCAAGCCAGGGTGGAGCCGAATTTGAGTAAAAAAAATGTGACATGTTCGTGGTCTCTAGGCTAGGCCGAGTCGGAGTAAGCCTTAATCAGGTCGGACCAAGGTCAAGCCACAGACTATTTGTGCACCACTAGTCAAGTGACATTTGAAATGGAATATATTTTAAGAAATATAATTAATAGTTTGATTAATTACGAGAAATATACAATTTATGTTTAAATTTTTACTATTTATGCTACACTATAACTAAATAAAATTGTTTAGTTTAGTATCCAAAATTGATTATAGTGAAACATAAATAAAGAAATTTAATGAATGTAAATATAATTAATTCCATCTCAACCCCTTCTCCCAAATTTTTCTTAGGCATTAGGGTAAAATATATTTCTAAAATTGAACCATAGTAAAATAGGTTTTCAAGAAAAAAATATTGAAAATTTTTTATGCGCAAAAATATGTGTAAATGCATTATGGTAAAATATATCTTTAAAATCGAACCATAGTAAAATAGGTTTTCAAGAAAAAAAATATTAAAAATTTTTTATGCGCAAAAATATGTGTAAATGCATTATGGTAAAATATATCTTTAAAATCGAACCATAGTAAAATAGGTTTTCAAGAAAAAAAATATTGAAAATTTTATATGCATAAATATTTGTACAGAAATATTATTACCCTATATATTAATATTAAAAATGATATAAAAAGTTAAATAAACTTTATTAATAATTTAAATGGTACAACTCACGTTCTATTTTTACTTCTTTATGTGAAGAGGAGAAGCAAAAAGATGAATATAATCACTAATAGAGTAATAATTATAAGGATAAGGATTTTCAGTGACAGATTAATTTTATAATTAGTTATTTCAACCATCTCAAATATTAATTAATTAAAAATATTTTTTTAAAATATGCCTCACTTTAATATCAATTATTACAAATTATGAAAAAGTCACATCTTAAAAGTTAGTTATTAAAATTGAAGAACCCAATATTTATAAACACTCCACATTAAAGTCTAATTTTTTTCGATGCGAGACACTAGTCACATTCCTTATAATTAAGATTGTAATATCTTTCTCTTATTTAATTACACATGCCAACATTATTATAATAACTAGTACGGTAGTACCCTACGCATATGTGCAATTTACGAATATATTTCACAATTGTTATAATTTGATGTATACTAATATTTGAATATAAAAAATTGGAGTTGATAAAGTTATCATGTGAGAGAATTTAAAAGGTAATAGAGAGTGTAAGATAGAGGAGAAAGTTAAAACATAAGAGAAAATATAATTGTTGTTGAAAGACACAATAATTAAAGTATTTTTTAATTATAAATTGTAATCCAAAATCACCACGGTTGCTAAAATTTCATGATTTTTTTAATAAAAATAATAATAATAATCTTAAAAAAAATATAAAAGTAATAATAATATAATAACAATATTATTATTATCTATCTATTTATATCTATACTATAAAGTAATCGTTTTTGGTATTAACAATTTTGTGATTTTTTTTTTTTATATTTTTCTTTTTATTCTTTCTATACCTATTATTTCTCTTAAATAGACAATTATTTTTTCATTCTACTTAAAGAAATATACTATTTACGTTTAAATTTTTATTATTATGCTACATTACATGTAAAAAAAATGTTTAGTACGGTATCCAAAATTTATTATAATGAAACGTAGATAAAGAAATTTAGTGAATGTAAATATAATTTATTTAATTAAAATTTGTATAAGATGTCAACATTATTTTTGTATGCGGGCCTCGTAAAGTTAGAGAGATTGTAAGAAAAAAAAGCGACATGGCTATGTACTATTATTATATTAACTACTTATCCGACACGCATTACTTGTGTGCAAAAAATAAATAATATAAAATTAAAAAAAGAGTAAAATAAAAAAAAAATATGAGAGAGTGGAAGAATAAAAAAGTTAAAAAAAAAGAGAAAAAAGAGTGATGAAAGAGCGATTATTTTTTTCCCTTCCTTTATAAAATAGTTGTTTGCTCTAATATATAGTTTTTAAAAAGGAAATATTAAATTAGTAATTGATTCTCTTTTAATTAAAATATTTCTAAACCGAGACTTAAAAAAATGGAGGGAGTATGTCTCCTAAAAAATATTCTCATGGTCAGATTTACTAATGCATGCAGGTCACTTGCTCATTTCGTTTATAATTTTATCCGTTTTTACTAAATTATTATACTTATAATGACTGTCAATATGTGTCGATAGCTTTTGTTTATCTTCATATTAAAAATATTTTCTTAAAATATGCCTCTCTCTAAGCTAAAAGAATAATTAGTCTTATTTGCAATAAAAAAATATATGTAATATAGTTTGTTTCAATAATCTTGAATGTTTTTTTGCGTGCAATAAATTTTTTTTAAATGATTGAAATTTATAATAATATTTATAATTTTATAAGATAATCAGTTATAGACTAATAATTATAAATATATAAGGATAATTAGTATAATTAGTTCTCTCTAGCATCTCAAGTATTTTTTTAGTTAAGCATATTTTAATTATATTAGTCTATAAGTCTATTACTGATTATCATAAAAGAGAAATTAAGAAAAATCAAAATTCATACATATTTTACGTTATTCAAATTTTCATACTAAATGTATTTCTATTTTATCTTATTCATTCAAACTATTATACTAAATGCATTTAGAGGTGCAACATTTAGTGGATGAACTTCAACCAATACCAGGGGAGCTCATAATGATGGTGTCGACTATTTTTTCAAGACTAAAAGACGTAACGCTCTTTTTAATCAAATTAAGGTTTATTCAAAATCTTTTATCACCATCTCTCTCTCTCTCTCTCTCTCTCTCTCTCTCTCTCTATATATATATATATATATATATATATAATTATGTATGCATTTAACTTTGTCTTCTATTATACTATTAATTTATTAACATTAAAATAGTTATTGTTAATTTATATTATTGAATTTTCTATTTGGTTTAAATTACTCTTAAAATATGGTGAATAAAATTAATAATTTAATTATATTTTAAATTATTAATAAATTTTATAAATTATTTTGTATATTTATCGTATCTTGCAAGGCTACCATGCTTGTTATACCTTAAACCAACTTGTTAGACTTAAAAAAAAAAAAGTCGTTAAAAACCAATAATGTCCAAAGGGGCATAGAAAGAAAGAAATTGTGACAAATTAATCTTCCAATACATAGTCATCATATTTAATTTTTGCAATACTTAGTTAGGGAGGTTTTGCTCCTATTTAATTATACAAGCCAACATTATTATAATAACTAATTGCCCAGCCCTAGGCACATAAAATGCATATGTACAATTTATGGTTATATTTTATTGTTATTATAATTTGATTATGTTTGTTTGTAAGGATTATATTTAAAATAAAGTTATTAATTTTAAGTATTTTATTTATTTTTAAATTTGACTTTAAAACAATTAGTTCAGAAATTATAAAATGACTTAATATAAAGAATTATTTAATAACATTTATGTTTAATCATATATTATAATCCCTATCATTTAAGATTGAAAAAATTTAAACAAAATTAACCTAAATCTTTTGACTTTAGTACAGGTTTCTAATAAAAGGAAGGGATATGGCAGGAGGTCCTACAGGAGCCAACACAGTAATGGATTGCCTGAGGGATGATGATTAGTTATAAAGCCCACTTTGACATTTCTAAAATGACCTGGTTTTGAAATCGCGTGGCAGTTTTCAAATCAAGCCACTTGTCTTTGTTTTATTTGCCAAAAAATTGATTGAAGATTCTTCTGATGTGGATAGGTGTTAGACCCGTGTTGACTTGACATGGAACTTAGCATGTTGGATAGGTGGACAGTGTGTCAAGACTTGACTTTGACACTCAATTTATGTGGGCAAAGTATCGCATAGCAAGACAATTGGTTAAACTTGTATATCTAAGGGATATACATTATGTTTGTTTAAGCACATTGAGCATTTGTTGGTGGCACTTTGGTTTTTTTCTTAAGTGTTACTATACGAGAGGGGTGGTCCGTGAAGTCCTCCAAAGTCATGGGCAGACTGTTATGGCCTATACGTGAGGCATGTTGTGGTATTGTTGAACTCCCCTAATAATAATGTTAACATACGAATCGGTGACTTGGATCTATGATTGCGTTGATATTGAATGTGGGCAACATGCGGGCTGTGTGTGCGCAATGATTCACACGCCTTGCACATATGAGCATACAATATTGTGACGCCCCCAAATCCGAGTCCCTTGAACCTCGAGTTCGGTGTTCACTATTCATTACTAAACAAATACTAATAAACTAAATCTTCAATAACTCGCGAAAAATATACATAATTTCATTACAAAATGTACCTTCAATCCCAGGTTCCACTAATCTTAATATATCATCATTACCTTATAATACAAAAAGTTTACATATAAAGTAAGAATTAAATTACTTCTACTCGTTCACCTTTCCTTTACCGTTGCACACCTTAGATCACTCGGCTTAACTGAAAAATAGTTCATGATATAGCAAGGGTGAACAGCTACTTTGCTCAACAAGTTTAAATAACAATAAAGGATATATCATGAATGAAAAAGAATTAGCTCTTGGAACTTCAACAATATACAATAATTGTGAAGACATACAACTTTTAGTAAACATTCTCAATTGATTTAACATACTGCTTCTCATGCTGAAAGGTCACAAGACCATGAACATACATTTTGAGTATTTACAATACCTGGTAGATAGACAACTGCCATTTCGTTTTGAATATTAACAATCGTTTCAATTGTAATATCTAGAGATGGGTACTCTAAGTGATCAGCCTATCGTACGTTTATAGAGTGCACAATATAACCGTCAATTTTGTTTTAATCGGGAATGTTCCATCCGACCGTAAGCTTATCCGCTTATAATGATTTGTTCATTTCAGCTTATCCCATCAGATTCCGCACCACAACAATATGGTTTGGACTAATTTTAATAATATTCAGATTTATGAATTTAAAACGTACATGGTCTAGCCGAAACAATTGACATAGAACCCTCACTTAGAACAGTTCATAACAAGAACAGTCATAATAACACATGCAATATCTAGTTGAAACAAATAATATAGATATTTATCTTTAAATAGTTCATAACGTGAACAAACATGCAAATGCACATAAGTGCGATTGTCAATAACAATATAGATGTGAAATAATTCTTAATAATTATTTCATCATGCATTTTGAAATAAATTTCAGCTTCTACATAAATAACTTGCCAAATAAATACAAGTTAGGGTTCAGAGAAACTTGCTTGTTCCGCTGACTACTGCTATTCAACTTAAAATAACTTCAACAATATTTTATACAATACTAATATTGATCTACCAATTAACATATTATATAACTGTATTATACAATACCTAAATCATTTATCACTTAAGCATAACATTTTCTCACTTAATAGTATTATCAGCCCTTGATAATATTTTAATTACATAAGTGTCATTTAAGAACATAACAATCATTTCCTAATATTATCACCATTGATAATATATTAACCTCAAATAAATATTATTAACCTTTTAATAATATTTTCACTGCTTACGAATATTATCAACCATTTTAATAATATTCTATTTCCTCATTTATATTATAATTATTTAATAATATCTCAATCACATATTAATATTATTAATAATTTAATAATGTCTTTCCCTTTTTAATAATATTATTTCTCAAATAATATCCTTCATCACTTATACATATTATTAACCATTTAATAATATTTTAATAATATTCTAATATTATTAATCATTTAATAATATTTTATTTATTTTCTAATATTATTCATCATTTAATAATAATTTATTTATTATATAATATTATTAATCATTTAATAATATTTTATTCATTATCTAATATTACAAATCATTTAATAATATTTTATTAATTATATTACCCTTTATTTATTACTTAATAAATAATTAGTTACTATATCTTTTCATTTTAATTATTATTTAATATTAATTAAATAGTAATTAATCTCATTCATGACTCTTAATTATTATTTAATATCCACATAATAAATAATTATATATTTTCTTTTTTTATTGGGTCCTGTAATGACCACGAATTTCATTAAACATTGTAATTATAATTATTATATAATTAGCAATGAATTAAAATTTTTGTACTAATTAATTGTGCATTAGATAATTAAATAGATATACTTGTGTATGTGTATATTTATTTAAAGCAATGAATCAAGAGGTTATAATTAACTAAAGCAAATCTAATTGAATTATATTTTAAATTCAAATAAGTTGTTAAACTAGGTCAATTAAATTTACCTAGTAGCCCAAGTAATTAAATTAAACCTTAGTCCATGTAATTAATTAAATAAGTCCAATGCTTATTTTCATTAAAGGTAGCATAATTATTTAAATGCTAGTCCAATGTGTCAATTAAATTGAGCCCAACCAAATTAAATGAATGAGCCCAATATATTTAATCCTAGAGTCCAATGCGAAACCTAATAGGAAGTCAAAATTGGTCAAACAATATATATAAGTGTTTAGATATATATATGTATAATTAAAACATTAAAATTAAAGCAAAAATGGATGATTAAGTTCCATTTTCCAGCAATTTAGGGGGCCCCACTTGGGGGTTGCTTGATTTTCATGTTGCTTCTAATTTATACTATGACAAGGTTGGCCAACGACCCTAGTCAATCATAATGTCCATCTATGCAATAGTAAGCTAGATTAAGCTCTAAATTCACCAACATTGGTGAATTAAGAGAGCTAATGGATGATTAGCATTTGGCTATAAATAAGACACTCCACAACCTTGGTGATGTTGGATAGTTCATTTGAAGCATTCCTAGAAAGAAAAATAGAGAGTATTTGAAAGAAAGATAGAAAATACACTTGAAAGTTGAGAGAAAATGGCTAAAAGTTGAGCTTGGTGAATGTCCACTAGCTTCACAACATACTTTGGTAGGAGGAGAAGAAGAACACACATGTCTCAAAGGTTTAAAAGTGTTCTAACCTTCTTAAATTTTATTTTTGTAGTCTAAATAGCTTTTGAACGGTTAAAATCTATTTTTAACCGATCAAAACTTATTTTGATGATCTAGAAGTCTTTAACTATGTAATATATGTATATTCATAGTTTCATGTGGTTATATCATTTTTTGGTATGTGTGGATTGCATAAAAATGTAGAAAATGTTCATATCGAACTTTACCGGTAAAACCTAACGAAACATGTAATGTTTAAGGTTGTAGTTTGAAATGTACAAGTTAAAAATTGGATTTTTATGGCTAGAAAGTTAGATATATGAGTTTTAAAGAAAACCCAACTTGAAACTTTCAAAAATATGAAAAAACAATGAAGTTATGACTTTTACCGCAAAACATAACATTTTAATGACCTAATGTACAAACAACCCACATTGTGGCTATTTTTCATAACCAAAACTCTTTCTAAAATTTGATCCAATGATGGTATATTGTAGTTTAAGAAAATACGAATCCATCGATACCAATTGGAGGTCATTTGGATTTATAGATTTCATTTTATTCAAATTTAATCAAAAGAGCAAAAGTTGGAAAATCTGAAAATGACAATTTTGCAGATTCTGCCACTCAAGGGTTGGGGCCCTCGTTCCTTTGTTATTTGGAAGGCCGGGGCCCTCGTCACTATTCACAGGCGGATCTTTTTAATTTTCGGTCTGGTCGGTACGTTTTAAACGGGCCAATTCAAATCATTTAAGACCAAAATGGGTAAAAATATTTTAAAATTAATATAATTAATTTGAGACCCAATAAAAAAATATATATAATTATTTATTATGTGGATATTAAATAATAATTAAGAGTCATAAAGGTGATTAATTACTACTTAATTAATATTAAATAATAATTAAAATAAAAAGAGATAGTAACTAATTATTTATTAATTAATAAATAAAGGGTAATATAATTAATAAAATATTATTAAATAGTTAATAATATTATATAATGATTAAAATATTATTAAATGATTAATAATATTATATAATTAATAAAATATTATTAAATGACTAATAATATTAGAATATGAATAAAATATTATTAGATAATAAATATTATTATATAATTAATAAAATATTATTAAATGATTAAGAATATTAGATAATGAATAAAATATTATGAAATAATTAATAATATTAGATAATTAATAAAATATTATTAAATGATTAATAATATTAGACAATTAATAAAATATTATTAAATGAATAATGATATTAGATAATTGATAAAATATTATTAAATTATTAATAATATTAGACAATTAATAAAATATTATTGTAATATCCCGGATATTTAAATGAATTAGAAATAAAATATCTAATATTTAATAAAGGTTGGAGTTTGATAACCTAGTAGTGGTAAATAAATAGAGGTCCAAATTAAATTTAACGGACTAACTTAGATATGGTGATATCAATTTTTTTTTTATAAGTTAGCAAGTAAAGTGATAATTCAATAAACTTGACTAACAACAAGTCTAATTAAATTAAGAGAATTAATTAGTGGAGTTATGTAATTATGCGACGTGGTTGCGTGTAAATTAAATATGTATTTATATGAATATATATATATATATATGTATGTGCATATTTAGTAACATAATTTAATGGTTAAATAAATTATGGTAAATAAAGGGATTAATATTTAAATAATCCGAATTGAATTAAAAGGTTTATTGTGGAATTAATTTATTCATTAATCAACAATTATGCAAATTGTTGATAAATTATTTGTGTGGAATAATTATGTAATTTATATAATTATAAATTATATAAAGTAGTTGAGTTAGTTAAGGGAGAATGGTAATTGTATATATGTACAATATTTAATTTCATATATATGCATATATATATAAAGGGATTAAATTAATTGAGTAATTTTAAATAATAATTGAATATATTAAATGAATATATTCTATAATTAAATAAATCATTGTAAATGATTTATGGGAGTGAGAAATTTAATTATACAATTATTTGTGTAATATTAATTAAATGATTTAATAAATTATTTAAATAAGAAATTGAGTAAATATATTATTATTTTAATGTATTTTCGGGTAAATGGAATTATTTCCATAATTGATGAGAAATAAATTATTTAATGTAAATGTATTAAATAATTTAATTTATGGCGTAAATAATATATATTAAATTATATATTGTATTTATTTTTAATTTCATAATTTATTGTGAAATTCTTTTTGTGGTAATGTAATGTGTATAAATAATATATATATACAAATTATATATATTATTATTAGTGAACAAACCCTAAAGTTTTAATATCAAAATAATTGATAGGTTGTCATTAATTAAATATTCAATCAAATTGAATATAATGAGTGAAGTAAATATAATAAATTAATTAATATGATTATTAATTAATGTAAATAATGTGAAATATTAATAATAATATTTATTAGTTCATTTAGTAATTTAATACGTATGGGTTAGAATATTTAATTATTTATTCAATGTAATTATTTATTTAATCCTGGATTGAATAATTAACGTGTAAATTATTAAATTAGCCCAACATGGGTCAATTAGTAGCCCAAGTGGAGAATAATAAAATTTGACAATTTAGTAGCCCAAACAATTTAATATAAGCCCAATTGGTATTTTAAATTAAAGCCCAATGATTGGCTCACTTGAAAAATACTTAATTAAACTATTATTTATTAAAAAGTGGCATGTGACTAACATTTTGGGACAATTCTTTATGCATTGCCGGCAAGGATAGGAGAGAGAGGATGAAATTGATTGTTATTTTATTTTATTTTTCTTTTAATTAAATAAAGGATTGCTTGTTTTATTTTTTTAAGTACATGACACCATCCCTTTTCCACCAACTAAGTCATGGGCTAACTTTCTTGTGCAAGTATCCAAGTGAGGAGCATCATGACTTATAGATATAATTTTGTATCTAAGAATTTTGCATGTATACTTGAAATGGTAGACATTATACTTCATTTATTTTCTAAGTTCCAAAAGAGAGAGTTTGAGAGAAATAGTTTGGGAGAGTAAGAATTTTGAGAGAGAGCATGGAAAAGGTAGAGAAGGAGATCTTGGTGCATATCTTCAAGTTGCACAACCCATTTTGGAAGAAAAATGAAGATAGCCATTAAAATGAGGTAATGGTTATTTTAAATGTAGTTTTTTTTTTTAAATTAAATAAACTAACATGTGTGTACAAATATGTTAATGTAGTTAATAATATGTGATAGTAATATTTATGTCATGCTTGAGTTTAATATGTTTGGTTTGTATTTTGGTATAATTTATATGCTAAAAATATGTGTTTGGTGATGTTAAATCAAGTCTCAAAATAATGTCCAAAAATAATTTTTTATAATATTTAGATTTAATGATATAATATTATAGAACATTAAATCATGAGAAAAACAAAGTTTGAATCACTCAAAATGGAGTTATACACAAAAAGTTATGATTTGTGGTAGTTTATGTGATGTAAAATTTTTTATAATTTTTTTTTAATATTAAATCATGAAAAATTAAATTTTCATGTTATAAATTGATATTAAGTGATTGGTAATTTTTTTGGATTTTTATTGAGGAGTTAAAGTTTATTTGAAGGTATAATTTTATTAAAATGAGTATGGCCGGAACACTGAAGATAATCTGCTGGAAAAAGAAAAAAAAAATCATTGGCCACGCAATGCACAAGGTACTGTTACTGTCGGTTACGGAGCTAAAGCGGCGTCGTTTTGGCGAGTAAAAAAAAATTCATCCGCCCGTCATGCACGAAAGCCAGCTTCGGTGACATTAAAACGGCACCGTTTTGGAATGTTAGAATTTGTTAGCGCGCAATGCGCGGGAACCTGTTTTCGGGCGAAATTACCATAATGCCCCTCCGTTCGGTTTTCTGATTAATTACGAAATTGCCATCGGTCCGGTTTTTCAACTAATTTACGGAAATGCCATTCTGGATAATTTAAATTAATTTAAATGTTTAAAAATTAATTTAAAATTATAACAAAAATATTAATAATACAAAAATGATATTTAGGTATTGAATATTATATTTTTCAAATATAATAAGTATTTAGGATTAATATTTAAATATTTTAAATATTAATCTAGTTAGTTTAAATATTATATTTTTCAAATATAATAAGTATTTAGGATTAATATTTAAATGTTGTAAATATTAATCTAGTTAGTTTAATATTATATTTTTTTCAAATATAATAAGTATTTAGGATTAATATTTAAATGTTGTAAATATTAATCTAGTTAGTTTAATATTATATTTTTCAAATATAATAAATATTTAGGATTAATATTTAAATGTTTTAAATATTAATCTAGTTAGTTTAATATTATATCTTCTGAATTTATGATTAAGTTAATTATTATTTAATTAATATTAAATAATAAACAAGGATGATAAATTAATTAATTATTATTTAATTACTATTAAATAATAATTAAAGACAACTAAGATTGATTATTTAATTATTTATTATTTGATTAACTTTAAATAATAAATAAATCTAGTAAGTTATTATTTACTATTAAATAATAACTAAAAGTAGTTAATTACTTACTATTTAATTAATATTAAATAGTAATTAAATGAAATAAAGAAAATGTCTTTTAACTCTTTTGTTTAAACAATTATAATAAATTGTTTAATAGTTTAATAAGTGTCCAACACTTAAGAAAAATATTTTCTAATTTATTAAATTATTAACCTAATTTGATTGAGGGTCTATAAGGTTAATAATATTGTTTTGACTGATGTAAATTATGTGTTAGTACTTATGTTTGGTAGATAAGTTTCTTAATGAGCGTATAGTTGTACAAATACGTTGTACTAATTATTAGACCAACTTTACTAATGTTAGGTCTTTCAAAGCCAATTAGTTAAAGCTAGACATTAATTGTAGCTGAGCAGACAGGCAAGTTTCCTAAACCCTACTCAATTTATATTCGAGCAGGATATATTATTTTATTGTTCGAGTTACTAATTCAAACTCAAGTTATTATGTTTCAAGCATGCTAGTGGTTTAATTCTGTATAATTATTCCACCTCTTTAAATTGTTGATTCGCACATAGTACTTGTTGCATGTGTTCATCAGGTATGAAAGGCTGATCATCTTCATTACCATAAGGTTCAGTTAAATTTGTTCATGGTCATTATTGACACTCAACATTAATTAATTCAGTCATTCAATTATTGAAATTATGACTCGTACTCTTTCACAATTATTATATTGTTGAAAATCCAAAAGCTTATTCTTTCTTTCAATCATGATATATCGTTTTCGTATTTAAACTTACTGAGCAAAGTCGTTGCTCACTCTTGCTATATCATGATAACTAATTTCAGAATAATACGAATGTCTGAGGAGAGACGGAGACAGAAGCAAAAGACAAGATTATAGTGTTATGCATGATAACTAAATTGTTATATGATGTAAGTAATTTTGTAAACCTTTTTATGAATCTAAAGGTATATATGTAAGTTAAGGTTAGAAACCTTGGGAAATATTGTAGAACAAATAATTTATGTTTATATATTCCGCATTAGTTATAGAACATGTATGAAGATGATGTATCGTGACGTACCAAATCTAGGGTTCAAGGAACCCGGATTTGGGGTCGTTACAATTATTAAATGATTAATAATATTAGATAATTAATAAAATATTATTAAATGATTAATAATATTAGATATTGATTAAAATATTATTAAATGATTAATAATATTAGATACTTAATAAAATATTATTAAATAGTTAATAATATTAGATAATAAATAAAAATATTATTAAATAATTAATAGTATTAGTTAATGTCAGAAGATTTATAAGGTATTATTAAATGATAAATAATACTACGAGGCTAATAAAATATTATTAAATTGTTAATAATATTATATAAGTGTCTGAACTATATTAAATAGTTAATATAAGTTATTTGTGTATGAAAGATTATTTAGTAGTGACAATATTTCTTAAGTGTTTAAATACCCGTAATTATTCAATTATGTGGTTCGTAAGAGTTATTAAGGTCATCATACTTATGAGTATATGATACTATTTTAAGATCAAATTGATTTCATTGTTAGATCCGTACAAGGATTATTAAATTAAATTGGTTAGCCGTAGACGATGCACGAGGCAATTTCTTTTTAACCCTAACTTGTATTTATTGTTGCAAGTTTTCTTCAACTGTAATTACATTGAACAATTCAATTATTATTGAGCAAGTATCTTCACTCGTAGTTATTTAACAAAGCTTAAAGTGGATTAATTATCTAAAATTATTTCACATCATTATTTGTTATTGTATTCGCACTTAGTGCTTTTACAAATGTTATAGTTCATTAATTCAAGAACTGTTTAAGAATGTCTAAGCTAATTGTTTCGGCTAGACAATGCATATTTAAATTCTTCAAATTGAATATTTTAAAAGCTTATCTAAACCAATTGTTAGTGCGGATTCTTATAGTAAGACTGAGAATGAACAATCCTAGTTAAAGGGGATTTTTATTTGCCGGGAAACCGAATTTGCGCAAGAAATCTAAATGTTATGCATATACATAGGGCATAAAAGGACTGATCCCCTCGAGTGTCCCGTTTTTCAAGGTGTCAGAAATATATATGTCTGTTCTACCTTAGTAGCAGTTCATGGTCATTAGAGACCACTAAGCAATAAAGAGTCAATCCATTTTTATATTGAACTTTGATTATTGATATCTTTCACAATTGTTATTGTTGAAAACCCTGACGTTATTTCTGTAAGACCCCGAATTTTATGAAATACAAAATTTAATTTTTCTTCATATATATTTTTCCTGAAACAGTAGGTGGTTAAATTGATAAGGTTAAAAGTTAAGGATGTTATGTGCAAATTTTATTATGTCGGACAATATTCGTTTGGTCGGAGAATATTCGTTTTGTCGGGGAATATTCGATTCGTACGACGGCGCCGAAATAACAAAATAATAGTGGACCCCCACAACGACTTATTGTCGGATATAGAAAGCGACATACGTAACCTTTTTTAAATAAAAATAGTCAACGGTATTATCATTTTGAACTGTTAAAATACCTGATGGTAAAAGAATAGTAACATACGGTATTACATAGTAGCACACAGTATTACATAGTAGCACACGGTATTGCACTGTAGCACACGGTATTGCACAGTGTTTCATATTATTAAATGATAAAGTGGTTATTGTACTATATTGACTTTATTGAACCAATAATTGTCACATGCATAATAATTCATATTATTGAGCTGATAATTGTCACAGTAGCATATGCACAATAATTCACATTACTGAATCAATAATTGTCATTACACAGTAACGTGTTATTTTCTTATTTATTTTCAGCATTATTGTTATCTCTTTTGCGATATTGATTAAACTGTTGTATTCTATTATTGGGTGATTTTCCTATTTTTCTAACTCGAAAAGCCAACTACACTGCATTTACAACAATTAGCCATAATAATGAATAATTGTGAATTATTGTTGAATAATTGAATTGATAAAGTTATTTGTTTTTATTATGATAAATTATATAAAGTTGTTTGTTTTTATATATAAAGATAATTGATTTATTTAAAGTTAGTTGTTTTATATATAAAGTAAATTGAATGGTATAGATTAAAAGATGATCTTTAAATGAATGGTTTAGATTAAAGAAATCTTAAAAGATAAAATGAGTGGTATGGATTAAACATTATCTTGAAATATACGGCGCGGATTATCGCCTGTTGGTGAATAACCTTTCGTATTTATTTCCATATATTAAATTGTGGGAATAACCTTACGGCGCGGATTATCGCCTGTTGGTGAATAACCTTTCGTATTTATTTCCATATATTAAATTGTGGGAATAACCTTACGGCGCGGATTATCGCCTGTTGGTGAATAACCTTTCGTATTTATTTCCATATATTAAATTGTGGGAATAACCTTACGGCGCGGATTACCGCCTGTTGGTGAATAACCTTTTGTATTCATTCCTTATTAATTTGTGGGAATAACCTGACTACGCGGACTATCGCATGTTTGGTGAATTACTCTTCGTATTCATTTCTTACTTGTCTCTTCTTGGTAAAGTTTCCTGAAATGAATACATATTCTTTAATAGTTTGCGCTTCATCTAATATCATTTCAACTGAACCTTCCTATTTTTCTAAATCTTTCTATTGAACCTTAACTGTTATTCTGAACTGTGGATCTGAAATATCATTCTTGAATTTTAGTCCACATCATGTTGGCAATTTGGACATTATTTGAATCTGCACAAAGTAAAGTCATAAACTTTTGATATTTATTGATCATACTGTTTCTTCTGATTCATCATCTCTATCACGGTTGTTATTCTAATCATCAAGAACCATATTGTTGTGAATATCTGTGGCCTGGGACACAGTTGATAGGATAAAGGCGATATAATTATTGTGTCTTTTAGGGCACGTGGTGAATATTCTCTTTGGCCTGGGGCAAAGATGAACTGTTGTTGGTATGATTATGACCAAAGGCTGAAAACTGGTATAATCATTACCGTTGGTGTTATATTTGAATATCTTTGGCTCGTAATGCAAAGATGAACTATTGACTGGCATGATTATAATCAGGAACTGGAAATTTATATTATCATGACCAGCGGTGTTTAAGATGATAAAAGTTGAGGATGTTTTTCCTAAAAAGAGAACCGAGTGGACATTATAGTCTGCATTATTCTTCTAATAGATTGCTCATTCCGCTGCTATTATTGATACAAAGCTTATTGTTTATTATATTCAATTAAGAACTCATCTGTTGAAGGCTAATGATAATTTATTTGTCGTTATCTTAGTCATGATATTTCTTACTGGGCTATTTGAGCTCACCCTTTCTTTTGTTCCATTGTTTTTCAGAAAAAGAGAGAGTAGCCGGGTCTAGCAGGGGAATGGAATGACGGTCCGAGTGATAGCTATTGTAGTCTTCACATGTTGTATATAGTGTGAAAATAATAGTGAAGACTTAGTTGTGTATTATTGAGTTTTGCATTTCTGTTCTATGAACTATTTATATTAAAGATTATGTATTTTATGGCGTCTCAAATTGGGCTATGTAGGCCTAGATTTGGGGGCGTCACATTTGGTATCCGAGCTTAGGGATATGATCTTTAATGGAGATCTGGGGTAGAAGTAGGAGGAGAGAGACGAATAGATTACGTCACTAGTATGTCCTACATAAAATTTTGTTATCTAATAAGTTGGCTTGAATGTGGGGACAAGAAGTGACGAGTCAGTTTGTTTAACTAACCTTTATCTTATGACCGCAGTTAAGAATGACTTCTGAAAATCAGGGAATGAATTATCCACTTCCCGAGGCGAACGTAGCTGAGAATCAGGAAGCTACAAACAATCTTCTTGCAGCTTCAGAAAATAATGCTGGTGATCATGCAAATCAGAATGGTTTCTTTAGAAACTTCATGCAATTTATTCAAAATCAGCCGAGGGGAGGTCGTAACGATGGAAATGCTGATAATTCAAGGATTGTCACCATTAAACAATTTAAAGAGTTGGGACCACCTGAATTTTTCGGGAAGCCTGAACCACTCAAAGCGGAGGCATGGTTAAAGCAAACGACAAAAATCCTTGATGTCCTGCGATGTGCAGATGATCAGAAAGTGCCATTCGCCACCTTTATGTTTCGAGGGGAGGCAGACCATTGGTGGGAGACAGTAAAACGCATCCATCATTCGGCTCTCGAAATGTCTTGGCTAGAATTCAAAGAGCTGTTCAACGAAAAGTATTTTCCAGAAAGCATCCGCCATATGAAGGAGGTGGAGTTCATAAAACTAGAGCAAGGAAATATGTCTGTTTCACAATATGAAGCTAAGTTTGCCGAACTATCTCGTTTCGCAACTCATCTAGTGGATGACGAAGCACGGATGAGTCGGATGTTCTTACGAGGTTTGAGATTCGAAATTCGTCAACAGCTTAGCTCTCATAAATTGACCTTGTATTCAGATGTTGTCGATAGGGCTCAAAGGGTAGAGCAAACAGATGAAAAATTGCAGCCAAGAGTCAATGATTAGCGTAGAGAGAAAAATGACAACAATCACAGGAACGAGAACCATAAGGGAGGTAACCAGCACTTCGGTAGTAATCACGCATCGAATAATAGAAGAGGAGAATCCAGTGGGAATAATTTCAAGAGAAAGAGATTCCATAATGATTATGGAAGAGCACCGGCACCAGTACCAGCACCAGCACCAGCACCAGTACCAAGGGGAGGAGATCGACCACCGGTAAGATGTTACAAGTGTGGTCAGGAGGGTCACATCAGCCCAAACTGTACTTAACTGTCCAAGTTGTGCTACAGTTGCGGAAAAGAAGGTCATGTGGCTCGATTTTGTCCTGTTTCAAAATCAAGTCCAGCTGCAATGATGGTACCAAAAGCTAGCACGGATAAGGGAAAATCTGTAGTTCAAGGGAGAGCTTTTGTTGTGACATCCCAAATGGCACGAAACCCGAACGAGGTGATAACCGGTAAGCTATTCATAAATTCTCATGAAGTCTATGCCTTGTTAGATACTGGCTCTACCCATTCTTTTATCTCACCTACGTGTGCTCAACGATTAAACTTAACTCCTGATAATTTGGACTTTGACTTATCAGTTGAAACCCCATTAGGAGCAATAGCCATTACGTCTACGGTATATAAATCTTGCTTAGTTCAAATCAATAGCCTTATATTACCCGTTGACCTTATCTCTTTGGAAATGCATGAATTTGATGTGATTTTAGGAATTGATTGGTTGACTAATCATCATGCTAAAATTGATTGCTTTCAAAAGATCATTAGTTTTCATATTCCTAATCAACCTGTCATACAAATTCAAACCATTAAACCATTGAAATCCATAACTGTTATTTCTAGCCATAAAGCCACTCGTTTATTGAAAAATGGATGTCAAGCCTTTTTAGCTCATGTCACTGACTTGAACAAAGATGTGTCAAACCTGAATGATATTCCTATTGTTAATGAGTTTTCTGATATTTTTCCTGATGAACTTCCCGGCTTACCTCCAAATCGGGAAATTGAATTCTGTATTGATCTTGAATCCAATACCAAGCCTATTTCCAAAGCCCCATACCGAATGGCTCCTATTGAACTTCAAGAGCTAAAGGTCCAACTACAAGAATTGTTAGATACTGGTTTCATTCGTCCGAGTGCATCGCCTTGGGGTGCCCCTGTTCTTTTTGTCAAGAAGAAGGACGGGAGTATGAGATTGTGTATTGACTACCGAGAGTTGAATCATGTCACCATCAAAAACAGGTACCCGTTACCTCGAATTGATGACATGTTTGATCAATTGCAGGGTGCTCAACATTTCTCAAAGATTGATCTCCGCTCTGGATATCATCAGTTAAAAGTTAAAGCTGATGACATTCCAAAGACTGCTTTCAGAACCCGCTACGGGCATTATGAGTTCTTAGTCATGCCTTTTGGACTAACAAATGCTCCTGCAGCTTTCATGGACATGATGAACCGGATATTCAAAGAATATTTAGATCATTTTGTAGTTGTCTTTATTGATGACATTCTTATATACTCCAAGAGTCGTGAGGATCATGAACAACACCTGAAATTTATACTTCAAAAGCTACGTGAGAACAAGTTGTATGCCAAGCTGAAGAAGTGTGAGTTTTGGCTTAAGGAAGTCACGTTCCTTGGGCATGTGATTTCCAGTCAGGGAATATCAGTTGATCCTGCAAAGATTGAAGCAATATTAAATTGGGAGCAACCTCGGTCCGTAACTGAAGTCCGAAGTTTTCTGGGCTTAGCTGGTTATTATCGGAGATTCGTAGAAGGATTTTCTCGAATCGCCACTCCATTAACTCAGCTGACTCGGAAAAGCACAAAATTCATATGGAACGAGGAATGCGAGAAGAGTTTTCAAGAACTTAAGAAGAGACTTATTTCAGCTCCTGTTCTGACTATACCATCAGGATCGGGGGAATTTGTTATCTACAGCGATGCTTCAGGCAAAGGTCTAGGCTGTGTACTTATGCAACATGAAAAAGTTATAGCCTATGCCTCTCGACAACTCAAAGATTATGAGAAAATTATCCTACTCATGATTTAGAGTTGGCAGTAGTTGTTTTCGCATTGAAAATCTGGAGGCACTACTTGTACGGGGAGAAAGTGAAAATCTTCACGGATCACAAAAGCCTCAAGTATTTCTTCACCCAGAAGGAACTCAACATGCGGCAACGACGTTGGCTTGAGCTGTTAAAGGATTACGACCACACCATCCAGTACCACCCAGGAAAAGCAAACGTTGTAGCTGATGCTTTAAG
The DNA here is from genome assembly GCA_947179155.2 of Hedera helix. NCBI lineage: Eukaryota > Viridiplantae > Streptophyta > Magnoliopsida > Apiales > Araliaceae > Hedera > Hedera helix. The sequence goes on from OX359279.1 coordinate 30,648,560, forward strand.
AAGAAAATCTTATGCGAGAACAAGTGCAATGCTGACTACGCAAAAATGTATTTTGTATGACTTACAAAAGATGGAGATAGAATTAAAGCCACCAGAGACCCACATGAAGATTGCGCACGTACAAGTAGAACCAGCTTTAATTGATAAAATTAAAGCTGCTCAAGCTACTGATCCGAAAATGATGAGTATGATGAAGAAAGTACAAGAAGGTACTATTCCAGAAGCAAGAATCGACGAGAAAGGAATACTTCGACTCAACTCTCGACTATGTGTTCCTAACGACTCTGAATTGAAACATAAAATCATGATGGAGGCACACAACACACCGTTTGCAATTCACTCGGGAAGTACCAAAATGTATCGTGATCTTCGACATACATTTTGGTGGAACAATATGAAGAGGGAGATTGCAGAGTTCATCTCAAGGTGCTTAACTTGTCAACGTGTCAAGGCAGAGCATCAAGTGCCTAAAGGTCCATTGCAATCACTCGAAATTCCAGAATGGAAGTGGGAACACATCACTATGGATTTCGTGACGGGTCTTCCCAAAGTTTCTCAAAGTTTTGATTCGATTTGGGTCATCGTAGATAGATTGACCAAGTCTGCTCATTTCTTGCCTATAAGAGAAAACTTTTCACTCGAGCGTCTGGCCGGTATGTACGTAAATGATATTGTAAGATTGCATGGCATGCCAATTTCCATAGTTTCTGATCGAGATCCTAGATTCACTTCACGCTTTTGGATCAGTCTACAAAAAGCTATGGGCACCGAGCTACGATTTAGTTCTGCATACCATCCTCAAACAGACGGACAATCTGAAAGGACGATTCAGACTCTCGAAGATCTTTTGAGACTTTGCGTGCTAGACTTCAAAGGAAGTTGGGACAAGTACTTGCCATTGGTTGAATTCTCCTACAACAACAGTTACCAAGCAAGCATAGGCATGGCTCCATTTGAGGCCTTGTATGGACGAAAGTGTCGCTCTCTAGTATGTTGGAATGAAGTAGGAGAAGCAAAATTGTTGGGACCCGAGTTGGTACGCTTGACAACAGAAAAGATCCAAATGATCCGACAACGAATACAGACCACGCAAGAACGACAAAAGAATTATGCTGATCTTCATCGGAGAGATGAGAGATTCAACGTCGGAGATCATGTATTCTTACGTGTTTCCCCATAGAAAGGAGTTACGAGATTCGGAAAGAGAGGAAAGCTCAACCCTCGATTTATTGGCCCATTTGAAATTCTCGATCGAGTAGGAACCGTAGCCTACAGACTAGCCCTACCACCAAGTATGTCTCGCATCCATAACGTTTTTCACATATCTATGTTACGTAAATATGTGAAGGACCCAAACCACGTCATTGAGTTAGAACCGGACGTTATAGCCGATGATTTAACGTACGAGGAGGTACCTGTCAAGATCTTAGATAAGAAGGAACAGATCCTACGCTCAAAGGTTATACCTCAAGTTAAGGTTTTATGGAGAAACCAAGATACTGAGGAAATGACCTGGGAGCTAGAATCTGAGATGAAATCTACGTATCCTTATCTCTTCGAAATGCCAGGTACGTCAATTTCGGGGACGAAATTTCATAAGGAGGGGAGGTTGTAAGACCCCGAATTTTATGAAATACAAAATTTAATTTTTCTTCATATATATTTTTCCTGAAACAGTAGGTGGTTAAATTGATAAGGTTAAAAGTTAAGGATGTTATGTGCAAATTTTATTATGTCGGACAATATTCGTTTGGTCGGAGAATATTCGTTTTGTCGGGGAATATTCGATTCGTACGACGGCGCCGAAATAACAAAATAATAGTGGACCCCCACAACGACTTATTGTCGGATATAGAAAGCGACATACGTAACCTTTTTTAAATAAAAATAGTCAACGGTATTATCATTTTGAACTGTTAAAATACCTGATGGTAAAAGAATAGTAACATACGGTATTACATAGTAGCACATAGTATTACATAGTAGCACACGGTATTGCACTGTAGCACACGGTATTGCACAGTGTTTCATATTATTAAATGATAAAGTGGTTATTGTACTATATTGACTTTATTGAACCAATAATTGTCACATGCATAATAATTCATATTATTGAGCTGATAATTGTCACAGTAGCATATGCACAATAATTCACATTACTGAATCAATAATTGTCATTACACAGTAACGTGTTATTTTCTTATTTATTTTCAGCATTATTGTTATCTCTTTTGCGATATTGATTAAACTGTTGTATTCTATTATTGGGTGATTTTCCTATTTTTCTAACTCGAAAAGCCAACTACACTGCATTTACAACAATTAGCCATAATAATGAATAATTGTGAATTATTGTTGAATAATTGAATTGATAAAGTTATTTGTTTTTATTATGATAAATTATATAAAGTTGTTTGTTTTTATATATAAAGATAATTGATTTATTTAAAGTTAGTTGTTTTATATATAAAGTAAATTGAATGGTATAGATTAAAAGATGATCTTTAAATGAATGGTTTAGATTAAAGAAATCTTAAAAGATAAAATGAGTGGTATGGATTAAACATTATCTTGAAATATACGGCGCGGATTATCGCCTGTTGGTGAATAACCTTTCGTATTTATTTCCATATATTAAATTGTGGGAATAACCTTACGGCGCGGATTATCGCCTGTTGGTGAATAACCTTTCGTATTTATTTCCATATATTAAATTGTGGGAATAACCTTACGGCGCGGATTATCGCCTGTTGGTGAATAACCTTTTGTATTCATTCCTTATTAATTTGTGGGAATAACCTGACTACGCGGACTATCACATGTTTGGTGAATTACTTTTCGTATTCATTTCTTACTTGTCTCTTCTTGGTAAAGTTTCCTGAAATGAATACATATTCTTTAATAGTTTGCGCTTCATCTAATATCATTTCAACTAAACCTTCCTATTTTTCTAAATCTTTCTATTGAACCTTAACTGTTATTCTGAACTGTGGATCTGAAATATCATTCTTGAATTTTAGTCCACATCATGTTGGCAATTTGGACATTATTTGAATCTGCACAAAGTAAAGTCATAAACTTTTGATATTTATTGATCATACTGTTTCTTCTGATTCATCATCTCTATCACGGTTGTTATTCTAATCATCAAGAACCATATTGTTGTGAATATCTGTGGCCTGGGGCACAGTTGATAGGATAAAGGCGATATAATTATTGTGTCTTTTAGGGCACGTGGTGAATATTCTCTTTGGCCTGGGGCAAAGATGAACTGTTGTTGGTATGATTATGACCAAAGGCTGAAAACTGGTATAATCATTACCGTTGGTGTTATATTTGAATATCTTTGGCTCGTAATGCAAAGATGAACTATTGACTGGCATGATTATAATCAGGAACTGGAAATTTATATTATCATGACCAGCGGTGTTTAAGATGATAAAAGTTGAGGATGTTTTTCCTAAAAAGAGAACCGAGTGGACATTATAGTCTGCATTATTCTTCTAATAGATTGCTCATTCCGCTGCTATTATTGATACAAAGCTTATTGTCTATTATATTCAATTAAGAACTCATCTGTTGAAGGCTAATGATAATTTATTTGTCGTTATCTTAGTCATGATATTTCTTACTGGGCTATTTGAGCTCACCCTTTCTTTTGTTCCATTGTTTTTCAGAAAAAGAGAGAGTAGCCGGGTCTAGCAGGGGAATGGAGTGACGGTCCGAGTGATAGCTATTGTAGTCTTCACATGTTGTATATAGTGTGAAAATAATAGTGAAGACTTAGTTGTGTATTATTGAATTTTGCATTTCTGTTCTATGAACTATTTATATTAAAGATTATGTATTTTATGGCGTCTCAAATTGGGCTATGTAGGCCTAGATTTGGGGGCGTCACAATTTCCCTTCATCATGATATATCTATTGTTGTTGTTATAAACTTGCTGAGCCACTTAGTTGCTCATTCTTGCTATATCATGACTATATTTCAGCTAAGCCCGAATGCTCTAAAACAGACAAAGGCAAGGGGAAAGCAAACGCTTAGTTTAGTTGATGTATACTAGACTTAAATTACTGTTATGTAATTTTCTTGTAAATCTTTTGTATTCCCTTAAGATATGAAATGTTATGATTAAGGTTAATCGACCTTGGGAAGTATAGCCTTTTTATAAGGAACCTTTTGTATTATTCCGCGAAGTTTAAATACAATTTATGTATTTAATTGTTAGTAAGTATTATATAGTGGAGAACCAAACCCGAGGTTATGAAACCCGGATTTGGGGTCGTCACAGGTCCCAAATTAATTATATTAATTTTAAAATATTTGTATCCATTTTGGTCTTAAATGATTTGAACCGGCCCATTTAAAACGAATCGACTCGGCCTGAAATTAAAAAGATCCGTCTGTGAACAGTGATGAGGGACTCGGCCCTCAAAATAACAAAGAAACGAGGGTCCCGGCCCTTGAGTGGCAGAATCTGCAAAATTGTCGTTTTCAGATTTTCTAACTTTTGTTCCTTTGATTAAAACTTGAATAAAATGAAATCTATACATCCAAATGACCTCCAATTGGTGTCGATGGATTCGTATTTTCTTAAACTAAAATATTCCATCATTGGATCAAATTTTTGTAAGAGTTTTGGTTATGAAAAATAGCCACAATGTGGGCTGTTTGTACATTAGGTCATTAAAATAACATGTTTTGCGATAAAAGCCATAATTTCATTATTTTTTCATATTTTTAAAACTCATGTATGTAACTTTATAGCCATAAAATTCATTTTCCAACTTGTACATTTGAAATTACAACATTAAACATCATATGCTTAGTTAGGGTTTTACCGGTAAAGTTCGATATGAACATTTCTACTATTTTTATGCATACCAAAACATGATATAAACACATAAAACCATGAATATACATATATTACATAGTTTAAGACTTCTAGACCATCAAAACAAGTTTTGATCGGTTAAAAATATATTTTAACCGTTTAAAATCGTTCTAGACTATAAAAATGAAATAAAGGAAGGTTAGAGCACTTTTAAACCTTTGTGACTTGTGTGCTCTTCTTTTTCTCCTAACAAAGTATGTGATGATGCTTGTGGACATTCACAAAAACCTTCCTCTAGCTATTTCACATAACACACAAGTGTATTTTCTATTTTTCTCTCAAATGCTCTCTACTTTCTCTCTTGTATTCTCTAGAAAATGCTACAAATGAACTAACAAATCTATACAAGTGTGTGAAGTACTCTATTTATAGTACTTCACTAATCCATCATCAACCTACTAATCATCTTGTGTTGGTGAAATTAGGAGCTTAAATAAGATTACTATTGCATGAATGACCTATTGGAATGACTATGGTGGTTGGCCAACTATGGAAAGAAGTGTGAAAGAAGCAACATTGCAAAATCAAGCAACCCATGTGGGCCCCCTTCAAATCTCAGCAAAATGGCCATTTTGGGCCTATTTTTCCTTTATTTTTTATAGCTAAATCATGCATATATATATATATATATATATACATGTGTTCAATTGTTGACCAATTTTGACTTTCTATTGGGCTCCACATTGGACTCTAGGATTAAATATAGTGGGCTCGTCCATTTAATTTGGTTGGGCTCAATTTAAATAACACATTGGGCTAACATTTAATATTCGATGTTACATTTAATTAAATCAAACATTGAGCTTGTTTAATTAATTATATGGACTAATAATTAAATTAATTACATGGGCTACTAGGTTAATATAATTGACCCAGTTTAATACCTCATTTGGATTTAAAATATAATCTAATTAGACTTTCTATTTATAAGTCCATTAGACTCCTTAATTAAGTTAGCTTACATCACAATATCACTTACAAATTCTTGGATTTATTTTAATAAAATCCTAACACTTAGTAATACAAGTACTTTGACTTGATTAAATTAATTCATTTACTAACCCTTATCATCAAATTGGGTTTATAATATCGTTACTCCTACACATACAATTATTCTCACATTGGGTTATCTTAAATAATTCACTTGTTTCTTCTTTCTCATTATTCATACAAGTAATTAACTTGTTCATTATAAATCTTCTTAATTGCCATACAAGACCAACTAAACTCCTCTTGCAATCTTTTTCCTTCTTTAGTTAATTAATTTAATTAACTAATTTACTACCTCTCATCATATAACTTAACACATACACACATACCTCATACATCATATTTTCTTATTAATATAATTAATAAAAAAATAAATTAGATTCGTAATTTTCTCGGTCATTACATTGATGGCATTGTTATTGTAATAACCACGAGTTCTAAGACTTTTGTAATGATGATTATTAGATAATTATCAATGAATTAAAAATTTTTGTACGAATTAATTGTGCATTTACATGATTGAATGAATATATATATATATATATATATGTATATGTATATGTGTGTGTGGGGGGGGGGGCACATCACGATGGACTTTGTGGTGGGTCTTCCAACCACTCACAAAGGATACGATGCGATCTGGGTAATCGTCGACCGTCTGACAAAGTCTGCACATTTTCTGCCAATAAAAATAAGATACACTCTGGAGCAGTTAGCAAAGTTATATGTAAAAGAAATAATATCACGACATGGTGTGTCGGTGTCCATTGTGTCTGATAGGGATCCGCGTTTCACGTCGAGATTTTGGAGAAGGTTACAAGAAAGATTGGGGACGCAGCTGAGATTGAGTACTGCGTATCACCCGCAGATAGATGGACAGAGTGAGAGGACGATCCAGACACTGGAAGATATTTTGAGAGCAGTTGTCATGGACTTGAAGGGCAGTTGGGATGATCATCTCCCTTTGTTGGAGTTCGCATACAACAACAGTTACCACGCTAGTATCGGCATGCCGCCATACGAAGCATTATATGGAAGAAAATGTCGAACACCACTGTGTTGGGATGAAGTTGGCGAACGGAGACTGTTGGGGCTTGAATTGGTGCAACAAACCATAGAGGTGATTAAGGTAATAAGAACTCGTCTAGTTGCAGCTCAGGACCGTCAGAAAAAGTATACTGACATGCATCGTCAGAAGAGAGATTTTGATGTTGGCAGCTTTGTATTCTTAAAGGTATCTCCTTGGAAGGGAAAAATCAGATTCGGAAAGAAGGGAAAATTAAGTCCCAGGTTTATAGGACCATTCGAAATCCTCCAAAGGATAGGTGAAGTAGCATACGAGATAGCTTTACCCCCTGAACTGGAGCACATCCACAATGTGTTTCATGTTTCAGTGCTGCGACCCTATAAACCCGACTACAAGCACGTGATATCCTATGAACCGATTCAGGTAGAGAAAGACTTAACGTACGAAGAAGTTCCTGTCTAGATACTCAATATAAAAAAAGCAAACGTTGAGGAATAAAGTCATTCATTCCGTCAAAGTGCTATAGAGGAATCACGCAGTCGAGGAGGCTACGTGGGAACTTGAAGAAAAGATAAAAGAGAACTACCCACATATTTTTAAATAACCTTATGTTTGTAATTCCGGGGACGAAATTCTTATAAGGGGAAGAGAATGTAAGGACCGAGAATTTTAACCCCATTATATATAAAATCGGTAATTATTTATTTGTGTGTTTCGTATGTTTGCGAATAAATTTAAACCGACGCACGATTATTAAATTCACATAAATACGCGACACGCGGTAGAAATTAAATTAAAGGTGACCCACTAATAAACTAAAATTAATTAGTGGACTAACCTAGAGTTTTTAAAATTGAGAAATCGATAAGTTAATGAATAAATTAAATATTCAATTAATTTTGAATATTGTATGATGAAATGAATTAAATAAATTAATTAATATAGTTATTAATTAATGAAAATATAAGGAATATTTAAAATTTATATTCATAATCCATATTAGGTAAATAACCAATGCACTAGCTCATTTAATTATTTAAACAAGGCCACTAGGTTATTTAATAGTGGACTTGTGAATTATATTGTGTACTTAATTAAATTGGCCCAACATTAAATTATTTTTGCAACTATGTTGGTGATCCAATAGAACTCTTGATAGAAGCCCAAGTTCTTCCATCTAGTAGCCCAACATGTTGGTCCAAATTGAGGAATTTAAATAAAAGTCAAAATTGGTCAACATTGCTACAAATGTGGAAATAAAAAGAAAAATATACACACACACACACACACACACACACACATATATATATATATATATATATATATATATATATATATGTGCATAGCTGGTTGGGGGGAGCTTCCAAGAGTGGTTCAAGGCTCAATGTTGCATTGGGAGCAAGTCTCCTAGATCTCTCCTTATTTTAAGGGTCTTTGTTTTCTTGATTAGCCTAAATGTGGTAAAGTTGGTTTAATTAAGGAACTAAGCTCAATTAGTCTTCTTATATAAATATAATACTCCCCCAACACTTTTCAAAGGTTAGCATCATTGTAGAAATCAGATTTGTAGAGCTAGAGAGAGAGGGAACCAAAAGAAAAAAGTTTGAGAGCAAAGTGTTTCCATTTTCCTTCCTTTCTTGTAAGCTTAGTATCATAAATATACCAAGAACACCTTCAAGAAGGGCCACAACAGCAGGAGTGAGGGTCTTGATGCCATCAAGTTTCATATTCTACTTTGGAAAGATTAGAAAACAAGCATCCAAGAGCAAGAGGTAAAAACCTTAACTTAAAAACCCTAATCTTGTGCTCTTTATGTCAAAAATGTGACTTTTATGTTAGAAAAATAATTTTGAAACTCTTGTTGGTTAGAAACATGCTTGACACGCTATAGTAGAGCTTCATGGGTTTGGATCATGTATTTGTATGCGTTTTTGACAAAAAGTTTGACAAAAGCCTTAGGAATCATTTTTACCGACGAAAACAACATAACCAAAAACAGAGCAGCCCCTTACCGGAATTACTGTGCACGATCCGTAAGTCGGATTTATGATCCGTCAATCTTGGGTGTTAGATCTATAAGATACGAAGATTCTCCAAGTTGAATGACTTAAATCCGATTTAAAATGAGCAAGATATGGATTTTCTACCAAAACACCCCACTGATTTTAGGGCTGTGCGTAACAATCCGGTTTGGAGCTAATTTCAGTGACCAAAACAAATCCAAATTTGATGTTTGATAATGGAATCTTGTAGTTCGGAAAGATATGAATCCATCGATACCTAATAGACCTCAATCGGAGTTATAGAACTCAAGATATTCAAGTTTTCATAACGGACCCCAAATCCGAAAATGTTAAAAAAACATTCTGCCTATTTTTGGAAAAAAAACCGGCCGGTTCAGTTTTTTTCAATTTTTCCATTTTCTTGGGTGGGGCCGGTTCGGGCATTTTTAGGTCGGTTCTTGGGTTGGTTCCAAAAGATAAAATGCTTGTAATTTTATAAAGAATATTATAAAAATTTTAAATCTGAAATTTTATGTCATTTGGTATTTATTAGAATTAATGGTTGATTAAACCTTACTAATTAAACGAAAAATGCTAAATTAATATTTTTAATTTCTGAAAAATCATAAAACTCCTAATTACTTATTATTTAAGTAATATTATATAATAAGTATGATTAATTAAGAAATTAATTATTTTTAATAGTATTTAAGGTGTAAAAAGTACACTAATTAACTATTAATTAGTTAGTAATTAGATAAAATTACTAATAAATTATTATTAAATAATAAATATGTGATTTAAGTATTTAATAATAATAATATAAGAAAGATAAAGTGAATAAATTAATTATTTATTATTTAATTGAGAATTAAATAGTAAATAAAGATAAGTAATTAACTAATTATTATTTAATTAATATTAAATAATAATTAAAGAGAGATAAAATTTAAAAATTATTTATTTATTATTTAAATAAAAATAAAGATAATTAAGCAATTAATTATTATTTAATTAACATTAAATAATAATTAAAGGATGATTAAATTAAATGATTAATTATTTATTATTTAATTAAGATTAAATAGTAAGTAAGGGTAATTGATTAATTAATTATTATTTAATTAATATTAAATAATAATTAAATAAGGATTAAATTAATAAATTAATTATTTATTATTTAATTAAAATTAAATAATAAGTAAGGGTAATTGATTAATTAATTATTATTTAATTAACATTAAATAATAATTAAATGAGGATTTAGTTAATAAATTATTTATTATAGGATAATTAATTGATTTTTTATTATTTAATTGATGTTAAATAATGATTAAAGAAGATTAAAATAAGTAAGTTAAATATTTATCATTTAATTATCAATTAATAATAAATAAGGAGGATTATTAGCACATGAATAATTATTTATTGTGTAATAACAATTAATGATAGTTATCATTTATTATAACAATGATAAATGAGGTACTAAAACAATTGAAATAAATTGTTTAATAGTTTAAATTGTTAAGTGAGGGATGTTTTAATTAATATTACTTAGAGAGGAGTAATATTTGATAGTTAAGTCAATTACTTAAAATCAAATTAAGTAGATTAACCGAGTCAATAAGATGTTTGTGTTATGTGATAATTTTAGGCAATTAAACGAGAAGTAAATAATAAACTTAAATGTTTAAGTGAACAATTATGTGTTATACTAATCGGTAGACTGACTTATCAATGTTAGGTCTTCCGAAAGAGAATTATATTAAGCATTTAGCCGTAATTCGACAACCAGGCAAGTTCCCTAACTCAAACTCGAGTTATCTTTCTTTACTATATGCTAAGTCGTTTAATGTTGTAAATTATTCCACATCGAGATTATTGTCATTCACACATAGTCCAGTTGAATTACATGTTCTATTATTAAATCATTAAATACTCAAAGTGTTTGACCTCATGATCTGTTTAGAGATAAAGTCTATGCCTTTGTTCGGCTAGACATATACGTGTTGAATTTTAAAAGCTATCCAAACCATAGTGGTACGGATTCCTAGACTGAGAAGAACAACCCTGAATGGGGAGTAACCTAAGTATCAGATACATGATACAAATAGAATTAAATGTTATGCATATACATAGTGTACGAGAGTCTGATCCCCTCAAGTACAGTTCTGAGATTATAACCTAAGGGGGTATATCAAGTGATTGATCCCTCAAGCTGATGTTCATGGTCTGTTTGACCACTCAGCATTTAAATAATCAATTGTCTTTTATCATTTGAGGTTTGATTATACCAATGATATTATTGTTTCCAAATCCTTTGAGTTATTCATTTTTATTCATTCATGACATTCCTTATACTTATTCCATTAAAACTTGCTGAGCAAGCTAGTTGCTCAATCTTGTTATGTCATGAAATATATTGCAGTTAAACCTGAGAGTTCGAAGGCTGCTAAAGGCAAAGGAAAGCTGAAACCCTAGATGTTTTGGGATTTAATGCCTAAGAATATATTTTTGTTTATCTCTGATGACATGTAACACGAACCATCTTTTATATATTTAAATTCGTGATGTATTTTATTAAGGTTACGAACCTTGGGACATGTAGTGAACCTTTCTATAAACAATATATGTTTATTTCATTCTGCATTAGTATATTATATTGTTTAGAGGTGTATGGATGTACAGATTCGTAAACACCAAGTTCGAGGTACAAATACTTGAATTTGCGGGTGTCACAGCATACCCCCTTAAAGAGCATACCAAGCATATCCCTTTATCGATGGACTCGGCGTCGGTTTGGTCCGTTGCCATAAGTTTGTCCGTCGCTAAAGCTTTTAGTGACGAACAACATATCGCGACGGACGAAATTATGGCGACGGACCAAACCGTTGTTGGGTCCATCACTAAATGGAGTATGTTAGGTATGTCCTTTAAGAAAGTATGCTCTTGAACTTTACTCTCTCTCTCTCTCTCTCGCTATATATATATATATACATACATAATTACAATGAAAATAAATCAAAACTAAGGGAGAAAAAGGGGGTGGCCGGCAACTAGGGGGCCCACTTGGGTGGTGAAATGTTGCTCCAATGTTTCTTCAAGGTTACTCAACCATTTGCTTTTAAGTTAGCTTGAATGAGGTCAATCACCCAGTCAATCCAAAGGTCAATCAATCCAATAGTAAACTTAAATTAGCTTAATTTGACCAATGATAGTTGTTTAGTAAATGTTAATGAAGATTAAGAAAGTCCTATAAATAGAATGTTTCACCAATGGTTTATGTTGTTAGTCATTTTGCTTTATTTCCTAGAGAGAAAAATAGAGAGGAAGTTATAAAGCTTTAAAAGAAAGGCTAGAGAATTTGTGAGTGGTAAGCTAGATCATCTAGAGTGTGTATCTAGTAGCCAATGTGAAGTCTCTAGTAAGGTTTATTTCAAAGAGAAGAAGAACATCCAAGTCAAAAAGGTTTAAAAGTGTTCTATACCTTCCTTAGTTCATTCTATAGTCAATATATAGTTTAAATGGTCAAAATATATTTTTAACGGTTCAAAACTTATTTTGATGTTCTATAATGCTAGATATTAAATATATATGAAGATTCATGATTTAGTATATTTAATGTGTGCATTTGTATGCTTGGTATGGAAATAAGCTGTAGAAAAGTGCATATAAAGTTTTACCGGTAAAACCCTAACTAGTTATGTGATATAAATAGTTGTAGTTTGAAATGTACTAGTTTGTTATTTGATTTTAATGGCCAGAAAGTTACATTTATGAGTTATAAAAATAACCCAACTTTAATCTCTAAAAATATGGAAAAAAAATGAGAAAATTTGGCTTTTACCACAAACTATATTATTTTGAAACCCTAGAGTGACCGATCTCGAATATTATGTCAAAAACGAGATCGAACTATGAAATGTTGAAAAACAAGAAGTTATAAAGATAACAAAATTGATTTGGTGTATTTTAGATATGTACGTTTCATTTTATAAAAGATTGAACCAAAGAAAAATCAAAATTGAAAAATTAGGGTTTGAAAAACCAACAATACCGCCGCAGCGGTATGTCTCACCACCGTCGCGGTGAAACACTCTAAAAATTGAAAAATTAAACTACCGTCGCAGCGGTAGGTCTCACCGCCGTAGCGGTGAAACACCCTGGAATTTAAAATTTTGAACTACCGCCGCAGCGGTGATTCTCACCGCCGTGGCGGTGGAACAACCTGTTTGAAAATTAATAGGTTATTAATCGGGTCGGGTCGGGCCAAATAAAACAAGTCGATCGAATTTTTTGGAAATGAAATGGGTCAGAAAATATAATTTTATATAACATTAATATTTAACAAGTTTTAAAGGAATAAAATATTATTAAATGATTAATAATATTAAAAAATTAATAAAATATTATTAAATAAATTAATAATATTATAAAATAAATAAAATATTATTAAATGATTAATAATATTATAAGGTTAATAAAATATTATTAAATGGTTAATAATATTATATAGAAGTTTTAAACTATATTAATGATTAATATATGTTTTATGTGATGAAAATATTATTAAATAATAATAATATTTCTTAAATGTTGGATATACCCTTAATTATTAAATTATATGATTAAGAGTTAGTAAATTAAGATATACGAGGGTTATTATATGAACTTAGATATGATACTAATTGAAAGATCATATTGATTAATTGTTAGGTATTTTCAAAGGATATTAAATTGTATTGGTTAGCTGTAATCAACAATCTAGACAAGTTTCTTAACCTTACTCAACTTTATATTGAGCAAGTTTCTTACACCTGATCTTGTATTTATTTTACAAGAACTTAAGTGGTTTAATTATTGAAAATTGATCAACATCCATATTGTTTATGAATTCACATATTGCATTTGAAGTTTTATAGTTTTGTATAAATTTAATAACTTGAATATTTTTAAAAACTTATCCAAACTAATGGTTGGTGCTGATTCTTATAGTAAGTCTGAGAATGAACAACCCTAGATAAGGGGATTACATGTTGGGAAATCGACATTTGCCCAAGATGACTAAATGTAATGCATATACAGTAGGTTGAATAGGTTGATCCCCTTGAAAACCAAATTACTGAAAGGGTCAGAGGAAACTTTGTTTTGCCCTCGTTAGTTTAGGGTCCTTGGTAACCACTCGGCATTAAAGATTCAATTATTTCTGTTAATTAAAATTTGATTCTTATTCTTTCACAATTGTTATATATTATTGAAAACCCTGAAGTTATTCTCATTCACTCATGATATATCAAACCTTATATTTATTGTTCTTAAACTTGCTGAGCAAGCTAGTTGCTTACCCTTGCTATATCATGAACCATTTTCAGTTAAGCCCGAATGCTCCAAGAAGGACAAGGGCAAAGAAAAAGCCAGAACTTAGATTAGATTATTGCATGTTAATTTATTGATTAATATGTAATTACAGTTTGTAAATCTTTTGTAATCCCTTAAGATTTGAACTGTTTATGTTATGGTTTGTAGACCTTGGGATTGTAGTCTTTTTTGTAAGTAACATTTATGTATTATTCCGCGAAATTTTAATGAAGATTATCTATTTAGTTGTTATTATATTTTGGATAGTGAGAACCAAACTCGAGATTATGAAATTCGAATTTGGGGTCATCACAGTTATATGCTAGGATGATGCAACATTCGGTGGTAGCAAAGAAAACCAAGGCTTGTGTGGCAAAGGCTTGGCAACATTCGGAGCATAACATAGACAACGACCTAGTGTGCCAAAACATAACATGGGTTGTGTGTCAGTTAGCACTGGGCTGAGTTGTGGCTGCGTTGGGCGCTAGACAGTGCTAGACGTTGGGTTACGCGTGGTGCAAATTAGTGCGGGGCATTGGGCTGCATAGGGCGCCAACCAACATTGTGTGCTGGGTTGCGCACAAGACAGTGTTAGACACGCTGGGCTGGGCAATTGTGTTAGAGAATATTGGGCTAGGCTTTATGCATCATTTAGTGGGTTGGATCTATTAGAACATGCAAAGATGGGTTGTTGACAAATCAGATAGGTGGCAGCTAAATGGCAGTGTTACATGCAAGGCAGTTACTAGGCAGTTGTCACCCATGTACTATCAGTTTTCTGAACATGTGGGATGTGTTTTGAATGGCAACAACTGTTGGGAAGTTATTGTGGGTTCAAAACTCAGCTGGTGGGCATGAACTAGTAATCTGATTGGCTGGTAACCTCTTGGCAGTTGGGGGTGTCAACTGACCATGGGCCTATATATTGATAGTGCTTGGTGCCCAAAAATGTGGGAAGAACATGAGTGAATGTTTGATGCATACTCTGGGGGAAATACACAATATAGGCATAGGATGTCTACTGTATGTTATGCATATACATAGGGTACATGTAATGACCAAGAATTTTCAAACGTCATTATTAATTAAATAAAGTATTTAATTTCTAATGGGTTAGTTTTGTAAGGTTATTTAAACCTTTTTGTGAATAATTGATTTTGTGATTAAGTGAGTATGTGATTAAATTCTAGATTGAATTAAATAGAGTCACTAATAGACTAATTAAATTAGCGGACTAACCCTAATGTGTTAATATCAAGAGAATGGATAAATAATTATTAATTTAATATTCAATTAAATTGAATATAGTTAGTGAGTTAATTAATTAATATGGTATTAATTAATGTGAACAATGTGTAATATTATCAATATTATTAGTAATTAATTACTAATTGACAAGCCCGTGTAATTAATAAGCTAAGCCCTATCATTTTGATCATGGACTTAGTAATTAATAGTGTGACAAATTAAATAAACATCATTGGATGGAATTAAATAGTCCAATGTTAAATTTAATGGGCTTGACAAAATGTTAGTCCAAGTCATTTTATAGCAAGCCCAAATGAATATTAATTGTGGTCCAAATTATTAGCCCACTTGTTATTAAATTATGTAGCTTATTTAATTATTAAAAGCAAAGGAGATGACAACATTTTTGGGACAAAAGTACTCGTCTTTTTGTCGGCAATGAAGAAAGAAAACGGGGCTAAAAAGCTTTTCAAATTGTTATAATTACCTAACTTGCTTGTAGCTTTGTGTGCACTAGACTCCTACATAGTCATTTAGCCACCCTAACCCAAACTTGTAAGTCCTAAAAAGCTAGCTTAATGATGCTAAGGTAGATATATACATTTCTTATATCTAATAACTATTACAAGTATACTTGTATTAGGAGAGTTAAATTAGCCATTTCATCTTCTTCTTTTCAAAGTCTAGAGAGCTTTTGTGAGGAAGAGAGCTTGTGAGTTTTTTCTTTCTTTCTTTTTGAGGAAAAAAGAAGAGAGTGCCGCCACCTTAAGAAGAAGGAAGATAAGGAGTGTTGATGACATCCTCATTTATCTCCTACTTTGGAAAAGAAAGAAAAAGAGCCACTAGATCAAGGTATTAACCTTGTTAAAAATTCTAGCTTGGCTCTTCTTGTTTTTGTATGATAAAAATATTATGTTAAAGTTTTAACTGACTAAATTCTTGCTAAATATGTGTATATAGGTTAACCTGTATTTAACTTGTGCATTAGTATGTGTTTGGAGCAGCTCACTCTCAGAGTTACTGTTCATATTCCGTAAGTCCGAATCATGATCCGTCAACTCTGGGTGATTGAGCTATTCGACTTGAAGATTATCCAAGTTGAATGACTAAAATCCGATTTAAAATGAGCAAGATATGAATTTTTTACCAAAACACCCCACTAACTTTAGGGCTGTGCATAACAGTCCGGTTTGTAGCTATTTTCAGTAACCAAAACAAATTCAAAAATGGTGTTTGAGTGCAGAAAATTGTAGTTCGAAAAATCATGATACCATCGATACCTAGTAGAGCTTCATTGGAGTTATAGAACTCAAGATATTCAAGTTTTCATGAAAGACCCCAAATCCGAAAATGTTCAAAAACATTGTCTATTTTTGGGAAAAAAAATTCGATCGGTTCGATTTTTTTCGGTTTTCCATTTTCTTGGGTGGGGTCAGTTCAGGTCCTTAGAGGTCAGTTCTTAGGTTGACTTCAAAAGAGAAAATGTTTGTAATTTAATAAAAAATATTATAAAAATTTATAATTGAATTTTATAGAAAGTTGGCATTTATTAGAATTAATGGTTGATTAAACCTTACTAATTAAACGAAAAATGCTAAATTAATAATTTTAATTTATGAAAAATCATAAAACTCCTAATTACTTATTATTTAAGTAATATTAAATAATAAGTATGATTAATTAAGAAATTAATTATTTTTAATAGTATTTAAGGTGTAAAGAGTACACTAATTAACTACTAATTAGTTAGTAATTAGATAAAATTACTAATAAATTATTATTAAATAATAAATATGTGATTTAAGTATTTAATAATAATAATATAAGAAAGATAAAGTGAATAAATTAATTATTTATTATTTAATTGAGAATTAAATAGTAAATAAAGATAAGTAATTAACTAATTATTATTTAATTAATATTAAATAATAATTAAAGAGAGATAAATTCAAAAATTAATTATTTATTATTTAAATAAAAATAAAGATAATTAAGCAATTAATTATTATTTAATTAACATTAAATAATAATTAAAGGATGATTAAATTAAATGATTAATTATTTATTATTTAATTAAGATTAAATAATAAGTAAGGGTAATTGATTAATTAATTATTATTTAATTAACATTAAATAATAATTAAATGAGGATTGAATTAATAAATTAATTATTTAGTATTTAATTAAAATTTAATAATAAGTAAAGGTAATTGATTAATTTATTATTATTTAATTAACATTAAATAATAATTAAATGAGGATTAAATTAATAAATTATTTATTATTTAATTAAAGTTAAATAATAGGTAAGTATAATTAATTAATTTATTATTATTTAATTGATGTTAAATAATGATTAAAGAAGATTAAAATAAGTAAGTTAATTATTTATCAATTATTTGAGGATTAATGATAAATAAGGAGGATTATTAGCACATGAATAATTATTTATTGTATAATAATAATTAATAATAGTTATCATTTATTATAATAATGATAAACGAGATACTAAAACAATTGCAATAAATTGTTTAATAGTTGATGTGACGACCCCAAATCCGGGTTCCTTTAACCTCGGATCCGGTTCAACACTAGTACTACTTTTCCTTATTGTTCATGAATTACAACAATATTATAATTGCTAAATAATCATTTATTTACAATTATATAACATCTCTTTCTATTCCAGAATCGCAATCTTTATACATTCCTAGTATGTCTTCATATCATACATGATACGACATTCTATCACAATCAATTTGAGATCATATGTATAATGACTCAATCACACCATCCTATTATCCTTATTCATAAAGGACAACGTCTGAAAAATGATATTCAAATAATCTGTAAATGTTCCTCTTAACAATTTAAGTTTGCTAATCTATAGCGCAACAAAACATAAACTCTTCATATCTACTTACACAAGTGAATGAATTAGTCTACCGCAAGGTTTTACTACAAAAGCACCTATGCTTCAATCTTGATGACTCGTTAGTCAATCTTCATCTTTGCCTCTACCGGAGTAATCGGCTTCCTCAAGCTACTCTGTAATGTTTTGTTTTAAGCAAGGGTGAGCACGACGACTCAGCAAGTCTAACAGTTTCACATAACACGTAAAAACAGTTCAATCATGCTTCATGCATCTTATGCTTTGCAGTACATACATTTCTCATGCATATCATGCCTCGCATTTAATATATGCTTCATGCCTAGCCTCTATCATGACATATAGTTCAATGCAGAACAATTGTCTTAAATCAACTACCGCATGTCAATAGTTCAAATCAACTTATTTCACAAAAGCACATTAACACATCTTTGCACATAATCACGTATGAGCACATCACAGTTTAATAACAAACTTATAAATTATGCACATAATGCAACACGTTCTGAAAAACTTGCCTGGACTTGTATAACCAGCTTACGTTAATCTTTCACGTTCCTTGCACCACCTACACGGTATGTGAGATCAACGGTGCACAGTATCAGTCAAAGTTTGACTCAATGCTAAATCTTATTTTAAAGATATTTATTTCTTCTTATCGTCCCCTTTATTAAATAGGGTTAATTTCATATTTTAGTATCTCTTTGACTTGACTCGGTGTTTCATATTCAACACCAAAAATCTTTTGTTCGAAACTATTCAGTTCTGACATTTTTTAATGTCACTGCATTAATGCCTGGACCCTATATTTATTTAGGTCGATCCACCAATTAATCACTAATGGACCATACCCTTGGTTTAACTTAATCACATCATTTATCTCGACAACTTATCATAATATTACCCACATTGGATAATATTTTAAATTTTACTATCAATTAGTAATAACTTATAATGTTATTTAATTGTTAAATAACACTTTAAATAATCATTACTATTATTAATTTATTTTTAATAATAGTTTACCTTAATCATTATTATTAATCTTTTAATAATAATTTAATTGCTTGCTAATATTATTACCCTTTAATAATATTTTAATTGACTTCTCATTATTATCAATCATTTTAATAATAATTTAATTGTTCATCAATATTATCAATCATTTAATAATATTTGAAATCCTCACGTATCATTAGTAATTATTTAATAACGATTCAACCCTTAACTATTATTACCCAATAGTTAATTACTTGTTAAATAATATTATTAATTCTTTAATAAGATTCTAAATCTTTATTTATCATTATTATTTATTTAATAATGATTTAACTCTTAACTATTATTATTTAATAGTTAATTAAATGCTAAATAATATTATTAATCCTTTAATAATATTTTAAATTAATTACATATCATTATTAATTATTGAATAATGATTTAATTCTTAACTATTATCATTTAATAGTTAGTCAATAATATTATCAATATATTTTAATTACTTAATAATCTTCTTTCGATTAAGTAATAATTTATTCCACTTAATTACCATTTAATTATTATTTAATATGAATTAAATAATAATTAATTAACTAATTATCCGAACTCATTATTTAATATTAATTAAATAATAATTAATTAATTAATTAACCTTACTTATTATTTAATATTAATTACATAATAAATAATTAGTTTATTAACCTTAATTATTATTTAATATTAATTAAATAATAATTAATTACTTAATTAACCTTACTTATTATTTAATATTAATTAAATAATAAATAATTAGCTTTCTAACTTTAATATTCTTTAATTATTATTTAATATTAATTTAAATAATAATTAATTATTTATTTAACTTTACTTATTATTTAAGTGCAATTAAATAATAAATAACTAACTTATTCATCTTAACATCCTTTAATTATTATTTAATATTCATTAAATCATAATTAATTAATTACATAACTTCATATATTATTTAATATTTATTAAATAATATTTAATTAGATTATTAGCCTATTTATACACTAATAAATAGCTAATATATAGTGAATCACTCCAATAATTTCAAATTTTATTTTATAACACTTAACTAGCATGCCAATAGGTCAAATATTATTTTTCGTAAATTAAAAATAATTTTCCCATAATTATTAGCAATTTAGTAAGCTTTAATCCACCATTAATTCTAATAAATACCAAATTACAAAAAAATTCGGATTTTAAATTTTGATAATTTTGTTTATAAACTTATAAGCATTTTCTCTTTTGGAACCAACCCAAGAACCGGCTTAAAAATGCCCGAACCGGCCCTACCTAGAAATCATGAAAAACCGAAAAAAACCGAACCGGCCGGCTTTTTTAAAAAAATAGGCAGATTACTTTTTGAATTTTTCAGACTTGGGGTCTCCGACGGGAACTTGAATAAAATGAAATCCACAAGTCCGATTGAGGCCTATTTGGTATCGATGGATTCGTAACTTCCCGAACTACATTTTTCTGTCATCAAACATCAAATTTGGATTTGTTTTGGTCACGAAAATTGGATCCAAACCGGACTGTTGTGCACAGCCCTAAAACAATGGGGTGTTTTGGTAGAAAATTCATATCTTGCTCATTTTAAATCGGATTTTAGTCATTCAACTTGGAGAATCTTCATATTTCATGGACCTATCACCCAAAATTGACGGATCATGAATCTGACTTACGGATCATGCCCAGAAATTTCGGGAGTGGCTGCCATGATTTTGGTTACTTGGTTTTCGTCGGTAAAAACTTATTTGATGATTTTGATGTAATCTTTCCACATAAATACACCCAAAAATTCATATTAAACCCATGTAACCCTAGATATATCAATCTAGCATGTTTCTACCTTTTTAGATTTTGAAAATTAGTTTTCTACCAAAGAAATTACATAGTACCCAAAGAACAATACCAAGCTAGAATGTTTTATACCTTTTGTTGATTATCCTCTTTGTTAGAACTTTGAAAAGGCTTGGATGATCAATCTTCTTACATAGATAGATTCCTCTTGATGAGACCTCCATCTTTAAACCTTGCTTCTTCTTCATCCAATCATCCAAGCATCAAGAATCTTGCTTCTCTTCCATGGCTTCTCTCTTTTCTCTCTAGCTCTCCTCTCTTCTACTTGGAGAAATGAAAAAAAAAATAAACAAATGAAATGATCTAAGTCTCCTTCACTCTCACTCTCTCTATCTATTGTAGAGACTTAACCCAATGTGGTTTAATTTTGCTAGCAACTAACCTTAGGTTAGTTCTTATCTCATTTAACATTAGTTTTGACCACACCTTTTCCCATCACTTAACCAACATATGGTTAAATCTCTACATTATACATATATATTATATATCTATACACTTTGACTAACATTACTTGCAACCATCAAAACTTGGCTTGATTTAAGGGAATGGACTTGGTTGATTGACTAAAATGTGACATCTATCAAGCTTGAGTCTAGGCTTCCTTTTAAGTGTAAATAAAGCAACAAGCAAGCAAAATCTACACTCTTTTCACCAAGTGGGCCCCAAAATTCGGGATTTGCTCTAATATTACACCAATTTGGCTTTATTTTTATATCCTATATCATTATATAAGTATCAATATATATATATATATATACCAATGTATATATATTGACCATAACTTTGACTACCATTTGGGCTCCACATTGGATCAATTTAATATTTCTATTGGGCTCGTCAATTAAATTTGTTTGGGCTCAATTTAATTACTACATTGAGCTAATATTAAATACCCTATGTTACATTTAATTAAACAAGCATTGGGCTTGGTTAATTATTACATAAATCCATGTTCAAATTAAATTATATGGACTACTATGTTAAATTAATTTGACCTAGTTTAATACCTCAATTGGACTTATAATATAATCCAATTAGATTTGCTATAATTAATTCTACCACATTGGGTTACTTAATTAACCCATCCACGGTTAATTTTTAACCCCACATTTATTTATCTAGCAATTAACCAATGATTGGTTAATGCTATCTCTCTTGTCAACCAACTAGGGTTATTCAATTAACTAGACACTAGTTAATTCTCTACACTCAATCAATACTTGAAATGCTTCTCCCAACCATTGACCATCATTTGACTTTTAATGGTTTGGGCTACATAACTTACTTTTTATTGGCTCTCTTATTTAATTACCCATTTCATGCAAATATCTCCATATTGGGCTTGCATCTATAACAACTTATTAATTAAGTAAATTACTTAATTAATTAACTTCTTAATATTGTCCTTCTAGGCAATATTCCACTTCCCTACTTGTTACTCATAACCTTAATTCATAACTTATATAATTAATTCAATTAATTATATTACATGACTTTTCTTTTTAATCCATACTAAAACTAATTAATTTATTAGTTTTATTAAGTATTTAATTTACTTCACACATCATCTTGTTTGACTAACAACTCAACTATAGGTGTATATATATAAATATTAATATATTCACCTTCACTTCTCAATTGAATTTCTTTCTTAAATAAATTATCTACCTGCATCATTAAAATATTCTCACATTTAATTTCTAACAAATAATTTATGTTAAAAAAAAATGTTTACCCATTTTCTACACATCTTCCTTCTCACCTTCTAGGTTTAAACTTTAACCTTTAATAAAATCAATTAAGATATTATTTAAAATCTTGAAATTATCTGGGATATTACAGTTGAAATAGTTAAGCGAGGAATGTTTTAATTGATATTACTTAGAGAGAAGTAATATTTGACAGTTAAGTCAATAAGATGGTTGTGCTATGTGATAATTTTAGGTAATTGAATGAGAAGTAAATAATAAACTTAAATGTTTAAGTGAGCAATTATGTGTTATTCTAATCGTTAGACTGACTTATCAATGTTAGGTCTTCCGAAAGAGAATTATTTTAAGCACTTAGTAGTAAATCGACATACATGCAAGTTTCCTAACCTTAATCAAATTTCTATTGAGGAAATCTTTTGAAGTTAATTATTATTATTCAAGTATGAGCTGAGTGGTTTAATAATTGTTGAATTATTCCACGTCCATATGATACTTAACATCCGCACTTTGTGCATTTGAATTCTTGTTTCACCTTTGAACTATGAAAGATTTAAAGTTCTCAATTTATGATCCGAATTGAAATGAGACGTCTATGCCTTTTGTTCGGCTAGACAATTATCTATGAAATTTTTATAAGCTACCTAAACCATTGTGGTATGGATTCTGATACTAAGATTGAACAACCCTGAATGAGGAGTAACCTAAGTATCTGAAATACGATACACGTGAGAAATAAATGCTATGCATACACATATTGTACAAGGGGCTGATCCCCTCAAGTACAGTTATGATCATATAACCTAAGGGGGACAATTATAGGATTGATTCCTCAAGAGAAGTAATTCATGGTCTATTTGACCGCTCAGATTTTAATAATTAATGATCTAATATTATTCAAGACTTTGATTACACTGTTGATAAATTACTTTAAATTCTTTGAGTTATTCATTTCATATTCATTCATGACATATCTCATATCTATTTAATTAAACTTATTGAGCAAGCCAGTTGCTCATTCTTGCTATGTCATAAAGCTTATTGCAGTGAAACCCGAGGGCTCCAAGGGAGATAAAGGCAAAGGGAAGCTGAAACCCTAAATGCATTTGAAATGTTAATTGCTTAAGTTAGAATTATTTTGTGAACTATTATGATGTAACACAAACTCTATCACATTTGATTTGACTCGTGATATATTTTGTTAAGGTTTCTAACCTTAGGACTAGTAGTAAACCTTTTGTATAAAGAACATATGTTTATTTTATTCTGTATTAATATATTATGTTGTTTAGAGGTGAATGATTGTATGATGACATGAGCACCACGTTCGAGATACTAGTATCTGAATTTGGGGGTATCACAGTACAAGAGGCTAATCCCCTCGCGTACCAAACTATTAAGGTGTCAGATATATATGTCTATTTTACCTTTAGCAGCAGTTCATGTAAGCCTTTGGGCTGAGTCCTTGTATTGATTAGGTTCAATAAAGGCTAGACATTTTTAGCCTGTAAATTGTGTGTTGTCCATTGTTGCTTACTAGCAATTGTGTTTTCCATTCATCAATACATAATACGTGTGTGTGCATGTGCTGTTAAGCAGAAACAATGCAGTTGGTGTGCTGTGTGGGTGCTTGGCTGACCGGCCTGGCCTGAGCCCGACCTGGTCAAAGCCCGGACCGGGCTGGTTCGGCCTACAGTCTTTGAATAAGCTGTTATTTTGACGTAAAAGCCCGGCCTGGCTCGGCCTACGAAAAAGCTGGCCTGGCCTGGCCTACGAAAAAGACCGGCGCCCAGTCTATGCAGAGGACCGGCCCGACCCAGCCTAGCTAATTCGTTTTAACTATAGATTATAACTTGATATATATAAGCAGCAAAAAGGCGGATGAAGGGAATAAATGGTTCATTGTAGGGAGATAATAAACTTTGAAAAACTTTGTTTGGCTTTTCTGTTTATTGTACTAATCACAATTGGTTGACAAATCCGGTTAATGTTGTAAAACTTTTTCAGTTTCAAAATAGAATTAATTAATTTGGGTATTCTAAAATTAATTTTAAAATATATTTAAATTTAAAATTGATTCAATATAATTATAAATTATCTAAAAATATATTACTCAAATTTTCAAGATTAATTTTTTAAAAAAGTTAGATAAATAAATTCATCAACATTTTTCTTTATCTGGCGGGATATTGGATGAAAAGAAAAGTAGACTTAGCCCAGAATTGTTGGAGATATGCATTTGTTATAGAAATTATCTTGCCGCACAAAGAAGAGTACAAAATGTAATAGACAATCAAGATAGCTCAGAAGATCTCGAAGTTGGAGTAAAAACTGACGAAATTGCACATCTATGAATATTGAAAATATATGTTTTTTTTTAAGATTGAAGATATGTTTTTTGAAGATATAATGATGAGATATTTTTTGAAGATAGGAAGATACATTTTTTGAAGATTTGAATTTTGAAGACATTTTTAAAATATTTTGAAGCAAAATATTTGTAATCAACTCATTATTTATTATTGATTAATTACTCATTTTTAATTTTTTGTCAATACATTTAATTAATATAGTAGTTAGTTTATTTAATATTTATATTTTTCACATTAAAAATTAGTTGATTACATTTTTAGGCCTAGCCTGACCTGGCCCGACTCGGCCCAAGGACTGGCCCGGCCCGGCCCGACCTAAGGCCTGGCCCGACCTGACCCAAAGTCTGGCCTACAGGCCTGGCCCGGCCTGACCTACAGGCCTCAAAAGGCCAGACTTTGATCGAGAAGCCCGACTTGGCCTACAGGCCCAAAAGTCAAAGTCTGGTCTGGCCTAGTCAACGGCCAAAACCTATCAGACCCAGGCCAGGCCGAACCAGTCCGGCCTACTGTGCATGTATTGTTGTGGGTAATAAACCAGGCCATCACGAGATGAAAAATTCGAGGTTTAAACCTCGACTTAATGTGAGGATCCGAATTTTCAGGATTCCTTTAATAATATCAAATGAGAATTTAATTGATAAAATTATCATGGTTGTTAAATAAATTATTATTTTATGTGATTTAAGGTAGGTGAAGAGATTTAATTGATAAATTAAATTTGTGCAGAAATGATGATGAATTGTGTTGATTTTAGAATAATTAAAAAAGTAAATAAATTGTTTAAAAACAATTTATAAGGAATAAAAGAAATTACATGTAATGATACAATAAATTGTACAATAAAATTATTGTGAAGGTATAGAAAGTATGATTTTAAATGCGGATATGTGATAATGTGAAAGGCATGAATTAAATATTTATATATTTATATATATATACATTTTTATATATATGTACGTTATGTTTAATTGATAATTATACATGTTATTATTTATAGAAATTAAAGGATTAATAATTAAATTAATCCAATCTTTAATGAAAAGCGAATAAGGAAGTTAATAAAATTGTAATTATTGATTTTAGAGTTTATCAAGAATTTTGGAAGAAGTTTAGAAATTAATTGAGAAGAAATGTAATTATATAAATTATATAATAATAATTATATAATTTATATAAAGAAATTAAAATGTTGTATGAATAAAATAATAATTATATAAATTATATAAGAATAAGTATATAATTTATATAAGAAAATTAAATTAATTAAGGATGGAAGAAAATTTTATAAATTGTATTTGTGGAAAATGGAAATAATTAGAAAGGAATAGTGTAATTATATAAATTATATAATATTAAATTATATAATTTATATAAGAAATTATTGTGAATATTAAAGAAATTGAATAATAAATAAGAAAAAGGAATGTTTTAAGTTATTAAAAAAATTATATTTATGCATAATAGAATTATTATGACTTTTATGAAAGATAATATTCCAGAAACGTGAACATGTTAATGTAATATGTTGTCCAAGTGACGAAGTGAAAAATTACGAAAAAATAATTTTTATATATTACATTAATTATTTTATGATTTTTGGAGGTATAAATTACCTCATTTAATTACATGCATGTCATTATGCGTGTACAAAATTTGTCAAGAAAAGTACCCAAAAGAGGTATTAATATTAATAATAAATCATGTTATGATTTTTATTGAATTAAAATAAATATTTTATATTTATTATATAAAATATTTATTACACGAAATAATTATGTAATGTATTAAAAAGTAAATTTTACATGTTAATTTTCTTGGAAAATTTCGGAAGCTTACGGTGGTCAAAGTCGGTGGAATGAATTTTAACAAAGTTGGTTATAAATACCAAACAAAAGAAAATAAAGCAAGAAAAAAAAAAAAAAAAAAAAAAAAAAGAATACAAAAGCAAACATAGCATTTTCTCTCTTCCACCCGAAACACCACCATAGCTACCAAGCTCCACCACCGCGGAGAGGGAAGGAAATATGGAGGCCATCCATGTGAGGAACAAGTCTTCAAGAAAATTTTTGAAGTTTTGGAAGGTATAAAAGTAATTTAATTATTTTATTTTGGAATTATGGTAATAAATTAATTTTGTGGAAAAATTATAAATAATTAGAATAATGATTTCAAATAATTTTTGGATATTGATGTATGAATTATATGATTTTTGGAGTTATTTTGTTGGGAAAATTATGAGCAATATGGAAGAAAATTGGAAAAAGTGATGCACTGTGTCGCTGGGAAGAAGAAATGAATTGCAGGGCTGCCGCGCAATGCGCGGCAGCCAAATTTTTTTTCAGCTGCAGGGATGAAACGGCGTCGTTTCATGGCGCGGAAGGGGGGCAGGCCGCGCATTGCGCGGAGCCCAGAAACGGGCTGGAAAACGACATCGTTTTGTGGCGTCGGCAGGAACAGTCGCCACGCATTGCGCGGGCGACCGGCAATGCTGGAAATTACCGTGTTGCCCCTGCCTTTTTCCAGAAATACCCAACGTGTCCCCAAGGTCGCGGAAGTTACAGAATTGCCCCTGGACTTTTCGAAAAATTCCGGATTTGTCCCTAACGTTGCCGAAATGACGGAAATGCCCCTGGGCTTTTCAGGAAATACCGAATGAGTCCCTATGGGCGCGGAAATTACCAAAATGCCCCCAGAATTAGTTTTAATTGAAATAAATGTTTAAAAATTCTAGAAAATTATAGAAAAATACTAAAAATATAGAAATGATGTTTGGGCATTAAATTTAATATTTTTGTAAAAATATTAAATATTGAGGATTAATATTTAGATATTTTAAATATTAATCAAATGGGTTTAAAGGTTAGAAAATGTTTAAATAAAATATTTAGACAACCAGATATGTTAAATTTTATCCGATGAGCGGGGTTGTCCGTATAAAAGATATTTTATATTAAGTTAAAGGAATATTTTAAAGAACGAGGTGAATATAATTGGCCATATAAATTAATAATTGGCCTATAGATGATATTAATTAATTAAATTAATATCACAAGGAGTTAAATAATTATTATTTGATTATTTTATGCTCATAGGTTGATCGAGTTAAGGGTTTGCGCTAACAATTTAAATAACTGGACGCCAGGCAAGTTTTTCAGTCCCTTCTATGTTAAATGTTGGACTGTTATAATATGTAATTCTTGTTCTCAATGCATACAAATTATGTGTTATGTGATACGTGATTAATATGACTACAATGTGTTCTTTGTGCAACGATATGAATATATATGAGATATATTGTTCAAGTAGAAGCACAAACACACGATGTTTGACACACACCAAGCATATTAAGGTATGTGCTATGTGACACATAAACTGTTGAACTTGCTGAGCCGCTATGCTCATTACTTGCTTAATATATATTTTTGCAGGAAAGAAATAAATTTCAAAAATATCAGATGATATAAAGACGGATAATCACAGAAGGTTGTGAATGTTATTGTTATATTTCAATAACATAATTTAATGTGATTACAGTTGTTAAGTTATATTGCTATTTTGTATGTACATGTTGAATCCAGACAGGATAAGTAAAGTTAAATTTTGAACTGTGATGTATTAAATAGAGGTTACGTTAGAAATTATTATATGTTTGATTATGAATTACGCAACAAGGAATAATTGTATGAAAATAAATGACTGTAAATTTTAAATCAATGAATAGTTATACGGATATGAAAGGATATTAAATTTAGATTGATGAGATTTAAGATATTGGTACAAAGAAAGAGAAAGAAAAAGTAAAGGTTGGGATCCAGGGACTAGGATCCAGAATGTACGGATTTTAAATATCCAAATATCTTAATACAACGATTGAATTGAGAAAAAGAAAAAAAATTATATGAGAAATTTGATAATTAATGATTTTAAATATCAGATAATGGATCAGTTAAGGTGGTTAAAGATATATTAACGAACCGAAATTTGGACGTAAGAAAAAATAATGTATCATAAATATAAAATTTAAGGTAAGAATATGGGTCGAATTTCGGGGTCGTTACACTTAATGACATAGGAGAGTATGATGCACAACATATTACCATCTCCATATATATTTTTACTTGTCTTTATTGATTTTTATGATTAAATTAATTAATTTTAAAATTAATAATTAAGTAAATGTATTAAAAAATTTAAAATCAGATAAATTGACTTTGGTAGTATATTCGATATACTTTTTTATGATATTAATTTTGATTTTAAATATGATTAATTTGAGCATAAAAATCAATTATAACAAAAAAACATGGCACATATCATGTATTTTGCATTATTTATTTGTTAATTTATGTGCTAATATATGATAATTTGATTCTCAAATATTTCATGTAAGAAAAGTATGGTGAAAGACTGTAAACTCACTAACTTATTTCAACATTATTTAAAAATTTATAATTAATTGTTTATCATTTTTTAATGTATAAATAAGTTTAAATTATAGTTTCAAATATGTTATTATCGGTAAAGGTATAATAGTCCAAACGATATTTTTTTCTCCAATTATTTAATTAATGATGAAAAAAATAAACATAATATGAAATTATTTTAAGTTATCCCATAAATAATCTCATAAAAAATAAATATGTGACTAGAACTATTTAATACTCTAATTAATAATTTTAAAATTATAATCCCATAAATTAATATAATCCTAAAATTATAATCATTCCAAATAAATATGACCCAAAAGTCTTATCTATACTATTTATATTACTTTCAAAATTAAAAATAATTTTAGGGTATCCTTTTATAAATAATGTAGAGACCTCACCCCTTTTACACTTTAAATAATTAAAATAAATATTATATTTTTATATTGTGTAGTAAATTTATCCGTGATCCCATTACCAGGAGAGCTCATGACGATGGTGTTCACCTTTATTTTTAGGACAAAAACACTGGATGCTCTTTTTACTCAAATCGAAGTTTATTCAAAATCCTTTATTACCACCTCTCTCTCTCTCTCTCTCTCTCTCTCTCTCTCTCTATATATATATATATATATATATATATATATATATATATATATGGGTGCATATAGCTAACTATGTATGCATTTAACTTTGTCTTCTATTATAGCATTAATTTATTAACACTAAAACACCTATTGTCAATTTATATTATTGAATTTTCTTTCATTTAGATTACTTTTAAAATATGGTGAATAAAATTGATAATTAAATTATATTTTAAATTATTAATAATTATTTTGCATATTTATCCGTATCATCCACTACTACCACACTTTTTATACGCTAAACCAAGTTGTCAGAAAAAAATTAAGTTAGAGAATTGATGCGCAATACGACTAGTTTCAAATACTTCTTCTTAGTTACTACTGATACGCATGCAATCGTCTAATTATTAATATTGAGCTAAAATTTTAGGCTTAGATCCACAAAATAATTTTGGAAATTCGGCTTTCTTATTTTCTTCCTACCTTTCAAACGACCAAGTTCCGGTAAATATTTGAGATACAGAAGAGTAATTATTTAATAATCTCATAATATAATTACGTGGTATTTTAAATTAATTATATATTTTTATTTTAATAGGTTTCTCTCTATTTTAGTAGGTCTAAACTTATATACACTGAAACACAATTAAAATAAAAAGATATAATTAACTTAAAATATTACGTAACTGTACTCCGAAATTATTGAATAATTTTTTGATATAGAAAAGAGGGTAGCAAGAATTATGAATTAATTAATCAATCAATGTTAATCATTCTTTTTTAGTCACTATTATTATAATGATGAATATGGATTGACCGAATCAGTAAAGCTTTGGTTGCTGCGGAGTCTGATGGGTGTGGATGTGTAGTTAATTAGTATACTATTGGTATAAGTGGCCAGCTTCGTAAAATCATTTATCAAATTAAAAGAACAAATAAGGAAATATGAGCGATACAAGGAAGATGAATGAAGAAGAGACAAACTTGTGTGAAATATGTATTTTGAATTTATTTTTTTCAAAACGGAGAAAGTATAAAAAAAAATGTGTAATTTTTTTTTAATACAGTGCATGTAATTTTGTTCTATAGCTAATTAAATTAAAAAATAATATTATTTTATACTATTTATATTAATTTAATATTATTTTATACTATTTAATCTTTTAATAAGAAATTATTAATTCAATCAAGTTATTTAATAGTTTAAAATGAGATGGACTATTAATTTCAAATTTTTTATAAGATTATATAATCTCACATAAATAGTCTTAAAATTGATAAAAAAAAAATAGTCTATAAGATTATTTAATCCCTTATTATAAAATAAAATAATTTAAAATAATATTAGATTAATATAAATAATTTAAATTTAAATATATTTTTTATAAATAAATATAGTTCAAGTATTTTAATTAATTTAAATAAATTAACTCTTGTCCTTTATATAAAGGGTCCATCCGGCGCCTTGTACGAGTCAAGTGAGAGACGTGCATGTGATTGTGATCCCATACCTAGGCATGCACAACAGGTCGGTCTGGCCTGGCCCGGCCTGGGCCTGCTAGACCTTGATCGTTGACCAAGCCGGACCGGACCTTTGATTTTTGGCCTGCAGGCCGGGCCGGGCCGGGCTTGACGCTCAAAAAGGGGGCCTGTTGAGGCCTGCAGGCCAGGCCAGGCTTTGGGCCAAGTTAGGGCAGTCCAGTCCGATTCGATTCATTCAAACAATTTTTTTAGTAATTTTAAATATTATTCAAACACCAATTAAAATTTTAAACTTAATTGATGTATTAATTAAAAGTAATGTATTACAAGTTATAGCTTTCAAATTACAATAATGAAAATTATTTTTTTTATTATTATTTTGCAAATGACTTTCTAGTTGTTACGCTAAGTATCTATTAAAATAAATATGAAATGAAAGATCTGTAAGAAGTGTATGTTGCTAGCTAGGTAAGGAAAATCCTTATATATTACACTAGTCAATGTGTTTTCATGAATTTCTTTATTTGTATATAAACAAACATGTATGAATGAACGTATTAAAATACGCCAATTTTATTTTATTTATTGAATGAGTTGTTACAAAGATGAAGTTTTCGTCTGCAATGGGAGAATTGAAGTAGCGAATAGAGAAAATCTGTAGACTGGACCAAGCTTTTGGTGAACCAGGCCAGGCCAGACCCAAGGCCAGGCCCCAGGCCGGGCCAGACCGGGCTTTTTGGCAGGCCAGACCAGGCCGGATCTGAGCCAAAAAACTATGGTCTGTTCGTGGCCTTCAAGCCAGGCCTTGACCAGGTCGGATTTTGACCAGGCCAGGCCCATGCCAGATCAAGACCGGACTGTAGACCGCAGACCATTTGTACATCACTACCTGTACCATATGTACGTGTGAGAGAAAAAAAGTGTCACCACATACATTAATTGCGCATCAATTCTCTAACTTAATCAATTCTTATTTTATACATGAATACGAGCCGTGATTGAGCGTAATGCATAATATGTCAAAATATCATGATGAAAGAGTTAATCTAACATTTTATCGTCGTATAATGCTTCAACCAATAATTGAGTGCTGTGTATGTCTCAAAAAATGCATGCTAATATTCAAATGTTAATATATTTGAATTTTGTATCTCATATTTTTAACGTGAGGCTCACCTTATTTTCGAGTTTTGTTATGAATAATAATCATAATCATAATAAATAATATTTAATGAATTTTATTTTTTATTTTTTATATTTAACATGTGTTTTGAAAATATTTTCAATAATTAGTTTATTTTATGAATTATATTTAATTTATATAATATCAGTAAATGTCATTTAGTTTTTAATCTTTTTAGTATGTGGACTATTTCATGGACTATGATATAAAAAGATTAAAATAATTAATAAATTTAAAAAAATTATAATCATCATTCTACTCTCTCATTTAAATATAATTAAAATTATAATCCATAGATTATTAAGTTCATAGATTTAGTCTTTTTGATATTTAAAATATAGTTCTGAATTATATTTAATTCATCTGTTGAGAAGAAAAGATGAATTCTAAACTATATTTAATCTAGAATTCTATTACCGGAGAGATGGCCTTAGGACACATATCAAGAGAATTCATTTATATTATAAAGTAGAAGAAAAAAGTAACCGTTTTTAATATTAATAATTTTGTAAAAATATTATATTTATTTTTTAATTTTTTATACCTATTAATTTTCTTAAACAAACAATTATTTTTTTATTCTATTTTTTTTCTCACACTTTTGTCTATATAATGACCAACCTCACCCTCATTACGCTTTAAATTGAAACTCAACAACAAAAAGGGCAAAATAGTATTCACAGCCACTAGCTTGAAAGGGATAAACATGGTGAAAAAACAACGACATACCGGATCAACTACTACTAGTTTCTCCGATTTGCCGGAGGGATGCTTATCGGAGATTCTGTCGCTTACGTCGCCTTGGGACTCGGTTAGAGCATCGGCCATCTCCCGGGGTTTCAGGCAGGCCGCCGATTCGGAGGGTGTCTGGGAGAGATTTCTTCCGTCCGATTACCGCGAGATCATCGCCAGATCGGTCTCTCCGGTGAACTACGCCACCAGAAAGCAACTCTATTTCCTCCTCTGTGACTCTCCTATTCTACTTGATGATGGAAATTTGGTAATTACCCCAAATTCATCCTCTCATGTTTTTCATATAATATACTTATTGTTCACTTAATTCTTCTATCTATATTTCAGTCTGGTAGTATCTTAATTTGTTATTTTTAATTTTCTTCCTTATTTTCTATACTTTCATTACTCCGACTTTGGCAGCATTTTGCACTAAATTACTCCAAAATTAATTCAATTTTTTAATGGTTTTTTTTTTCTCCCAAAACAATTGTAGCACAATATTTTCAAGAAAATATTAAAATATAATTATTTAGCTTAAGCATGTGGATATCTTAGTTGGCATGAGAATCTCTTTAGAGAAAGGGTGTGTATTTGGCATAGTTGACTCTCTACCAAAAACAATTACACCCTCTTGTCCTAAACTAAAGAAGCATTTTAATAATTTTTAAAAATTTATTTATAAAATTATGAATCTTGAAATTGAAACAAATTTATTTAATTAGTATAAACATATAATAATTATTCGTTATCAATTAAAAGGTAGTATTAATTATCATATTTTAGATAAAATTCTTTTAATTTCAAAATTTAAAAATTTTAAAATGCATATTTAAATTTGAAACGGAGGTATTAACGTATTATATGGTTGTATGTCACATTATGTTACTATAATAACAAGTCCATTTCAAACTGCATCCCTTTATTTTGGAAATACACTATTACAATATAATAAATATAGAAATACATTTCAATTCTAAGATAGGAATCATATGAAAAGTCCATTTCAAATTTCATTCTTTTTAATTTTTTTGAGAGCTTACACTATTACAATATAATAAATTGAAGGATACATTTAATACTAGAATTTAGGATACATTTCAAGGGGCTTGGGAGGCTTCTTTTGAGAAGCTATATGGTGGCGGCAAGAAATAAATTACTCAAAATGGGCCGTTGAATATGTTGATGAATAGTGTAAGATCTACTTATGGAATAGTGATCATAACAAATGTTTGTCATGGATCTCTACTTTTATGTATATATATATATATTAGTCCTTTGTCCGAGTCTCTGTTTCACAAAGCCTATATGTATAAAAAATAAAAAAAAATCATTTTCATTGATATATAATAATATAAATGACATAATAGCTTAGGTTTACCATAACAATTATATGTTAATGCCACAATAGTAAACTGAACAATCATAAAATTAAGGGTATAAATGAAACAAAAAAATATATACAGATTTTATATGATGAAAATCTTTTTGTATAACGAGGGGAATATTTATTCCATGG
The DNA here is from genome assembly GCA_947179155.2 of Hedera helix. Lineage (NCBI taxonomy): Eukaryota > Viridiplantae > Streptophyta > Magnoliopsida > Apiales > Araliaceae > Hedera > Hedera helix. The sequence continues at coordinate 30,683,874 of OX359279.1, forward strand.
AAAGTAAAAAGTGAGAGTTAGAACAGCCGATCGAGCTCTAGAGAATGAAATGGTTAAAGTATAATTTTCACATAGATTAATAAAGAGTATAAAGTAACATTATCCCATATATCCGGATGACTTTGATACTGCCTGCCAACTAGTTGAGATAAAAAGCTTAAACATCTGCATAAATCTTTACAAGTTATTGTGAAATTTGTTCACAATAAATATAACATTGATACTATTCACAGTAGTACGTAGATCCCTTCTTTTACGTCTATATACTGTATTGACTATATATATGTGATCTATTTTCAAACAGAGTTTTTCACTAGACAAAAGGACTGGGAAAAAGTGTTGGATGCTTGGAGCAAGGCAACTTGCAATTGCATGGGGAGATAATCCAGTGTACTGGAGATGGACACCCCTCATTCACCGCAGATTCTCACAAGTTGCTCAACTTTTACGCGTCTGGTGGCTCGATATTCGAGGCAGGGTCAACACCCAAATCCTCTCTCCTAAAACAACTTACGAAACATATCTTGTTTACAGATTATCAAGCAGGTCGTACGGGCTCGACTTTGCAAGGACATGCGTCAGATTTGTAAACGAGAGAGATGATGTCCCAGCCCAGGAATGCAGCGCAGTTTGTATCCAGCCACGAAGAAGTGTGGCTAATAATCGGAATGTTCAATTTGGTCGGAATAGGAAGGACGGATGGATGGAGATCAAAACAGGGGAGTTTAGTAATGGTGGAGGAGATGATGGTTGTGAGGTTGAGACGAGGTTTATGGAAATTGAACTGCTTAATACTAAGAGTGGGCTTATTGTTGAGGGCGTTGAGTTTAGGCCTAAAGAGGGTGCATAATAAAGTATAGAGCCTTCTTTGTGTGTGAGTTTTGTAGGGGAAAATAATGATGAGAAAGTTGACTGATGTGATGAGATGAGAAAAAGGAACTTGAAGGATTGAAATCAATGCTTCAAGTTTTTCATCAATTATGTTGTTTTGTTTGTGATTTTATGTGAGATAACTTGAATAAAATTCTTATTTTTTGTTTGTGAGTTGCAAGGAAAAGAACTAAACTAGATTATATATATATAGCATGATGTCTACGTACGTATCATATATATCATGAGTAAAGTAGTTTGTATTATATTAGTTTGTATGGACTAAGTACACTCGATGGTAAAATTATTCATAAGGCTTTGATTTTGTTAAAGACAAGAATATTAAAATTTTATTCAAAGAAAAAGGTAGTTTGTATGGAAGATAAGATGTGTAATATATATATTTTTTTTGGCTAAAGAAACGTGTAATATTTATTTGCTTTCTTGTGTTTCACACACCAAAGGGTAGTTTTGAGAATGTGAGATTTTCATTGAAACACAAAAGTAAATTCTCTACCAACTTCGGAGCAAAGTTAAATGAAAACTGTTTAAAAATCAATAAACATGAGAATTTGAATTGAATACTTCAATTTCCATACATTTATTATTTTTTCCCTGTTCTTTTTAAAGCTCACAAACGGTGTAAGTTTTGGCTATATATTATTAATTTATAAATTACTCTCTCTCGGTTCCAAATTATAAGATCATGATTAATTTTTAAAAGTTAATGTAATATAATTTTAAACTTAAAATTAAAATTATTCATTAAAAATTATGAAACAATGAATAATTTTTATTGAATATACTTGTTAGCTCGATCGCTTGCAATATTGTATCATTGTATTAACAAAAATTGAAAGAACCTATATCAATTTTGGCTTAAAAAATATGTGAACTTAAAAAATAAGTTAGTAATCTTATATTTTGAAACTAAGTAAATACTAGTATATAAACTTATGAGTGGCCTCTCCGTCTCCATTCTGTGCAAAAGCTGATATCATTGCATTCCAAGATACTATATTTCTATCAGCCATCTCTTGAAAAGTTTGAATTGCATCACATTTTGCATACATACATGTCCAGAAGTGCGCTACCAGCAAAAAACATTCGACGTACATCCTGATCTAATTATGGACGAACGCAACTGTTTACCAACTGTTCACCGGAGGGTAGTTCAAAAGAGTGGAGAGATAAAAGAGAATATGAAGAAATCTGAAAGACAGACAGTACCAAAACAAAACATAAAAAATTACATCAGACAACAGAAAACAAGAAACTTTCACAATCCAACACATATAACAAGCATTGAACTCGAGCTTATCATATTTTATAGAAAGTGAAAACAAAGCAGCAAAATTGTGCAGGAACCCCAATATCTTAAATTGCATACATAACACAGAAATTTAATTTCATTTGCTGAGGAGATTATCATGTACAAATTTGACCTGCTTCCTCTGCTTAAACTTCATCTTATTAAGGGTCTTGGGATTAGTGATAATTTGAAGTTTAGTACCAGATTTGAGAATATTCTCTTGCTTCCTCTTCTCTCCCTCCGTCGTGAACTGACCTCATGACAATCATGAAGACGGAACGGAGCTTAGGACTCAGCCATGGAAGTGTATCTGTAAGAAAATGGGTTTGGAACACCCAAATAACCAGCCATGTAAGGATAACAATTAATAAACTGATGAATTGACATTGATCACCTACCGGCTAACAGGAAAAGAAAGGAGTTGCAGAAAAGGAAATTGAACTAAAAGAAATTCATTGAGTTATCTGATATCCTCTTCTGACACTGGTGCTGCTTTTATAACCCAAACTCTGCTGCTACAATAAACTGATCCAATAGACAAATGACAACAAACTGACCCAATAGACAAACGACATGTGGCCCATCCAATTCTAATGCTAAACGACTGTGTTTTGGATTTCTATTCTACGTTATATTCCCCGTTCCTTAAAAAGAAACCTTGTCCTCAAGGTTTACTTCTTGAGATCCAGCCATGTTGCTTAATTTTGAGGTGAGCTTTCTTGTTTCGAAATGACACAGAGACATCTTTCATGGGCTGCAAAATTCCAGATTTCCCCCCCGGATCAAACACCAAGGGAGTTGTACCATTTCCATGATCAAATTCATTCTGCTTCAACAGCTTACTGAGCACAATAGCTCCACATGCTCTAGCATCAAGGGGCTATTGACCGATCTTGCTTGAGCTCCTTCATCTTCTTACGGGCATCACGACCAACATTCTCGGGATAGAATTGTTTTTTGAGCTCCGCCTTAAGTGTATCCCAAGAATCAATAGTAAGAGTGCCTTTTTCCATCTCGGCACATTTCCTACGCCACCACACCATAGCAATATCAGTGAAATAAAGAAAAGCAGTGTTAACTTTTACCTTATCCTCTAAGTCGAGTGCTGCAAAGTATCTTTCCATATGCCACAAGAAGTTGTCAATCACCGTGGCATCTTGCTTGCTGTCGTACTCCTTCGGCTTGGGGATATCTTTAACTCTCGGCACCTCCCTAGCGTGAGGGCGTGGAGCCTCCACCGCGCCATTCGTCACCGCTCTTTTGCATAGGGTCCAATCAGCCTTGGTTTCCTCCATGGAAGCCTTCATGGTTTGCATTTCTTTTTGCATGTTTGCCAAGGCTTCCAAGACCTTAGCTTGGAAAGCCATACTTTCCTGAGCAACATCGTAGGTGGTGGACTTGAAAGCCTCGAGTAACTCGTCATGATACTTCTCCACCTTGGCATTGAGCCCCTCGATGGAGTCTTCTATGTTTTGCTCAAGACGATCAAGTCGTTCTTTGACATCCGTCATGGCCACTTCTAGCCTTAACACTCGAGCATCCAGGGTAGCCATAGCGTCCCTTGATTTGACTTGTCTTGCCCCTTTAGAAGAAGTGGGCAGCTCTTCCCTACCCCTTAGTTGCTCCTCCGTCATGTTCGACATGGTGTTGGATAGTAACGAACGCCTTCGTTAAACCTTCACTCTGTTACCAATTGTCAAGGCCTTAGAGATTCCTAAGCCCAACCGTGCGGCCTTAGACAACTATCACCTTTTTCTAGTTGTTAAGTAAACCTTACGCCAAGTGAACACCAAGAGAACTTGAGAGGAAACTTTAATAAGGAACAAGAGAACACTTTTGAAAGTAAGAAAGCTTTTACTACACAAGAGAGCTTTACAAGATTGCTTGGAGAATGTTTTTTCTGGGATGGTGAACAAATGAGACCATTCTCCTATTTATATGCCTCCACCTCCTTAAGGGAAGGTTCTAGAAATTAATATTATAATCATAATCCTAGAAAGATCTAGATAGAATATTCTAGATATGTAAAAGTTCTACACCTTTCTACCAAAGTCTAGAAGATTCTAGGAAAGTATAGTATATACAAGAAAAGTGTGGAATATTCTAGAGGTTTCCCATACAGAGCTCCAATGTATTGTATTAATTAATTAATCTGCATTTGTGTTGGAATGAACCTTGGACAAAATTAAGCGGGGCGTGACACCTGGCTGTTGTATATTTGAATTTCTTTTTCAGACACAGTATGTATTTCTAAGTGAATTTAATCCTAGCTAGCTAGTCATGTAAGCCAATTTGATGATGGTCACAACTTTCTTGGTAAAAGACTCTCTTTGTCATCAAAGTGGAATACCTACTACTTCCTCTGTTTCAGGAATATTTTCTTGTACTTTTGCATATCATTGGTCGGTGTAATTTTTTGACACAAGTGCAGATGATTAATCAATGCACAATCATTTAAGAGAACCTTATATTACTATACTGAAAGTGACAAGGCACTTAGAAAATTACATGACTTGTCTAGCAAACTTGAAGAAAACTAAAAGAATATAGTAACTTGTACAACTGAAAACCACACCTTCGAAAACTGTCGATGCTAAATCATTATAGAAACTCTCGCATTCGCACAGGCCTTTTAACTGCATTTGTGAAACCCCTGCATAAAATGAAACGCCAAAATGATAGGAATGGTCAGTGTTTTACATGTTCACGGCTACATTCTAGATGAGCCAGTCCTATGGAATCTTTATTTATTATCTTGGATGAGTACCTAGATAGGCCTGTGAATTATGCGTCTACATTATTTGGATAGCTTGATGCCTAAAAACTAACTATAAGATGCATATAACATTAACCTTTTGTTACGTATAATAATTGCGTACCTCATTAAATTTAAAAAGTAAAGGACGACGCAAGTCTCTCTCCATTGTGGCAGGAATTTGTACAACAGTGTCAGTACTTTGAGAACCATTGCTGCTCACCTTTCTAAACCTGGTTTAAAGCACGAGATCGTAATCATGAGCTAAAAGCAATGACTTGCAAAAAAAGGAATAAAAAAGAGCACAATGGGGTGCAGTCAATAACCTGCCTAGATGTACCTTAAAAGTTTGTAACACAGTATTTTCTTATTACAAAACAACACTTTACAAATTATACTAGACAAACACTATTCATGAAGTGATTGTAGTCATGGAGATATAATCCTGATTATACCAAAGAGCAATAACTCAGAATATATAATCCTGATTATACCTTTCAAAGAAATTGGAGGACCCTCTAGGAGGAGAAATGCTATGTATAATGATGTTTTACAATGATTTAGCCAATAACCTTTGTTATGGTGGGACCTACAACTTACATGGTGGGTCCCATTATTTTTAACAAAAGTCATTGGCTAGATCATTATACATAGTATTGCTCCTCTGGAAAGGCTTCTTTGTATCTCCAGTGGATCTTAGCTTCACGCCGCCATCTGTGTTTTTTTTTACAACATGCTGAGGTCGACGAGTCAGGAGTTGCTGTCATTCCACATTGCCTAGGATTTGATGGATTTACTATCTTCTTGGCAGATGCACCATCAGATTTCGATGATAGAGCCCTACCATTTTTATCCCTTGCCAAAGCTTGGTTCTCCTTGTAAGATGCATAGATCTATTCATACCAGCTTGCAGAATCTTTTGCTTTTCCACCTTTAGTTTCGGTGCATAAAATATCAGTTAGATGCTAAAAACTGAATTCACATGGTGGCATACAAAGTAAACCAAGCATATGTGAAGAAATTGTACTAACAACGTTATATATTAAACACAATAAAATTATTATACGAGTGGACCTCAATTTTTTTTTGCTTCCTTTATTAAGTTTTCTATTATATTTTATTTTCAATCTATAACTGATAAATAAGCTCTTGCTTACGCACTTGTAAAATCCTCCGAATTCAAGAGAAACAAAATCCTCCAAATAACATGGGTTTGGATTAAATCTATTTTGTCATTATACTATCGATTAATGTATGAAAAATAATAGAGATGATATTTCACCCAAAAAAAAATGATAATTTCGTAAAATTTCACTCATATATAAATGAATTTTACTTATTATTCATGTGCATTAGACCTTGCGATATTATAAAAATATCAATTCTCAAAATAATATATATTATAAATATTTATATTAATTTTTTAATTATTAATTATATCAATAAATTTCGGATGATTAATAATTCATAATTATAATTTGATTTAAATTTATGGTAACACACCGCACGTGTAAGGCCTCTTGATGTATATATAGAGAATTGTTCAACATTTTTGTCAGCTGATCTCCATTTCTTCCTTCACCGGAAAAATAGAAAACGCATTCAAATTCCCACCACATTTCTCTCTGATCCCATCTTATTCTCTCTGAAATTATAGCTCGAATTCGGTTAGGGTTAGGGTTTTGGATAAAGAATGGGGCAACAGTCTATGATCTACGCATTGGTGGCTCGAGGAACGGTGATCCTCGCAGAATACACGGAGTTCTCCGGGAATTTCAGCACCATTGCGATTCAATGCCTTTCAAAGCTCCCCTCCACCAACAACAGGTTCACCTACAACTGTGATGGCCACACCTTTAATTACCTCGTCGAAAATGGATTCAGTATGTCATTTTTCCCTTATATTATTTCGCAATTCTAGTGCACATTGCATCAAAATTTGTGTGGTTATTGGTTTCCTTAGTGATCTACGTGTTTGATCAATTATATCTATCAGATGGATGTCTATTGTTGTGATTGCTGACATATAAATTTCTATTTTTGATTTTGTATATAAATATATGTTTTTTTCTGTGTGTGGACATTCAAGGGTAAAAGGAAAATATAATAAACTTGTGAAAAATAAACAAGTTTTGTGGGATCTATGAGGATTTCAATGTTATGCCTGATTTTGGTTTTGTAAAAGTATTTGTAGCTGCAATTTGGATATTTACTAATTGGGAGGATTCTGTTATGCTTCACTTATCATTTTCCTTTCCTTTTTTCTGATTTTCGTAAAGAATGAGAGAGGATTAGAAATATGGCAGTTGTATTATGAAATAGAAGTTTTTGACAAATTAGGAGTTGTTAGAGTAATTTCCCTGGATGGCGTCATTTCCGTTCTACTTTCTGAATGTAATTCATTTTGTTCAAACTTCCTTGGTTTTAGTCTCAACGTCACTTGAATTGACGTTGAGTACATTTTTTAGCGTTCAATATTAAGCCTTCCAATTAATCACTTAATTAAATTTGACTTACTAAAATAAATAATAAAAAAAATTGTACCAACAAAAACCAATTGAATTGGCGTACAAATCGTTGCTCTGCGATTTCTTCCAATGCCAATTCAATTGGTCACAAAAAACCAAAGCCAACACTCCTCACAAAAACCCAAAGCCAATTTAAGTTATTTAATTGTTTTTCTTCCAAGCGTCCAACTCCTCATTTCCACTATAAAAAATTAAAAAAAAATTGTACTAATGGGCATATTAGTTTTTATATCAGATTTTTTGGTTTTTTTATAGTACAATTTTTGTAATTCTCATACAGTTTTGGCGTCCAATTATTATAATAAAAAAAATTGTACCAAAAAAAAATAAAATTACTTCAACGTCAATTGAATTGTCGTCCAATTATTCAAAAAAATAAAAATAAAATACTTTAACGTCATTCATAGTGGCGTTTACTTTTTAATTTTTTTTATAAAAAAAAAGAATAGAAAAAGTAACTTTTGACTTTTAAAAAAGAATATAACAAGCTGAATTGGGTCTTTCAGCTTTTTCAATTCTTTTTTAAAAGTCAAAAGTTATTTTTTCTTCCTTTTTTAAAAAAAAATAAAAAAAAGTAAATGTCACTGTGAATGGCGTTGAAGTAAAAAAAAATTATTTTTTTCTGAACAATTGGACGCCAATTCAATTGGCGTTGAAGTATTTATTATTATTTTTTGTTGGTACAATTTTTATTATTATTTTTTTTATGAACAATTGGACACCAAAACTACACGAGAATTACAAAAAATGTACTATAAAAAAACCAAAAATTCTGATATAAAAACTAATATGCCCGTTAGCACAATTTTTTTATTTTTTATTGTGGAAATGAGGAGTTGGACGTTTGGAAGAAAAAACAATTGAATAACTTAAATTGGCTTTGGCTTTTTGTGAGGAGTGTTGGCTATGGCTTTTTGTGGAGTTGATTACTTCAACACCAATTGAATTACCCTCGGAAGAAATTGCAGAGCAGGAATTTGAACGCCAATTCAATTGGCGTTGAAGTAAAAAAAAAAAATGTTAGATACAATTTTTTATTTTTTGACATTTTTTTACAAAATTTATTAAGTTAAATTTAATTAAGTGGTTAATTGGAAGACTTAATATTTTGAGTTTAAAAAATGTACTTAACGCCAATTCAAGTGGCGTTGAGGCTAAAATCAAGAAAGTTTGAACAAAATGAATTACATTCAGAAATGACGCCATCCTGGGAAATTACTCGGAGTTGTTACTACATGTTTACTAAACTCAAGAGGTAAGTAGCAGATTACATAGGGAGTGAGAGGTGTATCCAGGTTCAAGATTACATATATACAATAAAAGTCTGTACATGTCTAAAAATACATTACTGTAAAGTGTAGATGTCCTGTAATTTTAATACTAGTAAATAGGGATGGGATTACACCATATCCCAGGATAAACTGATAAACAAAATCCATTAGTTTTGCAAAGCAGCCCATTCCCATTAAACTACCCCTATAATAACAAAACTAAATAAATAAATCATGAGTTCGTGGTGTAGTTAGCGGCACATCACCGTGCATCGGTTCGCCAATGAGTGCATGTGGATTACAGTTATTTTTTTGATGCTTCTACAATTTTTCTTGTTAATAATACTTATCCACAATGTATTGAAGTGGTTTGGAGTTTGGACTACAATTTTTATGTTGGATGCTGCAGCATATTGTGTTGTTGCAGTTGAGTCGGCTGGCAGGCAAATTCCCATTGCCTTTCTAGAGCGAGTTAAGGAAGAATTCAACAAAAAATATGGTGGGGGGAAGGCTGCAACTGCTGCTGCAAAAAGCTTAAATAAAGAGTTTGGGTATCTCTTACCACTTTCGGTCCTTTGAGTTCTGACTCTTTGAAGAAATGTAACTATTCTGTTATTTTCATAGATGTGCTCAACTCCTCTCTTGCTATTGTAGGCCCAAATTGAAAGCGCAGATGCAGTATTGTGTGGATCACCCAGAAGAAATTAATAAGATTGCTAAGGTTAAAGCTCAAGTTTCTGAAGTCAAGGGAGTGATGATGGAAAATATTGAGAAGGTAAGGAGGCTTTTTCATATTGTCTTCCAATTGTATGAGTAAACTTGAAAAATGAATATGTTTTTAATTATGATACATCTGCATGCTTCTTTCTGATTTACTTGAATTCTTTGCCCTTGGTGAAAGAAATTTATATTATGTGCAGGTTCTTGACCGTGGAGAGAAGATTGAGTTGCTGGTGGATAAAACAGAGAATCTTCGCTCACAGGTTAGTACGAGGGAAATACGTAATTGGAGCTAACGTTCTTGGTATTGTTGGATACACATGAAATAGTGGCTTCTTTGTTATTGACCCCCTTTTTCTCTGAATTTTGGTGGGTGAAAGTTTCTACCCTGATCACAGACCTCTCCTTAGATGCCATGCCAGAACATTGCCAATTTACTAAAAGAGGCTTTGGCATTACCCTTTCTTTAAGCCATAAGAACATTTTTGAAAATTTTGGTGTTTGTACTTTATACCTGATGTAGTGGTGAAGAATTATACTTTGATGAAATGCTTAAAAATGTAATCGATATATTTTTTGGGGTATTTTTATGACCAAGGAATAAGCTCAAGGTTTCTAGTTCAGATCCCCATCCTTGGGGCCAAAATTATCTTTCAAAATAACACATTACATTTCTAGGGAAAGGGTAATGATTAAGCTTGTTTTTGTATTTGGTCCTTTGTTTTTGTTTTCTTCCTTATTTTCCCCAATTTCTATAAATCTTCCTTATAAGTCGAACTGATACTGGACTTGGTCTGATTACTTTCTAAAATTAAATTCGCGTCAGGCACAAGATTTCAGGAAACAGGGGACCAAGATGAAAAGGAAGATGTGGATCCAGAACATGAAGATCAAACTGATTGTTTTGGGCATCATTATTGCGTTGATTCTGATAATTATTCTGTCTGTATGCCACGGCTTCAACTGTTGATTTGCACAGATTTATGTGTGCTCCTCTCTCACCTCGTATTTACACCGTTTTTGTTCTTTGCTGCTGTTCTTTATGCGGCTGATTTTGCTAGATTGGTTTACCCTTCTATCCCATGCTTCCATTTTTCAATTCCTTCCTCTTCATCGAACCTTTTTTCTCCCTTTCTGCTTGCTTTCAGGACCAAGGAAGTTCCTGTGTTTTGGATTTTGATGTATAGTGTTGATATGCAGGAGACTCTTATTCTACAGTATAACCTTATTATGCATGATTCCTTTTTCTTTTGCTCTCCCTTATTTCCCCCCTTTAAGTTGTTCATTGCTTTAGCTCATTCCAAAAATGTAATGGATTCTTGGGAGTTGGGTGACTAAAGAAGAAAGTCAAAAAAATACGAATAAAATAGGAGAAATTATTCGGTTTTCTAAACAGTATATTTCTCTCTCTCACCTAATAGTGGAGTTCACAAGAGTCTCACCACTTGTGGACCCACTTTTATTATTATGCGAGAAAAAGAACATACTGTTCATTTATTTTTGAGAGATCGAATACTTTCTCATAAAATAGGGGTCTCATTTTCAGTCTAAAGTACACGCAGAAATGAGTTTTCTGTTGCGTTCTTTACCGGTACATAGTAGATTCAAAATTTTATAGATGGAACCAGAAGATAAAAGGTTAGTCTCATTTGGTTTTGATCTTTAACAATAGACGAAATCCTAAATTTTCTATTTGTGATAGGAATTTTTAAATTTTTTTGAAATAAAATTTTTGTACTTGCTGTTAATATTTTACTATATACAATTGAATTAATCAAAATCAAATAACGGTTAAATTTTTGATATACAAACGTCAACTATTGAAACAGAAGACGAAAAAGATGACTCATTTGGTCAGGGAGATAGAAATAGTATTTCAAGACCCATTACGTGTAATATTATTATACATTGATACAAATATATAAAGGATAATGTTAATAGCATTAAAAAAAATTGTTACAAATAGTATCTCAAATGATGTCATTAAATAAGACAGTATTTTATGACTACATGAACTCAACCGGTACAATATAAACCTACATCATGAATTCAAAAGAGTTCTTGTATTATGTAATTCAAGAGGGGGAAAAAGGCTCTAATTTTGGATGTAGGGTTCACATTAAGAGCAATATGCATAAATTATTTATGGTTATTACAAGGACATGGGCAGCTTTATAACCGGCATGAACTCCCGTCTTCATAATTCATCAATCCAACACTGGACAACTGCAAACTAAAGGTTATAATATATAACATAGCATTATCATGATCACTTGCTCACACGTCCCTGCAAACAAATGACAATGATTATACAAAAGGAAAGCATCCAGTGAAACCCTAAACATAAGCTCATGATTTATAATCGGTTAACCATTGAATCACAAAAAAACAACCTAAACATGAGCTCATGATTTATAATCGGTTAACCATTGAACCCAAAAAAATCAACCAATTTACGCATAGAGGAAGTGAATGTAAAGAATTTTCAAAGTTGTATTACAACCTATAATTCTGTCGGTAAAATTAGCGGTCTGAGAAAATTATGGAAAGTAGTCGTGTATGGTGTAAGCATCCACCAAAAGCCAAAAAATTGATCCATATTGGTTACAAGCATTTCAAGAATCATTTTCCCACCTTTTTATACCCCCCACAAGGCCACAATGATTTACCAATTTGCACCCTACAACGAGTTATCCCTCTCTATATAAAAAAATATGGCCGTCCTTTTTTTGTTCTTACACTAATGCAGATTGATACCTGTTAAGTCTCATGCTGGACTACTGATTTTGATTTTGACGTCTACCTTTCTTTGATTTACTCCTCTTGCATTTTCTTTTTCTTTTATTCAGCTGTAATCCACATGTAATCGGGAGGAATTGCTAATGGATCTTGAATATTTTCTATCCTAATGCTGGTGGAAGAACTTGGGCGATAGTATGGGGATTTTATACATTGAAACCAAGATGAACTCGAGGACTGACTCATTGCTGGGCACTCTCGGTTTTCAGCAGTAGGACTTGAAAGTGGGGTTGAAAACTCATCCAATGGCTATAACTCTTCAAACTTCGTAAAAGTCACCAAAACTCTGATGGTGAGAATTACCGGTATAGTTACCTAAACCATATAATAGGACTAGTCAGTGAATATGTCCAACAGTTAAAGAGATATGGAAGATTACTTGAAGATGCTTTATCGAGTAAACAAATTAAAAATAAATAAATAACCCTTCCTTGCCGTTGCACGAGAATAAGATGGCTACTGTAATGTGTGATTTTACTCTAATATGATCAACATTAAGTGACGATGGAAGTATCACACAAAACAATCACCAGCAACATAAGCCTCTAGTATCCATCCTACAAGGGTACACAAATAAAGCAATGCAGAAAATATCTACCTGGTCTCACTTTGAAGATTCATATCCCATATAAGAAACTGGAACAATAACGCAATAAAGCTAGAAAGTATCAACACACAATGATAAAAAGTATGAATTTCCAGGGTGGCATATCCAAACACAAATACAATCAATCAACAAAGCTGTATGGCTTTCAGATTATATTTAAGAAAATAGATTGCTTAAAGCAACCTACAAATTTACTTGTACAAAGCAGAGAACCTGTGCAAACACCATCAACCAAACCGATTAAAGATTAAGAAATAAAATTTGTGAGGTACAATAGGACTTGTACAGAATTATAAGTACACAGAATTTTTAACAACTGAATATGCAACTTACCTTGACTGGAAAAGTTCCCATTGGAAGTTTTGTTGTGAGCAATTCTCTTAAGCGTTGTATAGCCTTAACTTTGTTTGCTAAAGTATCAAGCAATGGAAGCAGTTCTTCAGTTCTTAATGGAAAGCTTGGGGAAAGCCAGAGAACAGGTCTCAAGCCTTCTTGTACTCATTCTTACAGCTTCCATCCTTGCAATGATTTCCACCCACAGAATTTGTGGATGAAGATGAAGATGCTTTGGCATCCCTGCCTCTCCGTTGTTCGTCCACCTTGGCAACAATATCTGTGGAATGCCTTCCAGATTTGTTCTGAGCTCTAGATGGAGAATCCCCAAGGAGATTGCTAACCTTATCTTCTACACAGAGAGAACCTCTCGGTGGGATAATCTTTTTCTGCCCTTCATGTTTAGTGTCCCGTTTCCTCCATCCATCAAACCATCCCTTCTTTTCCTCTTTGGTCTCACCATTTCTGCAAGGACTCATGTCCTTAATCCTTAATTGTGGGGGGGGGGGGGGGGGGGGGGGGGGGGGGGTGTTCTCCCCTTGCTCATAACAACTATGCCGGTGCCTTTATCCCAATATTGTTTTCATCTCATAAATCTGATGATTCCAACTTTAGTGCAACTTCAAGTTGTCTTCTTTCCTACTCTGTCAGAATATCATCAAGCTCCTTACTCTCTGTTTCATTTTCATTGCAAGATGAGAATAATTCATCATCTGTCATTGCTCCTGGAACCCTCCTCGATTTAATGCTTACCACCACATTGTGCATATCATATACTTTGGCCCTCCAAGGACCCACCATTTCTCTTTTCTCCTGCCGCCTCCATGTCATCCGTGGCAAAAGAACTGCTTGAGTCACATCAATGCCAGGCCTGAATATATTAGTCTGAGACATTGCCGGCACTTCTTGTTGCACCTCTGCATCAGATGCTGGAGCACCAGCACCATCTAAGGCATTCATCACTTCCTTATCTATGTGAGTGATCATGCAAAGTGATCCAGGAGGAACCTTTCCATCCTCGGAACCATCACTAAGGAATACAATACTTTGATCTGACTGATGAATTTTAAAACCATCAAAACCAGCCAAAGTCATGTCAGCTCTTAGATTCGCACCCCTTTTCCAAATTTCATAAGTATCAGATGGGGCAATCCTTGAAATGAAAGGGATGACAGAACTCTCAAACTGAAATGTAATTTCCATGTAGAAATCCCTCACCCTTCTCATTGTTGCAACCAAACGAGGCAACCTTCTACACCATTTTGCCCATGCTATTGGCTGGTAGTGCCTAACTATAATCCTTGCAACCCCTTCTTCTCTGTTGCATATTGCTTCCTGGAGTGCACCCCACCCTTGATCATTTTGCAAGCTCCAAGCGATACCTGCAAGCATAAGCATCTCTGTTGCAGTCTCATCACCAAGCTTAACAGCCAGATGAAGAGGCGTTTCACGGTTAGGAACATCGCGACTATCAAGCACGGCAGATATGGCATCAGCATTTGCTTCCTCGGCAAGTGAAACCAATTCAGTGACAATTTCTGCCACGAAGCCGTGGAAGGCCCTCAATTATTGTTCTGAGATGGGCAAAATCTTTTGTTACTACAGCTTTGTGTACAGGACTATGGGCATACTTTGAAACATCAATTCCTGCCATGCCTCAGGAGTATCCAAAGGCACCCCGTACTACTTATGCAATCAAAACCCAATTCAATCATCCAAATCTACCAGCCATTTAAGGCCAAAAAAAAAAGGGAGCCTTTCAAATCAAGAGTTAGTAAAGGATGACCACTGCCACAGTCCCAACCAATTTAACCTAATAAAAACCAGCAGCAATTTTATTCATTCAAACCACAAAGTTGACCAAACAAAAAATACCCAGTTCATAATTAGTCCCCCAAATTAAATCATACCAGTTCAAATTACACCCAAACGACACAATAAAGCAGCACAAAACAGATAGTTAAACTATCAGAAACAATACTGGGAATCATATGGGGACCCAAAAGATAAAAATATTCACAAGTGCAAAAAATCTCACCTTTACCGTATCCTTCTTCTGGGAAGAGACCAATATTCGACGCAAAAAGAACTCACTGGGGGCATGTTCGAGAGCAACTTTATTTATTTATTTTTTTTTGACTTAAAATTAAAATTTTAGTAAATTTATAAATTAAAATTTTAGTAGATTTATAAGTAAAAGTGTTCGGCATCATTTTTACTTATAAGTCGGGAATTATAAGTAATAGTTGTGGATGTGTTCGGTTAATAATGATTTATAAGTTAAAATAAAATGTAAAGATTACTAAAATAACTTTCACTAAAAATAACATGTTAAAATAAAAGAGGGCAAAATGGACATTTTAATATATTTGACCAAAACTTAAAAAATGACTTATAAGTCAAAAAAAATAAGTACGTAAAACGTACTTATTTTTTTGACTTATAAGTCAAAAACGAACACCTTTTTTAGCAAAATCAACTTATAAGTTGAGTTGACCAACTAATAAGTTGGCGTCGAACAGACCCTGAATCCCACCATAAATAAAAGGAAGAGATCCTTGTTATCTAATCAAGATCAGACAAACCTAAAAAACACGCATGTGAGATGTTTAACGAAAAAAGATAAAGAAATTGAAGAGAAATTTGACAAAGCAAATAAAATGGGGTTGAGAGAGTCTTATTATAGTCGTTAAAAGTCGTAAAAGATTATTTATTAAAATTTTGTATATAAAAATGATAAAAATTATTGAGTAGATTAACGATTGACAAACATATTTTATATGACATATAAGACCTAACTTACATGAATAAGAGTGATTTTATAAACTTAAATAAAGAGTTATTTTGATAAAGTTAAATAATTAATTAAAATAATTAAATTAATATAAAAAATTTAATTGATAAAAAAAATTAAATCCTATGAATTTAATTTTTTATTTTTTATTTTCATATAATTAACATTAACTATGTTAAACTAAAATTAGTTATAACTTAGATAAAGAGTATTTCAAAAGGAAAACTAAATAATATTTTAAACTAAATAAATACTTCAAAATCAAAATTAAGAAAATTCAAATCAATTGAAATCATCTTCTCTCTCGGCTTTTCATTTTGGAAGGAACTAGAAATCTTTCATTCTTCTTTTTAGTTAAGGCTGCAAATCGAACCAAACAGTTCGGGTTTGATTCGGGCTTAACTCGAAAAAATGCGAGTGAGACTCGAATTCGTATATAATATGATCCAAATCTGAGCACAAAAAATAGTTCGAATAAAAATACGAGTAGAATCTGAATAAGGTTATACTCGACTCGTTTAGAATTTAAACTACTCGAATTTTTAATCATGATCCGTTGCATAATCGATTGATACATATTCGAATAGATACTCGATACATTTTCTTATAATATATACACAATTAAACAAAATTTAAATAATTAGTTATTATTTTTATTTTTTTTTATAATTTTAATTATAATTTTATATATTTAAAGTGTAATTATAATTATATTTTTTTATTTTCAAGTAAAATAATAAGTTCAATTAATAATTATATATATTATCAAGCTAGTTACTATGTAGAGACTCGAATTTGAGTTTGAATTTGAAGTTCGCGAGTAGTTTGAATATAATTCAATTCGAGTAATGAAAATTTGAGTCGGACCGAATCTGAGTAAAGTTTTTCAAATATAGTTCAAATATGAGTCGAATTCGAGTACAAATTTAACCTTACGAGTCGAATCCGAACAATTTAAAATTCGGATTGATTCGACTCATTTTGCAGCCTTATTTTTAGTCCCAATCAAAGCAAAAGCACGAACCTTTTATTATCTTCTCTCTCACAACCTTTTTTAATTTCTCACAAATTGACCCAACCATAAACCCTAGAAACCCCCCAAATCTTCTATCTCCCCGCAGCTTCTAAGCCTCCAGGACCTATTTGTTCTGCCCCAAATCTAGTCCCAAAGTCCACCAAAACAAACACAGTTCGAAAGAAATATCTTGGATCTTTAAAAAATTTCTCAGATTTATAATGGGTTTTCACAAAATCAAAATTTTCTTTATAGATCTAAAACTTATTTTGTAGATCTAATTACCAAAAGTCCTTCTAAAAACACAGCGGATCAATTTTCAAAGGTAAAGTAAAATCGATCGATAAAAATATTTACAAACCATGTAAAAACGTATTAATCGAGCAGATTTGGTGAAATAGTTTTTCAAAATCATGAAATTATTCATTGAAATATATGTGTTTTGAAGGGTTTTAGAGAGAGAGAAAGAGATGTTTAAGCCAACTAGAGAGACAGAAAGATGAACATGATGCTAAGAGAGAGAAAATTTAATCAGAAGAATTAAAATTAGGGAGGAAGAAGAACTGTGTCACGTGCTCCGTATATGGTGTTGCTACACATGACAAAAAGTGCCACATCAACCATATGTGATATGCACGCTCAGTAATTCTGTCATTTTTTTGGATAGAATTTTAACGAATGACATTTTTGTAACTTTTAACGACTACATTAATGCGTTTGTCAAAAAAAAAAAGAATCGATAGCCACAATGAAAATCGGATCATGATACAATAACCAAAACATATATTAACCCAAATGAAAAGTCACCGAATCAAAGCCAATGCAATTGCAGGGAATACACAAAGAAAGGTATATAAAAAGGACCCATCAAGCCACCTAAAGGCCAAATTTGTTTATATTGAAATGGAATCAAGCGTTCATGGGAAATATTGCGAGACGTGACGAGAGAGAAAGTCATCGGAAGTTTTTTTTTTTTAAATTTAATTTTTTAAACGCAGGGATTAATTGGGAGCCTGGAGGTCAAAATCAAAAGTTGGAGCAGTCATTGTGTCGTAAAAGATAAAAAGTAAAAAATATTTTAGTATAATTTTTTTTTATGTAATAAAGATTGTCAAAAATTAAAATTAAAACTCAGAAAAGCGAACATTGAAAACTCCAATAGAGTCTTTTTGTAGATAAGGAACGAAATTATTTAAACGAGAGTTTAGAAGCTTAAATTTAACTCCGTTAATAGTATTTTTTTTTTTTGTCAAATAATCAACACAACTATTAACTCTACGCCAAGTATGGGATAGTTGACAAACTCATTGTCTACTTTGAAACTCTCGAATCAAGATGACTAGATTTTCTTTAAATCTTCAAGTCGTGGATTGATAATACAATCGATTGATTCTTGATGGTCAGTTTCAACTATAACATAGCGAAATCTCATATCCTAAATCAAAAAGATGCCTTTTTAGATGTCCCAAATTTTTTACCTTAAGACATGTGACAAGAGTAAGAGAAGTTTGAAATTCCATTTGCCAATTTCCTAAGTAATCGAATCTCTAATAAGGCTAACTGATCCAGCCGACCCCACACTACCGATATTGGAAGGATTCCAATGAATGTGGGAGCAATGTCTTCGAGGATAAAGAAGATTATAACGAGTAACCTGCCATGTCTCACAAGCCAAAGATGATGTTTGAGGCGATTAAAAATTTTCCATTCGCGTGAAAGCGGAGGAATGGAATGGCTACATTGAGCAATAAGAAAAGCTGATTTCATAAAGAAGTTTCCCTTACTTGTCGGGCCTAAATTAAATCCCATTTGTCTAATGTGCTGTTTGTTTACCTCTTATTGACTTTTAATAGACTGCCTCTTATTGGCTCTTAATAGACTGCTGCTTTAAATTTTTTTAATGTTTTTGTACATAGGTGTAAAATAGTAAAATACTTTTATTCAGATATTTTGAAAAAAAATAATTATCAAACAATATTTTTTCATTCAGATACAATTTATTTAGACACTCTATATTATTCAGATGTCTAAACTATTCAGATCTTAATAACATATTTTATCAAACACAACCTAAGTCTGTTTGCACAATTGTTTTTACTTTAAGTTTGTCTATAGAAGACATAGGAAGATTCATTCAAGAATAGCCCAGTCCCATGAATTATTATTTCAAGTGTAAATTGTAAAAAAAATAAAATATTTTGATAAATAAAGTTGGGTAATATAAAATTATTAAATAAATAAGGATAAATTAATAATATATTTGATCAAACCTTATTATTAGATTTGACAAATATTTATTCAAACTTCAAATTATTTCATTCTAAGCAATTTAAAAATTAGATTATCACTTTTTACTTTTTGAAACTAATTATAAACATGTTTAAATGTTTATAAGCAATTTCAAACACCCTTAGGTAATGTTTGATTACATCTGAATAACTCTTGATAAGCCACCTCTTATTCGCTAAGAGATATGATGTTGTTTGTTAAAAAAAAAAATTGAGCTCTTAATGCCTCTAAATTGTTGAGACACAAAACCAAATCTGAAATATTCAAACTAACATCTGAGCGAATTTTGCTATTTTTTGGACAAAAATATCCTCTTCAATATTACAAAATTCCTTTTGTATCCAACGCAATGAACGCTCAAACCCAAAAAATCGCCGCCGCCGCCGCTGTCCCTAGCCATCACCACTGTTACACACCACCATCGATCCACAATAGTTGGACCACCATGGCGGCACCATCACCATTATACCATCATCATCTTCAACTCATTAATTACTATAATTGTAACACGCCAGTCCCACATCAGTTAATGTGGGATATTTGGATGTGTTTATAAGGATCCAAGTTGCTATCATTAATACCTTCGGTCATGACCTTTTGGGTGAGCCTGTGGTGGGCTAAGATGACCCAAGAAGATATTATTGAGATAATTCATTGAGCTTTATTCTGCCGTGATTTAATTCGGACTCGGGATTTGACCCGGGTCGTTACATATGGTATCAGAGCCGACTCTCGAAAGCTCGGGTCGGGTCATCCGATCGGGTTACCGGAGGTGGGGACACGAAGGCGGACCTAGTAGGCCGCTGGTATTATCCCACAATGGCTAGAGAGACAAAGTTTCTGGGCCTTGTGTGACTATGTGTTCAGCTTGACGGGGACGTCAGGTATTTAAGTATGGGAGTTTGTAACACCCCAGTCCCACATCAGTTAATGTGGGATATTTGGATGTGTTTATAAGGACCCAAGTTGCTATCATTAATACCTTTAGTCATGACCTTTTGGGTGAGCCTGTGGTGGGCTAAGATGACCCAAGAAGATATTATCGAGA
Source organism: Hedera helix (assembly GCA_947179155.2). Lineage (NCBI taxonomy): Eukaryota > Viridiplantae > Streptophyta > Magnoliopsida > Apiales > Araliaceae > Hedera > Hedera helix. Next base: position 30,704,215 of record OX359279.1, read on the forward strand.
CAGCTCATTGAGCTTTATTCTGCTGTGATTTGATTCGGACTCGAAATTTGACCCGGGTCGTTACAATAATCAACATAAATCTTTAAAATTTCACCTTTAAAACATAGATCTAAGAACAAAATCAGCAAACCAATTTCAAAAAATACAAAGAAAAAGGATATATAGAGTTTTGTGATGAGTCATATGGAGGTGGCGGTGGAGGTTGGTTTTGTGACGGGGGTGGGAGAGAATGGAAAAGGGCATGACGGAGGAGGCGTAGGGGGAGAATGGAGAGGGGCAGGGACGCGGGGCGGGGGGGGGGGGGAGGCAGACAGAGATGAAGAAGAGGATGTGGAAAAAATAAGAAGATAAAAGAAGATATGAATAAAAAGATATTTTAAAGTTTTTTTATATAATAAAATAGTATTATTATTAAATTTTATTATTATTATTATTATTATTTAACTGTTCAGAGGATTAAAATGGTAAAATACTGTTATTCAGACATTTTAAAAAAATTGATTATCAAACAACACTTCTTCATTCAGATATAATTTCATTCAAATGCTTTACATTATTCAGATGTCTAAATTATTCAGATCTTAATAGAAAATTTTATCAAACACAACCTCAATATATTAAGTTATCATTAATTAGAAATAGAGGGACTTGCTTTCCCATTTCTCTTATTTTAGTTTTTTTCTTCTCATGTTATGAGTCTTATATTTGGAGTTTTAAGTGTGTTTTAAATTTACATGTTTTTTAACATTGCTATATACTAATTACACGAGACTCGTGATGATAATAATACATGTAAATTTGAAACGCTTTGAGACTATTAAAATTATTATTTTTAATTATTTTTCTCTCTCTTTATGGTCAAGTTTGCTTTACACATTACTAATTCAAAATCTAACTTTAAAATATTTGTGTAAATGATATATTCCTTCACTTGAAAAATGTAAGAGTGAAAATATAAGATTGATTGGTTATTCCTCATAAATATATTACTTTAAATGAAATATTTATGTAAATGATATATTCCTTCACTTTAAAAGTTTGTGTAAATGTTATCATTGACATTGTAATAGTTTGATTATGCACTTGATTTTTATTGGGAAAAAAAACGTTTTAAATTAAAGATATATTTTTATTTTATTTTTGGGAAGTTGGGTTTGTTACTGGACTCATCTCAAAAGCATTCAGAAAAGCCTGGTGGATGCACTCAGCCCTCATGGGTATCTCTAATTGGGCTCAATATAGAGAAAATCTAAGCAAAGTTGGGTATCTCCATTGGATGAAATTAATAAGTAGTGATTTGAGTGTGTTATTATCTTGAATGCACCAGCTCATTGTGGGCCGCTCTTAAGATCTTTTTGGGGAGAATTTTTTATACGACAATATCAACTAACCGCCCAAAACAAAGGTTAATACATGAAGCAGAGAATCTGCACCTCCTTATAACTCGGCCCTTGATGAAGAAGGAAAAGGAGGAATGCTCTGTTCATGCTTGAAGAAGTTGTCTGGATCAACCATTGTCTTCACTTTAACTAACCTCTGGAAATTATTCCCAAAGTATTTAGTACCCCATTGGCTTGCTTCCTCATATGTTGAACTTCCAACTCCCAAGTCAAGATCATTATAGTTAATATACGCGGCCCTGGGGCTCTTAGAGACCAAAGGAGCCATGTTATTATACAGGCTTCTGAGCCAATTTAACCTCTCTAATTGTTTGTTTTTACTTGTATCTGCCTGCCAAGACACTCCGTTATACACCATGTACAAGTTTCCAGCTCTATGGGGAAATGGAAGAGCTGACGCTGAATATTCATCCATCTTTCCTCCATATGGTGTCATCAAAATATTTGCTGCCCCATCCTCAAGCTCAAAATACTTCTTCCATATCATTTCAAGACCAACTTCAGAAATAGGTTCTTGAACATAGTCTGATTTCGCTTTGTAATGTTGATAAGGGAGCATTGATCGATTCAACAAAAGCTCAATTGATTCGCCAAATGGGAAAGCAGAATTGAAAGCAAACCAAAGAACAGATTTTATCCAACTCACTTCCCTACAGTCTTCTTTCACCAAGCCCAACTCAGGGAAGCTTTCTTGCATAATTGAAAGCAGTCTATCGGCTCCACCAAGGAACAAAGATTCAAATGAAACACGTATAGTTTTCTTCGATCCATCTTGAGTTAAATTAACTGCCTTTAATTGGATTCTAATGTATAAATCTCTATCAATTTTTGGGGCAACATATTGCCACTTATGAACAAGCTTGGTTGCACCTTGTTCTAAGGTCCTGGCAACAGCAAATATAGTCACAATTTCTGGAACAGCAACTAGCTTTACCTTCCATGCAACAATGACACCAAAGTTTGACGCTATACCTCCTCTAATGGCCCAAAAAAGATCTTCACCCATAGATTTTCTATCCAGAATATTACCATTTACATCGATCATCCGGACATCGATTACATGATCAGCAGCAAGGCCGTATTTCCGTACCATCGAGCCATATCCTCCACCACTGATTAGTCCACTAACACCCACAGTGCCGCGAACACCTCCTGGAAAGCCAAGGGTGGTACTTGTCTCTGCAATTCTGTAATAAACTTCACCAATATTTGCTCCACCTTGAATCCAGGCAGTGGTGCTATCCAGGTCAACATTGACTGCTTGAAGATTGATCATGTCAATCATTATAAATGGGACATCTGCCATATAAGAAATACCCTCGAAGTCATGACCACCACATCGAATTCTGATCTGTATGCAATGTTTTCTGGCACAGTGAATGACTGTTTGGATTTGGGATTCATGGACTGGTGTAACAATGACTTGAGGCTTAGGGAATTCGGATGATGTGAATCGAAGATTTCGTAATCCGAGCTGTAAGATGGATGTGTATGAAGAATTTTTTGAAGTGAATATGACTTCAGATATTGGGGTTGTGTGTTCTGACTGATGGGCAAGGCATTGAAGAAAAGGTTTACAAGAATAATGAAATGAAGAATCTGTCCAAGAAAGTGAGAAGATAAGGGCAAGAAGAAATGGAAGGAGTGAAGAAGAGGTTAATGTCTTCATTTCCTGTTGCTGACTTGTGCGCCAGAGAGAAGTAATTAGCACTTGTTTAGCACAAGTCAGTCAAATCAAAACTTACATTTCTATGGAGAGTATAAATGTTGTAAAGTTTTTCTACTTGAAAACTTCCATGTCATTCCTTGTTTATCACTAGTCAAGAGCCTTTACACTGCACAGAAATACCAGTAAATAAAAGATTAAGAACATAAATATTACATATGAAGTAAATAGTTATATGAACATTTAATAATTTGATGCCAAATTTGAAATTAAACATGGGACAACACTCACGAAAAAAATTAATTAGTTAGTTAATTTGCATCTACTAAAACTTCTTAATAACATCGCAATAATTTAAAATTAAAACGCTATATAATTAAAAGAAAAAGTAATACAAATCAATATAAACTGAAGCAAGGGAATCTTAACATATCAAAAGAAATATGAATGATGTACTGCACTGTGCATCATCCAATTATGATTTAATAATTACAAAGGCTGGCTAGGATTTAAGTCTCACCATCCCTCTCCTCAGAATGCAATGCCTTTTTAATGGCACCAAAAGAGAAGAAATTGAAACTAGTGTGTGATATCAACAATTTGTGAAATACTTGAACATTTTCCGGCCTAAGCTCCTAACCCCTGAGAAAGTAGTCTTCTTTTATATGTGGATTCGTATTCATAAAGTCAGTGGTTCCAGTATAAATAAACGAAAAGGGATGCAGATTCTATTTTTCATTTTTGTATGCAACTGCTTTCTACCATATATTTTCATACATAGGGACATAGGGTTATGAAAACATCTTCTCCTTTGGCAAAACTATGCAAGTTATTCATACCAGTGGCAACATTTCTCTAACCAACTTTCAAATCCAATATATTTCATGTTAGTCCCTAGGAAAACAAAGCAGAGAATACGCTCAACATTGAACAATTATTTTGAGAATATAATCCTGTTATCAAATCGATCACATTATCAACTTTCGCTGGAGGTTTTATAGTTCATCAGGGAACCAGTCTCTAGTTTCAACTACTCTGCCAATACTATATTCAAAACAAAAGTTTCACTTTTTAACATATGTTTTAAAACTTGAGAATCAAATGAAGTGACAAATCACTGAAGGAATAATCATTTAAGAAAACTATTCATTTATAACCGAGTACTTCATAAAAAGAAAGTAACATAAATGATAAATGAAATATAATGTCAAATCATACAAAGGAAAAACATAAGATACTTGTACTCTAGCAAAGATTGTGATACAACCACCATTTGACAAGCAAGAAATTAATTTATTGCGATATTTAACCATAAAGTGATTAGAAAATATCAAGAACATGTAAAACCACATAACTTAGTACTCCCTCCTCAGTACTACAAAAAAGAGTCCCATTTAAAAAAAATTGCAATTTTTATGATTGTATTTTTGTTCTATTTTTACCCCTAATTTGTTAGTTTAGTAGTGGTGGGTATGATAATGAAATTAGGACTCTTTTTGGTGCAGAGATAGTAGTAATTCACAAATTGTAAGAGCAATTATGGCAGAAAGTATGAAATTTTCTTTGAACTACAACAATTATAAAGAAAAGAATTGATGAGAGTGGAAGTATAAACAAAACAGAGAGTAACCAGAAGAGCTGATATTTACATCTAAAACCAATTACACACGTCCCCTAAAAGTCTTTTCTGCACGTTCTTTGGAGCATTTTAACAAACACATAAGACGCATATGATTTTATATAAATTCCAACCATCTATTCCAGTTCAGAACAAATATACATGTGTTAGATTCTGTAATTTTTTTCTCAGCTGTGTTGCTTAGCTTCTAATGGCGGGGGATTGATATTTAGCATAAACGGAAAGTAAGTATAAGTAGGCCAAGAGTTTGAGTAATTACCTTGCTTGCTGAAAAGGGTCCATGAGTTTCGGGACAAAAATGCAGTGGTGAAGAAGAGAATGGCATGACACTGGAAGAGAGATAAAGTAATTTTTATATTTTATTTTGGAAATTTTGTGTACCAGATACTAGTAGTATAATACAATTATTATACCAATATTGATAAATAAATAAATAAATAATTGAATATTATTTCTTTTTTATTAATAATTTTTTTTTTGCTTTTATTAAAAAAGAAGTAGTATAATACAATTATTAAAAATAAAAAATTGATATTTTTATATAATTATCGCTCAAATAAAAGTGAGACTTATTTTATATACGCATAAATTTTTTTATATAAAAATATCAAAATGGCAAAGTCACATGTAAGTTGCCTTATAAATAAATTTACTCAATAGAATTTTTAACTAGAAAGCATTTTTTATGCACCGGATAATTTTGTCAAATAATATTTTACAAGAAATTTATAAAATGACATCTAAAAAAATGAAAACAATTTAACTCAATTGCAAACTTAATTTTAATCTTAACTCCTCGAAAAAACAAGATTACATAAATAAATAATTTGCAAGAGTTTAAGAATTTTTAACTAAAGATTAATATACATTCTAGTTCACAATATGGTTATAAGATTTGAATCTATTCTTTAGTAAAAGTCAAAATTCAATAAATATTAAAAAATATTAAAGAAATATGTTTTTTAAATTTTCTTAAATCTCTAAGATTAATTATATTTTTATAATTAAATTGTAATAATATAAGTTATGAAGAAGAAACTATTTTATTTACAGTTCGCTCTCATTTTTATTTTTATTTTTATTCAAAGCGACAATATATTTCGAAATCAAGAAATTTCTGAAAAATAAAAGGTTTTCACAAATTGTAATCCCTCTTTTCTCTTATTTTTATCATATTTTGAGATAAGCACTAATTTTAATCTCAAACTTCACGGGATCTAAACTTTGCACTTTACAGTCTTGTCCACCAATCACCTCTGCGGTGACCAGGTTACTTATATATTTATGAGTTAAATATATTTTTTTCCCTTCCAGTATGATTCTTTTACTCTAATTTTTTAATTTTTTTTTTCATAAAAATAGCCTCCAAAATAGTTAAATAAATAAAAGTGATTCTAATTATATTTTCAATTAAAAATATGGTCGAAAAGCTAACGTGCCATCGAAAAAACTAATTTTCAGTGCATTTTTATATTTTGAAAGGCATTTGATTGTATTTTATTTTTAAAACAAAATTAATACATGTATACCCATATTAGATTTCTTACTCTCTAAATTTTGATTCCTTATTTTCTAAACCAAATAATTATTCGAAGGTGCCGTAAAATCAATAAAATCACTCTATTTTAATGAGTCCGTAATTATAAATAATAAAACACCGTTAAAATAAAATAAAATAAAATTTATTAACCTTGACACTATGTGATATTAATCTAAAATCATTGAATAATTTTACCTCTAAACCCAGAATGTTAGAAATTCTTCAAATTAAAAAATTCTTGATTTATTACTCTCCGAACCCAGAAAGAAATTCTTGGAACTCAAAAAAATTTCAAACCCAAAAGTTCGTTAAACCCACAAATTGTTCAAACCCGTTCTTCAGACAAACAAATGCTCAACCCCAGAAGTTCTTCAAATCTAGAATTACTAATTTGTCCAGATCCAACCATTAATTTACCCAATTCTGAGGCCCTTTTCTCTCTCACTCCCAATAGTCAGATCTGAGACCCTCTCCTCTCTCACTCAAAGCCGGCAATGATAAATCCGCCTTCTCTTATCTTCGGCAAAACAATAAGAGGGAGAGAGAAAATTTTGAAGTACGACTTCTTCTCGTAACGAAATTCGTCTTTTGCGAATAATTTTTCGTCTTCTTCAGGCTTTAACACCGTCGTTAATTTCAATCGCTGAGAGAGATTAGCAAGAGAAAGTAGGGAGAGAGGAGAAACGGAACGGTTCTTTGTGAAAATGGGGTAATCTAGGAATGGAAATTGGAATAAAATTTGAGCTCACGGCTTCTTCCATTTAAGGGGTGTTTTCATTTAGTGGATGTTTGATAAAAATTGAATAAAATAATTTTGAATGTTTAAATAATTTAAATTGAATGAATTGAATAAAATAAATTTTTGAATATTAAATAAAAAAAATTATTTGATAAATAATATATTTTTATTATTTTATCTATTTGAAATAATTTAAAATTATTATAAATTTATTTAATATATATTTTTTTTTTTACTTCATTCAATCGGAAGTTAACTATTCAGTCAAAAAATTAGACTTAATCATTTAATTTAAAAATCTGATCGATTCTGCCATTCAGTCTTATTTAGCTCTAAATAAACGCACTGAATAGTTGATCGATTTAGTCATTCAGTTTTTGTAAGTTCTAATCAAACAGCCCCTTACTCGTTTACTTTTTTTTTTTCATTTAATCATTTAGCACTAATAAATTGGAATTCATATATATAATAATTAAATTTTATTTAATTTAACTTGAATAATTATACTTATAAATTATAATAATGGTAAAAATAATTGCATATTACTAAAAATTTCAAAATATTATAATTATTTAAATGAATAAAATTATGAATTTTTACATATAATTCTAATTAAATTAAAAATAATTAAAATATTACCCAATATTTTTTTGGTTGGAGGGAAATGGGAATACATGAATATATTAAATTTAATTAATTATTTTTGTTCAATGTGATTATTTATAGTGAATTTTATTTATTTTAAGTAGTGTATACATGCTTATACTATTTAATTGTATTGTTTTATATAAAAAAAATATATAATTAAACGATTTTAAATACATGAAAATACATTAAAAAATATTAAAACATGTTTATATTATTGCTTTATTTTTTTAGTTATTGTTTTTTTCCCATTAATTGTTATTTTGTATTAATTGATAGGGTTAATTATTTTATTTAGGTTAATAGTTGAGTTAATTATTTTATTTTATTTTATTTAATTAGTGTGATAAATTATATTATTTGAATTAATTAGTGAGTTTTAATTATTTAACTTGAATTATTTTATTTATTTGATTTAGTTAATGATTTTGAATTATTTTATTTAAATTAAGTTAATATTTGGGTTGTATTTGATAATTAATCGTATAGTCAACATTGTATTATACGATTTTCGTATAATCAAATCGTATATTATATCACATGATCGGTAGTACTGGTATTCTGACCAAAATTATGATTGGATGGTCACTTTTATTTATTTAAATATACTTGGAGAGGTTACTATTATAAATATTTTTAAATTAAAATATTTAGAAGGATAAAAGTGTATTTAATCCTATATTTATCCATAAAAACAAATAAGATCCGAGTCACCCTCATCAATTCCTAATACCTCTCCTAAACCCTCGTTACTTCAGTCGTCAACCACCACGAGCCACCATGCAAACTTCCCTAATCTCTCCATCATCACCACTCCCCGCCACCTTCAAAAACTGAATTTTCCATTATGCTGCCTTGACTTTTAATCCTACAAAATGAAAATTTTGAGTTTTATATATCAATACCTTGATTTTTACTCCTACGCCCTAAAACGAAAATCAGAGTCTTATTTTGTCTTTTAAAACTAACTAGATTAACAACAACAAGGGCTAATTGTAGAAATGGTAAGATTCAAAAATCATAATATATAACCGGTCAATATTATAAAATAAAATAGATTGTGATTAAAATGATAATAGTATTGAATTTATAAAAAAAGATTAAATTAATTATACGGTAATAAAATGAGCAACTCTTCATTAAATAATATTATGTCGTTATCGATGATCTATTCTATACTAATAAAATGGGGAAAATTCAAGTATGTAGACATTTATTAGTGATAGAAAACGAAAAACTACTAAAAATTAGTATATATTTAACCTAGTAATATAAGTGAGATACAATAAATTAGAGAACCATATAAATCAACTTAATACGAACTATGATAATTAAAATATATTAATTTAAGATATATTAAAAGAGACTCGACCAAAATATGATTTACAGACCTTTTTAGACAATCGCATTTTATTATCATACTTGTACATGTAATTATCGGGAAAAAAATTATCAGGAAAATGAAACTTGTAACTTGCATAATAGTTCTTTTTGAATAAAAATAATAATCATATTTAATTATTGAAAAATTAAATTATATATTTTAGAACGATGAGGATATTAAGCTGTGCATATTCTTGTTTTACTCGTTTGTACCCGCCCCTATAATTGAAAATATTTTGGTGAAAACATAAGAATAATTTCATTCACTGATATAAAGTTAAGACCACCAAAAAATGACAAGAAAACAACACACCGAACTTAAGAGTAGTTTTTCACGATGGCCTAAAAAATATTTAGTTTTTTAATTTTGGTTTATTTTGTTTAAAAAATTTTATTTTTGGCCTCAACGCTATTTTAGTTGACGTTGAGTTACGCGTTTAATATTAATCCCTTCATCTTTAAATTAAAATTAGCTTAATACATCTACTTAACAAAAAAAATATAAAAAAATAAACTCAACGCCATATCAATTGGCGTTCAATTCACTTAAAAAATAACAACGCCTATTGATATGGCGTTCAGTCAACTTTTTCCTAATTTTTTTTATAAAACAAACTATAACAACAAAAAAAAGCTAAAAAAAAAAACTAACATCCAAGGCACTGATATGCCGTTCATTTCACCTTAAAAAAAATACCATATCAAATGGCGTTAAGTCAAAAATTTTCCAACAATGTAATAAACTGCAATTCACAAAAAAAATTAAAAATTAAAAATTCTTTTATTTTTATAAAATAAACTGTAACAACAAAATAAGTGTGATAAATTATTTTATTTAAAGTAATTAATAAATTTTAATTATTTAACTTGAATTATTTTATTTATTTGATTTAGTAAATAATTTTAAATTATTTTATTTGAATTAAATTAGTATTTAAGTGATATTTGATAATTAATCTTATAATTAATATTTATTATAAAAAATTTATACAATCAAACCGTATATTATACCGCTAGTATTAAGGTATAGTTAACTTACTATAAGATTTTTATTTTTATATAATCGGTACTGTGACGCCCCCAAATCTGGACTCACACAGCCCAAACTTGAGTCGTCAAAAGACTACAACAAAATTATTACAAAGTAGTACAACGTTCAACAATACAATGTATAATAATACACAACTAAGTCTTCACTATTATTGCCACACTATTTTACAACACGTGAAGACTAGGATAACTATCCCTCGGACTCTCACCCAGCTACATTCTCATCTCCTGTTGAAAAACAATGGAACAAAAGAAAGGGTGAGCTCAAATAGCCCAGTAAAAAATATCATGACTAAGATAATGACGAATAAATTATCATTAGCCTTCAACAGTTGAGTTCTTGATAGAATACAATAGACTACAAGGTTTGTATCAAAAACTGCAGTTAAATTCTTAAACAATGTTCAGATCAATAATAGCAGCGGAATGAGCAATATATTAGAAGAATAATGCAGACTATAGTGTCCACTCAGTTCTCTTTTTAGGAAAAACATCATCAACTTTTATCATCTGAAATACCATTAGTCAGGATAAGACAAATTCACAGTTCATGATCATAATCATGCAGATCAACAGTTCATCTTTGCACTACAGGCCAAAGACATTCAATATAACACTAACGGTCATGATTATACCAGATTCAGCCTTTGGTTATAATCATACCAAACAACAGTTCATCTTTGCACTACGGGCCAAAGAGAACATTCACCACGTGCCATAAAAGACACCGAACAGATGTATCGCCTTTAACCTATTATATCGCCTTTAACCTATCATCTATTCAACAATTATATCGTATCTGTGTCCCCGGCCACAGATATTCACAACAACTTGATTTTGGATGATTAGAATGATATAAATGATGAACAGAAGAAACATCATAAACAATAAGTATCAGAAGTTTACTTTGTACAGATTCAAATAATGTCCAAATTGTCAACATGATGTGGAGTGAAATTTAAAAATGATATTAAAAATCCACAGTTCAGAATAACGGTTACAGTTCAATAGAAAGGTTCACGTAAATAGGATGGTTCAATTGAAATGATGAAGTGCAACTATTATGGAACATATAATATTTTCAGGAATTATAGAAACAATAGTTCCATAATAAGTTTCGATTTAGGTGTATGAAAGAAAATAATATCCCTTACCGTAGCAGGTTTGATTAACAAAAGGTGAAGGAAATTAATATCCCTTACCATAATAAGTTTGAATAATGGAAGATGAAAAAGATGGTATCCCTTATGAGTATAAAGGAAAATAATATTACTTACGAATATGAAAGAAAATGATATTATAAACGAATATGCAATAAAAGTGTCATGTGATAATTCGTGTAGACAAATTATTTCCACAAGAGACAAATAAGAAACGAATACAAAGAGTAATTCACCAAACATGCGGTAATCCGCGTAGTCAGGTTATTCTCAGAGATTTATAAGGAATGAATACGAAAGGTTATTCACCAACAGGCGGTAATCCGCGCCGTAAGGTTATTCCCACAATTTAATAAAATTGAATACGAAGAGTTATTCACCAAACAGGCGGTAATCCGCGCAGTAAGGTTATTCTCAAAGATTAATAAGAAATGAATACGAAAGGTTATTCACCAACAGGCGGTAATCCGCGCCGTAAGGTTATTCCCACAGATTAATACATGGAAATAAATGGCACATCTTATGAGTAAGAAAGAAACGATATTATTTTCGAGAATCAAATAATGATAATCCTTTACCGTAACACGTGACTGGATATTGATTTAAATGAGGTTGATTAACTTGAACAGTACACGTACACTTATAAATCTTCACAAATACTCAAGATGACTTAAGCACACTTGAGAAAACTTTCACAAGAAGTATTTAGAGAGAGAAAGAAAGAACAAGTAAGGAAGTTTATGAAAAATCCTTAAGTTAAGGCCTCTATTTATAGCCAAAAATCTTATCATAACCAAGATTTCCTAATTTAATCCAAACCGTTCATTTCAAGATAATGTTTAATCCATACCATTCATTTCATCTTTTAGGATAAACCATTCATTTAAATATCATCTTTTAATCTACATCATCCATTTCAAATTCTATATTATCTTTAATCTATACCATTCATTTCATCTTTTAAGATTTCCTTAATCTAAACCATTCATTCAAATATCATCTTTTAATCTACATCATCCATTTCAAATTCTATATTATCTTTAATCTATACCATTCATTTTATATCACCTAACTTTATATTATAAACAAATAACTTTATCAATTCAATTATTCAACAATAATTCACACTTATTCATTATTATGACTAATTGTTATAAATACAGTGTAGTTGGCTTTCTGAGTTAGATATCAAGTCAATTAATTAATGAAATATAACTCTTTAAATAACATCATAGTAGAGAGAACAATAATGCAGAAAACATGTAAAAGAAGGAATACATTACTGTGTCATGACAATTATTGATTCAATAATGTGAATTATTGTGCATATGCTACTGTGACAATTATCAATTTAATAACATGAATTATTGTGCATGTGACAATAAAGTCAAATATTGTACGATAACCACTTTATCAGTTTAATAATACGAAACACTGTGCAATGTCGTGTGCTACTGTGCAATACCGTGTGCTACTGTGCAATACCGTATGTTACTTGTAATACCGTATATTACTATTCTTTTACCACCGGATATTTTAACAATTAAAAGTAATAGTACCATTGACCATTTAAAAAATTGTTTATGTCATTTTTTATATCCGACAATTATTCTTTGTGGGGTCCACCAATAATTGGTTCGTACGGCGCCGTCGTACGAATATTCCCCGACAGAACGAATATTCCCCGACCAAAAGAATATTGTCCGACATAATATAATTTACACATAACATCCTTAACTTTTAACTTTATCAATTTAACCACTTACTGTTTCATGAAAAAAAAAATATATGAAGAAAAATTAAATTTTATATTTCATAAAATTCGGGGTCTTACAGGTACTGCTAATATTTCAATAAAATTAATATTTACTGTACGATTTTCGAAAATCAGTCAAACAGTATATTATTTATTTTAATGTACTTAAAGAGATTGTAGTGTCATTTTTATTTATTTTAATGTACTTGAAGAGATTGTTATTATAAATTTTATAAAATTAAAATCTGTTGTAAAACAGGGATATATTAGTAATTGTCCGTGCCTAAAGGCACAGAGTAACGAAAAATACTACATTACTTAAAAACTATTTACAATTATCATAATTCACGTTCACGGGTATATCCGTGCCTACATTACTGGTATAATTCTTACTGGTATAATTCACATGTGATTGCGTGTTTCCTAGGAATAGTAACCTGGTGGAGATAGAAAGGTGTACAGTATATTTTTCAAGAGAGGGTTAATATAATCTCACTTCAATCTTTTATTTAGATCAAGTCATTAATTAAACCTGTTGCATTTGTTTCACAACTGATTATTTCTCCTTGCCAACAAAAACTCTTCATTATTTTTCAAATGGAAGTTTGTACCTACAGGCCCTACACTTACATGCTTTGCCATTCTAAAATCTGCCAACCTGATGCTGCCATTTGGTTCACCAAGTATATTTGCTCCTTTAATATCTCTATAAATGACATACAACACATAGAAATCATAGTATGATTAGTTAAGAAAAAATGCAGCCTAAAAGAAAGCATCTTTTTCACGAAACAACAAAGGAAATTAAGAAAACTTCATTAAACGGACAAAAAATGGGTAACACCATTCACCTATGAACAGTATTTTTAGCATGCAAGTATACAAGCCCAGACAAAATCTGTTGAGTAATACTGCGGATTGCTAGTTCACCAAATTGTCCATATTCTTGGAGAAACTTATTGATGGAGCCACCCGAAACATATTCCAAATATATATATAGTTTATCCAACTGTACGAAACTAATAATATTAGATGTGCACATTATTGCGTAACAACTGGATTAGAACATTAAAACCTAATGGAAAATGTCAACTGCACCATATATATTCAGCAGTCAAATTCCAGAATATTTATAAGCAGAAAGTTAAAACATTCAACTACTTTATTGTTATAAAAAGTAATCAAATAAATAAGAGAATGAAACTGAGCTATAATTAAAATTATCAAAATCGAAGTCAAAAGTAACCAAACTTACAGTTTCAGACCCATAGTACTGCACAATATTTGGATGCCGTAAGCGGCTTAGTAACGTAATTTCCTATCAGAACAGTAAAAGAAAAAACTCAGTCTCAAAGCTATATGAAAGGTACACTGAAAGGAACAATCCTGATTGACAACAAAATTTATCCAATAGACAAGTAACATCCATAAATCTACTACCTAATAAACTTACCTGTCCCAATTGCTCTGCACTTTCTTTTGATTTTGCATCATCCGAGAATAATGTAACTTCCTTCATAGCACACATTTCGCCATTATCACTAAACCAGTAATGTAGGCATAGATATGCAGAAACACAATTTATTGACGTAATGCATCAAAATAAGCAAGAACACTATTTCCACGAAAAAAAAATAAGCATTTACGAGTATACAAAAAAGAATGAAGGCACAAGTTCACATGGAGTTCCACAAGAAAGTTAGAGTGACTCGTGTGCTATGCATACACATAAAAACTTCCACTTTCAGAATTTCTTGCTCCATATCGAGTTTTTAGAATTTCTTGCTTCAAGCTGATCATTTCCAACATGCAAATCAATCTCTTAGACCACACATCTATGAACAACATTTAATTAAGTTTCATCTTTGAAAACATCTTTAAGGTATGAATTCAATAGCCCAAAAATCCACATTTATCATCCCTTTTGATTAAAAATAATTTGATAAAAAGACTTTAAAAACATATTGGGTCTAGTTTTGAAATCTCCATAAGGCTTGAATTAGCTTATATATCATACATACACTTAACCTTGCAATAATGAACAATTAATTTCTATGTCACCATTAAAATACATTATAGACCTAGTATTGGGACCACGCCATCTTCTTGATGGAGAAGCCATGCCAGAGCCAGTTGAGGAGGAATGAAGGAATGCTTTGCAACCAAGTTGGCAAATCAGTTATATAAAAGTTTGTTTTTCTCCAAGTTTTCCCCTATAAACCTTAGATGCCTAGCCTAAGACCAAAAGATGCAATCAAATGAGCATACAAACCAATTTCATAGAGATTTTAATCTTAATCTCCAACAAAGAGGATGAATTAGTTGGCATACTATATACGAACCATATAATCTCCCGTATTAATTGATGCCAACAAAAAATACAAAATGAATACGACAAAGTAGTACAAGCAAGGCATATCATTGACAACTGCCTTACCACCAAAGAACCCATGGCCACTATCTCGATTCCAAGCTCCCTGTGACAAATAAATAGAATGAATTAAGGACCACAGAATGACAGACACTCATCTGAATAAAAGACGATCAGTTATAGGATCAAACAATCAGTTATACCTTTTGTGTGAAGCTTAAAACTTGATTTGGATAAACTTAGGCTGAGTTGAAGAAATTATACCGACCGCCACAACTCCACCGCCAAAACTCCGCCGAACACGCAGCCACACTCCGACCTGGCGCGGAGGCACGACAGATTTATCACGTTCCCGTGGAAAGTACTGGTGAGCAGTACTCCCGCAATTGATTCCGCCGGAGATTTGATAAAGGCGACGTTGAGATTTACTTGAAGGAGAAGAGGCGGTCGCTGTTGACGGTGATGGATGCTTGCTGCTGCAACCTTCACTACTCCCAAGGGTGAGCTCGGCGAAGGAGTTGACGGCTTTGTACTTTGGCTGAGCTCGGCGAAGGAGACCCCCCAAAAATGACTAAAGTTTCCCATTCAAAAAATTCTTAGTCATCTAACCCATAAATGAATTTGGGCGGGATATATTAATGAATTCGAAAAGTTGAAAAGGTGAAAAGGAAGATGAAGACTGCAGCTCAGTTGGGCGGGATATATTAATGAATGGAGGCGGCTGCTACTTTGAATACATATATAGACATAAACCTAGGTTTTGGAGGAGAGAGAAAGTTGAAAAGGTGAAAAGGAAGATGAAGACTGTAGCTCCGTTGGACCTTCTTGAGAAAACATATGCTAGTAAGTTCACTTCTACATTTTCATGCATTTTTGTGCTAAATTTTCAATTGGGAATTGCTGAAATTGATCGACTTGAGTTTGGGTTTTTTTTGTTAGTGAAAACATATCCATCAGAGGCGTTAAAGAGCAGAGCTGTCAGGAGATTTAATCACAACCGTTATTTATTGAAGCCATTATTTAGTTAAGACCGTCGGATGTTGGATTCTCTCTCCGCTCTATTTTATATAATATTTTATATAATAGATACTTGAAAGGACAAAAGTTTATTTAACCCTATATTTATCCATATAAACAAATCAGATACGAGTCAACCTCGTCAATTCCTAATACCTCTCCTGAACCCTGTTACTTCAGCCGCCACCGCCGTCAACCACCACGCGCCACCATGCAAACTTCCCTAATATCTCCACCATCACCACTCCCTGCCACCACCAGCGCCACCTTCAAAAACTCAATTTTTCGTTATGCCCTTCACCCCTCCAAACGCTCCAACACTTTCTACATCCGAGCCTCCTCAACGGAAACCGTCCCGCCGCCACCGCAAACTGTCACCACCACCGACCCATCTGTCAGACTCAACAAATACAGCTCTCGGATCACCGAACCCAAGTCACAGGGCGGCTCGCAGGCCGTTCTGTATGGCGTTGGCCTCTCAGAAGAAGATATGCAAAAGCCCCAAATTGGCATTTCATCGGTTTGGTATGAGGGTAATACTTGTAATATGCATTTGTTGGGTTTGGCTGAAGCTGTGAAAGAAGGGGTTAAAGAGGCTGGGATGGTTGGGTTTAGATTCAATACAATTGGGGTTAGTGATGCTATTTCTATGGGGACTATAGGGATGCGTTATAGCTTGCAGTCAAGGGATTTGATTGCTGATAGTATTGAGACTGTCATGGCTGCTCAGTGGTATGATGGCAACATCTCTATCCCTGGTTGTGATAAAAATGTGAGCCTTTTACCATATCTTGATCTTTTCTTTTCTTTTTGAATGTGAACTCTGTTTTTGTTGCTTTCATATTTTGTAATTGTCTAATTGTATGCTTCTGTTTTCGATATTGTGGTTGGGTCAGTGTGATTGTGGAGAAAATTGTGAGTTTTCTTGTACAAAGTTTCAATTTTCCTTGATGGGCATTTTTTATTTTCCCCAAAGATACAAGCTTTTATGCTCAATGTATTTACTGTTTACTGTTCTCAAATGGGTATTTCTAGGTATATGTAGGAGACAATGTACTTTACTTTTCTTTTTAAGTGCATGTGTTTGAGAGCAGTGAGTAAAATATATGTACTGGTTCCTTCTCCATTTTCTCTTCTGGGAGTGTGACTTTGCTCTGAAACATTAATATTATTGTCTATGATTCATTTTTTATATTCTTTTTGAACTGATTTTTTAAGAAATCTTTTTATCTCCCATCTGTTTATGCACTATTATAGTTGTTTTTCAGCTTAGTAATTATGAAACTTGTTCATATTAGTAAAGATTTCTTGAAAAAAATAATCTTTCTGGTTCAAGGCCATGATTGATTCTGAATCTTCATATTGAATGAGCATGTTTGTTTTCTCACAATTTAAACTTAGTGGCTACCCCTATAAATGCTTTCCTGTCAGCTCTCTCTGTAATATTCGTTGTTCATATCTGATTTATGGTAACATTGTTGTCCAAATAAACAATTTCTTACTATCTTATATTTCAGATGCCAGGTACTATCATGGCAATGGGACGGTTGAACCGGCCGAGTATCATGATCTATGGTGGAACTATTAAGGTTAGATACCAGTACCTTTGGCTGTTGAGTTTGCAATTTTAGATGATAATCATATATTTTTGTTACATTCTCTGTGCATACACAAAAAGATATGCCATATTCTCTGCACTTTATGGAATAGAAAAGGCCTTCTATATGCAACACAAAAAGTACCAAAAAATAAGTACATCTATATACTCTCAAATCCAACACTCCTAACGCTCCTGCCAAATAAAAGGAGAAAGACAAAGTGAATTTGAAAAATAGAACTCTCTAAATCCCCAAAGGAACACCTATTCTGTTCATAATAGCTAGCGTAATCAATGAGAAATCATATGCGACCTCTTTCTGCTATATTTCTGCACTCATTCTCGTAACTCCAAAGAGCACAAATATACACCAAAGATCTTTGGCCTCCTAGCAACTTAAAAGCAAGTGAATCACCGTTTTCTCTGTCTTCTTACACGTACAATTTTTAAATAGGAAACTAGATAAGAGCCTCATGAAAACTGCTGAACACGAGCATAAGCACTCTAATTTCAGTGGTTGATTAGTTTGTTGTTAGATATTGTAAAAATTGACAAGTGTTGTTTTATTATATAAAATCAATTTGATAGAAGCAGATGCTATAACACCTGCACACTATTTGTTTTGCCTTCTACAAATTCTATCTTATCAAAGTTGATGTTGATAATAGTTTTATTTTGATCGTCTTCTGTGCAGCCCGGTCATTTTCAAGGTCATGTGTTCGACATAATATCTGCTTTTCAGGTATGCATATAATTTGCTTTTTGATAGTCATTCCGCTGAACGAGTTCTTGCAGTGTGCATGATTAAATTAAGTATTTCGTGTGGATTTTCCTTTTGTGACTTGTGTTCTCCACTTATGGTTGAATTATTTTGCTCAAGAAAATTCATACCTTTTGTGGTCTACTAGATTTTGTTTGATTTTATTTTTAATGTAGTAATTTATAAAGACGGCCAGAAACATACAGAATGTATTCAAAAGTTATAGGGGAACAACAACTGCCCATTCTTCAATTAAAATTATTCATCCTTTCCCTGTTTATTCTGTTAACATCCTGCAGCTTAAATTTAGCTTCTTTTGATGCTCAGTTTATCAATTTGGGATGTTCAATTGATTGGTTTGACATAAGGGGGGAGTGTGGTAATTAGGTCAAAATTTAGCCTATGCCAACAAATATTGACCATCAGCTAGATGAAACTCTTGACGTGTTTAAATATTTTGGTACAAATTGTTATATTATGGTTAGCTGGGCAGCAATTCTGACCAGTTGGAATTTGATTCATGTTCCAAATCAGATAACTGCAGGAGGCTTTTGATTTTGAGGCAGTCAACTTAATCCTTTTTTATCCTTAGGTTTGAAGTTGGAGAGATGTCTATATAATGAACATGCCGCACTGGTCCGACAAGACAATTATATATGACCAGCAATGCTCTCTGAGACAAGTTCCTAGGCAAGGAAGGAACATTCAAAATTTAAACTTTGACATAATTGTGTGTTTTAAGACAAGAATGGATTAATATATAGGAAAAGGAAACAGAAACAACTTGAGTACAAGACATTTTAAGTAGATGAGTGAATTGACTAAATGGATTGGGCATGTGCAGCAAAGACCACTAACTTCATTAATGAAGCTAAGACACCACTGCCTGAAAAGGAAGAAAAAGAATAAAAACAAAAAACTAAGATAGAGTATATGTTCATCACAGTAGTTACAGGCTTATGGCAAGGATATGTCGAGTTGAGCTGGTATGAAGCATACTTATAGTAGCTTATGTCTTTCTTTTTCCATGTTACATCATATTATAAGCTTTCACTTATCTGCTTGTGTGAGATGTTTCTAAATCATGTACATAAATATCTGGTGGATCTTGATTGAGTAGTTTTAAGCGTTATTTGCTTACCCATGGCCATATTATAGACTACTTTTTTGTAAGTTGATATGTTCTTTTTAATGTGATATATTTGTCTAGTACCATGCGTTTGTTACTAAGGAGAATGTTACTGCCACAATTTTTCTTTAAGAACACTTGGTAACTGTCAGAAATCATTCAGTTTTCAGCTATCAGCTACAAATAATGCTTTCCTTTACCACTATAGGTTTATGGAGAGTATGTGAGCGGTTCAATAAGTGATGAACATAGGATGAATGTAGTTCGGAATTCATGCCCTGGAGCGGGAGCCTGTGGTGGAATGTATACAGCAAATACCATGGCTTCTGCTATTGAGGCAATGGGAATGTCTCTTCCTTACAGGTAAAATATTGTCCTTTTGTAATCGCTTAAGCTGTCCTCTTTCCATGTCTTAACTTAATATTTTCAATTTTTTTTATTCTCAGCTCTTCTACACCTGCTGAAGACCCATTAAAGTTGGTCGAGTGCCGCTTAGCTGGAAAACATCTTCTAGATTTGATAAAAATGGACTTGAAACCACGTGACATTATCACTCCAAAATCACTGCGCAATGCAATGGTTGTAGTCATGGCACTAGGAGGGTCTACCAATGCCGTTCTACATTTAATTGCTATTGCAAGGTGAAGGGTGCCTATTACGATCGATCTCTCCTTAAAAATGAAACTCATATGTATCTAATTAATAGCTCACGCTTAATTTCTTGACAGGTCTGTCGGTTTACATTTAACTTTGGATGATTTTCAAAAGGTTAGCGATGAGGTTCCATTCCTTGCAGATCTTAAACCCAGTGGCAAATACGTCATGGAGGATGTACACAATGTATGCATCAGATTACTATTATTTTTGTGACTGAGATCTGGTCATAGATTTTCATTTCTTTGCTAAACATTAATTGTAAATGCATCCTTTTGCTTCTTGGAAGCTATTTATTTTCTCAATGAAATAATTACTGATATAGATAGGAGGAACACCTGCTATCATCCGCTACCTTTTGGAGCTTGGGTTTTTAGATGGGGATTGTATGACTGGTAAGTACCTCAGAAAATATGCATTATTTGTAATCTGTTGTTCAGTTGTGCTATGAGGTAAATATGCATTATTAGTCATCTGTTGTTCAGTTGTGCTGTTTCATCATTTACATAAAACTTTTTCCTCCCTCTCTACCTTTTGCCCTTACTCATTCTCCTTTTCAGTGACGGGGAAAACGATGGCTGAGAATGCAAAACTGTTCCCTTCTTTAGCTGAAGGTCAGGTAGGGTAGCAACGTTTCTTCTTCTTCTTATTTTTCAGTTATATGTTTTAAATTTATTAGTTTCAACTATTTTGAAAAACATTTTTGTTTGTACCTTAGAAATATACTGATATGAGAGTAAAATAATATTTTTTTTCTCTCTCATGGCCAGAAAATAATTAGACCATTGACAAATCCCATCAAGGAAACTGGCCACATCCAAATATTATATGGAAATCTTGCACCAGATGGTTCCGTGGCAAAGATTACAGGAAAAGAAGGATTATACTTTTCTGGTACTGTTTTCTACTCTATCTACTGAGTTAATAATTCTTCTTACATGCTGAGAACTGTTTTATTCATGATACTATTATCATCTCAAATTATGGACTGTACTTGAGTGATACAATTGTGAACATTGTTTACCAGGTCCTGCTCTCGTCTTTGACGGAGAGGAATCTATGATTGCAGCTATTTCAGAAAATCCTATGAGCTTTAAGGTAAGAACGTGGTCACATTGGTTTTGTTTATTATTTGTTTGAGGCGTGCTGCAATCAATTTTGTGTTTCTTGACCAAAGTTTAAGAGTCTACCCACTTTATCCAGTGGATTTTACCTTTTAACATGGCTGCATAAGATGGAATAACTCTATAAAACTTTCACTGTTGTTTGCCCAGATTGGGAAATCAGTTTATGATGTTTCCAGTGTAAGTTGTCCTAGATATATAACTTCTATTTTTGTATCTGTTACTAGAATCTTGTTTTCCCGAAAGGTTATTTGGTAATATTTTCCAAAAGCTTTTATTTGGCTTGAAAGGCTTACCACAGTGCAGCAGTGCTGTGTCGCTGATAGTTTTGATATCCTCCCATTTTTGGATTTTCCTTAACCTGAGCCCTGACATTTAAATTTACATGGGGGTTCCATTTTAAACTTTACTAGGCTTCACGATCAAACAAATGCTTTCCCCAGAAGGATTATTCTTCAGTTGGGTTAATATTCCTGTTCATGGACTCTGCTGGAGTAATATTTTTGTTTATACAGTTTTCAGTGATAAGCCATTGAGTTGTTTGCGGCGTATGTTTCTGAACGTTCTCTTCTAAATACAATGAGTGGGAGCTTTCATTACCTGAATTTTTGCTTATAATTATCATATTTCAGGGAAAAGTAGTTGTTATTAGAGGAGAGGGGCCTAAGGGAGGACCTGGAATGCCAGAAATGCTAACACCTACAAGTGCAATTATGGGAGCTGGACTTGGGAAGGTATATTGGTCATTTGTTTGTCATATGCCTGATTTTGTTTCTAGCTCATCTTTATGGCTTTTGGGCTATAACATGAGATTTTAAAAATAAATTTTGATTCGAGTATATTGTTAACCTGATATGCGTACAAGGAAAGAACATTTCTCAAGGAATAATTGTAATTGTTGCAGGAAGTTGCACTGTTGACTGATGGAAGGTTTTCAGGAGGCTCACATGGATATGTTGTTGGCCATATATGCCCTGAAGCACAGGTGTGTTTGGTTTCACAATATTTAAATTCCATATTTTCTTACATAATGAAACTTTATACTGCATCTCCTGAAAAGTTTAGACTATTGGAGTTGCATGATGGTTGAAATGTATAATATACAGAAATACATAGAAATATCTGCAGGTTCAAATGTAGCATCACTACCTTCTGCCCCACTAGCAGGACACTGATGTAAAATTAAGAAATTCAATATTTTGAATTTGTTAGGATCATTTTCATAACCTGTCCCTTCATTAATTAATATAGTTGTCATAGCCATCATCACACTCAACTCTCCTTCCTCCTTCATGGAATGGTTCAATAACGAAAATGCCATTACAACTACATAACTAATATATATTCCAAGGGATTATCTTAACATAATCAACTGAACCAGATTATATGCATCTGATTAATTGATAACAGATTGTTTGTCTATTCTACTTTGAGTCACATTTCGCAAAATGATAAAAACCAAACCTCATATTCAATATGGAATCCTAAGTTCAACCAGCTTACATGTTCTTCACTTTTGTTTCTATCCTAATAGGCGAAATTTTAAGTTCAGCAATAATCAAAATTTACAAATATGATATTTTGCGTAAGTGATCGTATTTTATAGTTTGCATTTCAAAATGTTCGCAGGAAGGCGGTCCTATTGGTCTTATTGAAAATGGAGACATAATCACAATTGATATTGGCAAGAAGAGAATGGATGTTAAGTTGACTGATGTGGAGCTGGAGGAACGGAGAAAGAGATGGACTCCCCCTGCTTATAAGGCAGACAGGGGTGTTCTTTACAAGGTGAGGTGAAATTCAACTTTAAATACACGTGACTAATAAGTTCTACTGATTACTAAAGAAGTTGTTTCTTTTTTCGGACTTCCAGTACATAAAAAACGTGCAGTCGGCTTCAAATGGATGCGTGACCGATGAGTAATAAAGAGGAATCATTATCTGAAAAACTATAGAGTGAATCAGCAAAGCCCCATGTATTGCAAGCTTGGGCGCCTAGTGCGGCTAGTATTTTATCAGGGTCTCTGTTAAATTCTCTCTTCTTAGCCTAAGTTCTAAGAAATGTGTTTGTTTTTCCAGAGTAGCATCTGAGCCTAGTTCAATCTTGTATTTCATTCGTCTTTTTGTCTTTTTCTTTTTGGGTAGGAAGGGGTATTGTTCATGAGATTGAATAAATTGTACACTCAAAAGTGATTGGCCTTTTGAAAGTTTAATGATCGGTGATCATTTAGCCCTCTAATTTTCATGTTCCATTTTGTGACATGCAATTTACATATGCTACTTATTTTTATCCTATCTTATGAATACGTTACTTTTCAACGTATAAAATACTAAGGTCATGTGTGGGGTTGAACTTTAATTTAACAGTTCTTCAAATTATTTTATTTCATAATAAAAGATTAATAATCTTTTAAATAGTTTTATAAATTATTTTATTTGAGAATTTATATAATTTTATGATGAATATGAGATTAATAATTCTCTCTATTTTAAGTTATTAAATGACTTTAAAGAATTAATAATATCATATTAAGGGATTAATAGTCTCTCGTTAAATGATAAATAATTTAATTTTAAATATATTTTTACAAACATAGTTCAAGAGTTAAAATATATATAATGTCCATGTATAACCGAGATATGTGCCCCACTCGATTTACTTTGGATAGCAAATTACCAAAATTTTAAAATTCTTTATTGATGCAAAATTATTTAATTATAATCAACGCACTAGTCAATGTCTTTATGGCCGTAAATGATAACCGAAAAATTTATATTCGTTCATATTTATATTCGAAATAAAACGGATATTATTCGCATTCGAGAAAAAATAAATATATTTGTATTCTGTTTAAAGGTATCCGTAAATAAACGAAAATAAATACGGATATATGTGTATTCGTATTCGTTTAACATCCGACCGTAAAATATATTCGACGGATAGCGAATATCCTGAATCCGAATTCGGATCTATATCTAAAATTAGTATCCTAATAACTTATATCTATTATATAAAATAGAGCGGAGAGAGAATCCAACATCCGACGGTCTTAACTAAATAATGGCTTCAATAAACAACGGTTGTGATTAAACCTCCTGACAGCTCTGCTCTTTAACGCCTCTGATGGATATGTTTCCACTAACAAAAAAAACCCAAACTCAAGTCGATCAATTTCAGCAATTCCCAATTGAAAATTTAGCACAAAAATGCATGAAAATGTAGAAGTGAACTTACTAGCATATGTTTTCTCAAGAAGGTCCAACGGAGCTACAGTCTTCATCTTCCTTTTCACCTTTTCAACTTTCTCTCTCCTCCAAAACCTAGGTTTATGTCTATATATGTATTCAAAGTAGCAGCCGCCTCCATTCATTAATATATCCCGCCCAACTGAGCTGCAGTCTTCATCTTCCTTTTCACCTTTTCAACTTTTCGAATTCATTAATATATCCCGCCCAAATTCATTTATGGGTTAGATGACTAAGAATTTTTTGAATGGGAAACTTCAGTCATTTTTGGGGGGTCTCCTTCGCCGAGCTCAGCCAAAGTACAAAGCCGTCAACTCCTTCGCCGAGCTCACCCTTGGGAGTAGTGAAGGTTGCAGCAGCAAGCATCCATCACCGTCAACAGCGACCGCCTCTTCTCCTTCAAGTAAATCTCAACGTCGCCTTTATCAAATCTCCGGCGGAATCAATTGCGGGAGTACTGCTCACCAGTACTTTCCACGGGAACGTGATAAATCTGTCGTGCCTCCGCGCCAGGTCGGAGTGTGGCTGCGTGTTCGGCGAAGTTTTGGTGGTGGAGTTGTGGCGGTCGGTATAATTTCTTCAACTCAGCCTAAGTTTATCCAAATCAAGTTTTAAGCTTCACACAAAAGGTATAACTGATTGTTTGATCCTATAACTGATCGTCTTTTATTCAGATGAGTGTCTGTCATTCTGTGGTCCTTAATTCATTCTATTTATTTGTCACAGGGAGCTTGGAATCGAGATAGTGGCCATGGGTTCTTTGGTGGTAAGGCAGTTGTCAATGATATGCCTTGCTTGTACTACTTTGTCGTATTCATTTTGCATTTTTTGTTGGCATCAATTAATACGGGAGATTATATGGTTCGTATATAGTATGCCAACTAATTCATCCTCTTTGTTGGAGATTAAGATTAAAATCTCTATGAAATTGGTTTGTATGCTCATTTGATTGCATCTTTTGGTCTTAGGCTAGGCATCTAAGGTTTATAGGGGAAAACTTGGAGAAAAACAAACTTTTATATAACTGATTTGCCAACTTGGTTGCAAAGCATTCCTTCATTCCTCCTCAACTGGCTCTGGCATGGCTTCTCCATCAAGAAGATGGCGTGGTCCCAATACTAGGTCTATAATGTATTTTAATGGTGACATAGAAATTAATTGTTCATTATTGCAAGGTTAAGTGTATGTATGATATATAAGCTAATTCAAGCCTTATGGAGATTTCAAAACTAGACCCAATATGTTTTTAAAGTCTTTTTATCAAATTATTTTTAATCAAAAGGGATGATAAATGTGGATTTTTGGGCTATTGAATTCATACCTTAAAGATGTTTTCAAAGATGAAACTTAATTAAATGTTGTTCATAGATGTGTGGTCTAAGAGATTGATTTGCATGTTGGAAATGATCAGCTTGAAGCAAGAAATTCTAAAAACTCGATATGGAGCAAGAAATTCTGAAAGTGGAAGTTTTTATGTGTATGCATAGCACACGGGTCACTCTAACTTTCTTGTGGAACTCCATGTGAACTTGTGCCTTCATTCTTTTTTGTATACTCGTAAATGCTTATTTTTTTTCGTGGAAATAGTGTTCTTGCTTATTTTGATGCATTACGTCAATAAATTGTGTTTCTGCATATCTGTGCCTGCATTACTGGTTTAGTGATAATGGCGAAATGTGTGCTATGAAGGAAGTTACATTATTCTCGGATGATGCAAAATCAAAAGAAAGTGCAGAGCAATTGGGACAGGTAAGTTTATTAGGTAGTAGATTTATGGATGTTACTTGTCTATTGGATAAATTTTGTTGTCAATCAGGATTGTTCCTTTCAGTGTACCTTTCATATAGCTTTGAGACTGAGTTTTTTCTTTTACTGTTCTGATAGGAAATTACGTTACTGAGCCGCTTACGGCATCCAAATATTGTGCAGTACTATGGGTCTGAAACTGTAAGTTTGGTTACTTTTGACTTCGATTTTGATAATTTTAATTATAGCTCAGTTTCATTCTCTTATTTATTGATTACTTTTTATAACAATAAAGTAGTTGAATGTTTTAACTTTCTGCTTATAAATATTCTGGAATTTGACTGCTGAATATATATGGTGCAGTTGACATTTTCCATTAGGTTTTAATGTTCTAATCCAGTTGTTACGCAATAATGTGCACATCTAATATTATTAGTTTCGTACAGTTGGATAAACTATATATATATTTGGAATATGTTTCGGGTGGCTCCATCAATAAGTTTCTCCAAGAATATGGACAATTTGGTGAACTAGCAATCCGCAGTATTACTCAACAGATTTTGTCTGGGCTTGCATACTTGCATGCTAAAAATACTGTTCATAGGTGAATGGTGTTACCCATTTTTTGTCCGTTTAATGAAGTTTTCTTAATTTCCTTTGTTGTTTCGTGAAAAAGATGCTTTCTTTTAGGCTGCATTTTTTCTTAACTAATCATACTATGATTTCTATGTGTTGTATGTCATTTATAGAGATATTAAAGGAGCAAATATACTTGGTGAACCAAATGGCAGCATCAGGTTGGCAGATTTTGGAATGGCAAAGCATGTAAGTGTAGGGCCTGTAGGTACAAACTTCCATTTGAAAAATAATGAAGAGTTTTTGTTGGCAAGGAGAAATAATCAGTTATGAAACAAATGCAACAGGTTTAATTAATGACTTGATCTAAATAAAAGATTGAAGTGAGATTATATTAACCCTCTCTTGAAAAATATACTGTACACCTTTCTATCTCCACCAGGTTACTATTCCTAGGAAACACGCAATCACATGTGAATTATACCAGTAAGAATTATACCAGTAATGTAGGCACGGATATACCCGTGAACGTGAATTATGATAATTGTAAATAGTTTTTAAGTAATGTAGTATTTTTCGTTACTCCGTGCCTTTAGGCACGGGCAATTACTAGTATATATATATATATAAGCAAGATATTTTTTTTAAGTGGCATTCCTTATATAATAATTAGTTTTCACTATCATACGAAAATTATTTTTAAAATGTCATTTTACTTTTAAAAAGTAGAAAATAACACTTTTATTATAATATTAATAAACTAAAATAAATTAATTTAAGAATAATTAATGAATTTTTACTATTAAAAAGTTAAAATATCTAAAATGTATCATTTAACAAGTGTTATAAATATCATTTAACAAGTGTTACAATATAACTTTTGGATCATTTAAAAAGTGTTATAAATATTATAAATATCATTTAAATGTTATAATTATAGATTATAAATATTCATACACACTACAGTATTACTCCAAATAAATAAAATGGACATCTAAATTTTAATAAGTATAGCATTCATTTTGAAATTTAGGATTTCAAAAATAATGAAAATTTATTTGAATTGTAATTTACAGCATTGATTATTGTATTTATTAAAAATAAATAAATTAACATTCATTTATTAATGAACTATATTTTAAAATTCATTATTTTTTCCCTTATTCTAGTTATATATAGTATTACAATATATCTAAAATGTATCATTTAACAAGTGTTATAAATATCATTTAAATGTTATAATTATAGATTATAAATATTCATACACACTACATTATTACTCTAAATTAACACATAAAATGGACATTTAAACATTAATAAGTAGAGCATTCATTTTAAATTTAGGATTTCAAAAATAATGAAAACTTATTTGAATTATAATTTAGAGTATTGATTATTGTATTTATTAAAAGTAAATAAATTAACATTCATTCATTAATGAACTATACTTTAAAACTCATTATTCCCCCCCCCCTATTTTAGTTATATAAAGTGTTACAATATATCTAAAATGTATCATTTAATAAGTATTATAAATTTCATTTAAATGTTATAATTATATATTATAAATATTCATGCACACTAGTATTACTCCAAATTAACGCATTAAATGAAAATCTACTTATTAATGGACATCTAAACATTAATAAGTAGAGCATTCATTTTGAATTTAAGATTTTAAAAATAATAAAAACTTATTTGAATTATAATTTAGAGTATAGATAATTGTATTTATTAAAAATAAATAAATTAACATTCATTAATTAATGAACTATACTTTAAAACTCATTATTTTCCCCCTTATTCTAGTTATATATAGTGTTACAATATATCTAAAATATATTATTTAACAAGTGTTATAAATATTATAAATATCATTTAAATATTATAATTATAGATTATAAATATTCATACACACTACATTATTATTCTAAATTAACACATAAAACTGACATTTATTTATTAACGGACATCTAAACATTAATGAGTAGAGTATTCATTTTGAATTTAGGATTTCAAAAATAATAAAAATTTATTTAAATTATAATTTAGAGCATTGATTATTTTATTTATTAAAAATAAATAAATTAACATTCATTCATTAATATGTACGGTTTAAACTTTAAATTGTGATCGGTTATGAGTAATTAGTCAAAAAAAATTTTCTAAATAATTTAAATGAATTTTATATTAAATAACTGATAAACGAATCCGAATACCCGAATATTCGAATAAAATAAATGAAAATAATTATTATCTGTATTCAAATATTATTTTAAATACCGAATACAAAAAATATTTTTAAAATCTACCGAATACCAAATACGAATAACAAATTAATTTTTCGAATACGAATATTATTGTATTCAAATTTACTTATATCCGATTACTCCCCTAAGTGTCCTTTTATGGTTCATAAGATTTCCTGTTCATGTTATAATAGTCATTTAAGGAATCCTGTAACTAAAATCGAAAATGTTTATTTGAGATTTTTGCAGAAAACTGAATTTCCTCTGCTTGCTTCATACATGATTTTTGTTATTCATTTAATTTTTTTTAACACGATAATAAGTCTAACCTGTAAAATACACAAGTGATCATAATTATTACCTCAACGATGAGCTCTTGCAATAGAAATGAGAAACAAAAGATCGTGTACAAATAAATTTCCAAATACAACAGTTACAATCTTTCATTTGGAAAAAAACATCTCCAACAGTTCTGGAGGCAAAAATTTCATAGAAGCAAGTCGCTAGTGAGACCATATTATGGAGCTATCCTTTGTGGGTCGCGAGGGAAAAGTGATGTTTTACGGATGTTGTTAAGGTTACAGAAGAGCATCACCACACGCTCCAATCCCACGCCAAATCCACCATGCGGCGGTGCACCATACCTTCGACAGACAAGTCAAAAGATTAGATACATGCAAAACAGTGAATGACCGCCAAGGTTAAACATTGTTCAGGAACTAACTAAGATGCCAAGTGGGCGCAGCAGCAAAGAAGGGGAGGATTCAAATACTCTCAAGTTAGTCTCATCCTTGATGGATAGAATTTGTAGATATTATCATTTGACAAATAGCCCAAGAAAGAACTTGACCAAACTTGCATATTGAAACAAGTATTTCTTTCATTAATTTGTCAAAAACCCAAACTGAGCTAATGTTTTAAATATATTTAATTAGTAAGGAGACTAAATTCGACTAATTGGTTAAGGCACTGTAATGCATAATTATTATGACAAATACTAGCATATAAAGAAATTTAAAGGTTGAGGTAAAAGATTATTAGACAGGAAAGATACCTGAACGAATCAATGTAAGTAGATATTGTCTTGACATCAATCCCGCATGCTTCTGCACGTTCTGCTAAAAACTCAGGAACGTGGACTCGCTGAGCTCCCGAAATTATCTCCTCCCCTGTAAAAAAAAAGAAAAAAGATAAAAACATATTAAATCAGAGCAACTTTAAAAAAGACAAGGAGACGGACTTTTCACATTTTCCAACACAACAAACATAATGAATCAACATAGAAGTCATCCTGGTGCAAACACATACTAAAGCCAATGTGCCTGTAATTGACTACTACTTGTAGCACAGGATCTACAAGGGTTATGGTGTAGCCACAAATCCAATATAGCACATGGTTGACGGTTTATCGTCAGCAAAATACAAATAATAAACAGAAAAAATAACAATTAACAGGCACAACCTCAACCCAGAAAGGAAGAAAGAGAGCACCAAGGAAGAAGCTTTTAAGCAAATCCCAAAATAATTGATAGTTCATGTCAGAAACTTGCAGTCAGAAACTTGCAGTTTAAATAGAATTTGTTTCACATGTAAAACAGTTCTATTAAAACAGAATGTATCCGTCTTATATGGTGATTAATCATGTACAGATGGAAAATTTCAACTTCCAAAAAATAATACGGAATCATAAACTGCAAACAATATATGATTTTTGACCAAATTTCCATATCAGGAATCGGAATATTTTGCCTTCTTTATCCTGCCATCATATAGTGTACTGTACAGGTCTAAAACACCATTCTCTGAATATTTATTCAAAAGGAGAAGTACGAGGACGAGGACAAAAAGTCCTCCTAGGGATAATTTAAGAAAATGAAGAACTATAAAACTAAACATAAATCTCTATCAATATTCTGTCAACAGTCACCACCACCCCTCAAAATGCTCCTATGGATGTAGCCCAAAGCACAGCAAGAAAAGACACGCTATCACTATGCAAAGGAAGAGAGAGATATCTGCATCTGTCCCTCATAAGATAGCAAAAGAACATCTCCACAAGATCTTCCTGCCTTAGAATTACCGAAACCACAATATTTGATCTGAAGCAAACTCTCTAAAACGGGAAAACCCAAACTTCCTCCCCAATACCAAATAGGTACCTTCACAAGCCTCTAATAAGCACTTTTGTCTCACTTATTTTACAGTTCTACTATTTCCTGGAATATATATCTCCAAAATAGAGGCAAAATTTAAAGAAAGACAAAATAAAATTATATAATTCTTTTGCATCAAACAATTGCAAGGTACAAAATTGACGTGTTGTGTTCACATGATGGAAAAAATGAGAACAAATTACCCAAACTAACATATATCAAACAAGCCAGTTCTCAAGTATGATAAACATACACAACTGACATGGAATAATTTACGCTTACCTCTAATGAACACATCAAACGAATTACTATATGCCCCATCATCAGGACAAGGCATTGTATAGAATGGTCGAACAGCCAAAGGATAACGGTGAAGTATATAGAACTGAGTTCCATACCTATGGTGAGTAGAAAATTTCGGTTACCTCCACTGTTATCACAATATTGGAAAAGGAAACAAGAGTTTAAAAAGAAAGTATTTGCAGAATAGGCCAGTAAATTGCCAATTACTTCTCAAAAACAAGCTGGCCAAGTCTTCTCTCAGCTTCCGTGTTAAAGTCCCCAAGAGGATCAACTTCAACACCTGCTTCCTGAGTAAGCAAATTTCATTAAATAAGAAATAAAAACTCTTAACAAGAGAGTCATTTGCAGATAAAATGGGATTCAAGAAGATTCTTGTTGACATAACTTGCCATCATTTCAGATATTTTATATTCTGGATACCTGGGGCCATCAGTCAAGTTATAAGTTGTCAACTTTATACTCAATGCATTAACCGCATGCAAAACAATAAAACACCTCAATAAACAAGGCTGCTTGAGTATTATATCAATTACAAGCACAGTAACATTTCCCAAGGGTCACTTCCATTTCAGAATGCCCATGGATCAAATTCATTTAAGCATAGCATGTCTAACAAACATATTCCATATGGGACACAATCAACTTGGAAACACAAAATATACAAAAAAAATGATTACATGGAAAACACCACAAAAATAAGCCTAGTACTTGTTTGTTTAACTATCTTCTGGATTTAAGAAATTAATCAATACAAGATGACACTAGGGTAGAGATGTTAGAAAAATTTTAATTACAGAAATAATTTTGCTACAAGTAAATCTTTCACAAATCAATTATTTCTCCCTCTCTCTCTCTCTCTCTCTCTCTCTCTCTCTCTCTCTCTCTCTCTTCTTTTCTTTCTTTTTTTATTTGGGGGTGGGCGAGGAATGGGGATACGAAGGATATATCAATCATACCTTTAGCACCTGAATCCCTTCTTGAAATGTAAGCCGTAAAGTATGTCGCAAGTACTGCAAAATATCGAACAATCCAAATTAGAGCAATTATGAAATTAAAGAAGAAAAAAACTTGCAAACATTATGATATTTGATTTTGTAATGCTTCAAATTTACACAATTGTCTAACAAAAATTCCATCGAGTTAAAACCTTCAAAGGCTCAAAAGGGTATTGCTTCCCAACTGCGTCCAGCTCTTTCTGGCAATTCTCATTTAAATGGTCAAACATTGCAACAAATAAGTGATCCACAATATCCATCACCTGCATAAATGACAGCACCTTACTACCACAGCCTTTTGTATTGTTACTAAAGGTACTTAAACTAAAAAAAGTAATACCTCAGAATAGTGTTTCTTAATCTCCATTTCTACGTCAAGACCTGTAAATTCACACAAATGTCGGTGTGTAAAAGAATCCTCAGCCCTAAAAACTGGACCAACCTCAAAGACACGCCCAAAATCACCACAAATTGACATTTGCTTATGAAGCTGAGGTGACTGAGCCAAACAAGCAGGTTGCCCTTTGTAATCCAATCTGAAAACAGCTGAGCCACCTTCACTGGAGCCTCCCATCAATTTTGGTGTATGTATCCCTACAAAGCCTAGAGACTCCAAAACCTGCCTGAATATCTGCCCAAAAATATAAAGAATTTAGACCAGTCTGTTCAGTTAACTAGTAATCTATAAAAACCAACATTTTTAGGTGCTTCAAAAAAGACAAAAGTTGAAAAACAAAAAACTAAATAGCAAGAGAGAGAGAGAGGACCAGCAAGCAAATAAAAGCACCAAGGTTAGTTTAATTTCAAAGATAAATCTCTTTAACTTAGAGAATGATTGCAATGAATCCAAATTTCAAAAGCTATAAGATCAAATTTACAAGCAAACAAACTTTCTTCTGATACTCCTGAAAAACACAATATATTTCAAAAAAATATTTACATATGCAAATACTAAAGCTCTACATGAGCAAACGGTATATATATTATAAGAAAAAGAGAAAGAGAGAAATAAAGGGAGAGGGAGAGAGAGTAGAACAGAACTAGGTACTAATAACAATAGATGTACCTTAGTTCTATCCGTATTATAATTTCTGTAAAGCATAAATATTTATAAAATAATACATATGTAGTAGATAAAAAAAAATTTGTGAGTCAATAATTTCTTCAACTAATTATTCTTTTTATTCGAGTTATAACTATTGGGAAAGAAGATTCTAGTGGCATTCTTCCTCTTCATCTTCTTTTTTGAGGAGATGTGGCACATCTCATTGGCACCAAGAAGAAGGTTTTCCAATGCCTCCTTCCTTGCCGTCAAGGTACAGCACTAGGAGAGTAAACACCTAGCTTGCTTTATTATATTCTAGAAGTGGACCAACGTGTATAACTATTAAGAGAAAATAGTTATGTTGTTAAACAGAAGTATCTTAAATCTTGAAGCAACTCTTATACATGCATCACTAAAACTATGACAAAGGATACCACAAAAGAGAAACAATTTAATACGTTAGTCAAAGATGAAACAAGACCTTTTCAACTTGGTACTGAATACGAAAGATCCCTTGATTAGCGGGTGTACGTAGATCAAGAACCCTGTTGTTCAAACGGGTATCCTGATTGACACGAACAAATTGTTCACCAGCCTGCATTTTTGAAAAGTCGAAACCATTATACATCTTAAGGATAAAAGGTATACTAATCAATTCATTACACAGCCGCTGGAAGCTCATATAGTCAAGCTACAGAAGATAAAGACAGATGAAGTAACAAATGGACCTGTAAAGCCAATTCAATTTCAACTTCACTTCTAGCAGCATCCTCAATGTTGATAGGTAGTGTTGGCAGAGCCTTGCTAATGCAATGAATCTTAGTAACTTGAATTTCCACCTGCAATCATTAAATTATCATCATACTTATAAGCATATTCACATCAAAGATAAATACTCTTATGTCATTAGTTGGACTTCTCTATAAACCAAACAGATACTAAATTTTCCCAAATTCCTGATTTTGAAATACCATTAATATAGAAAAATAGATTCCAGATTATTCAAAATCAATTAACTATTATTATGAATAGTTTCATTACAAAAGTAAAGATCTAAAACCAAACATACCTGCTGAGTGGTAGCCTTAAGTGGAGACACAGGGACTGAAACTATTCCTTCGACATCAACAAACGATTCCTTATTCAAACTCGTAGCGAACTTCACCATTTGGAGGCTAACAACTTCCGGCTTCACCGTCAGCACGCACTGAACCGTGAAGCCCCTCTCTCTCACCACTACGAACGTCATTTTCTTCGACACAGCACGAATGCTGTGCACGCGCCCCCTGATTAAGACACTCTCGTCCTTCAATACCTCGGTCAGCGACCCGATCTCCGTCCATTTTCGGGTTGCGACTTCCTTGGATTGAAGTTCGATCAGCGGAACGTCGCCGTAGTTTGATGCGAGCGGGTCCGATTCGTCGATCGATACTCCAGCGACGCCGGATGCGGCGGAGGATGCGGCGGAGGCGTGCTCTTGCCGGCGGCGAAGCTTCTCGGCTTTGGCGGCTTCTTTTTTTGCGGCTTTTTTGCTCTGGGAGTTTTGGTCTTCTTCCCGGGAATCCATAATGTGATTAGGGTCTTACGGGGGTTTTGTGATATGGGGAAAATGAATGAAGAGCTCTGGCTTTTGTAAAGTGGATGGAATTCGGTGGGTTATCGGGTCGGATATACTTGTAAAGAAAGTTCTATCGTTTGGTAGGAATTGGAATATAATTCTATTCTCTCTACATGCACCATATGGAGTATTTTAGTATCAAGGAATAATATTATGGGTAAATTTTCAAACGTGTTTGGTTCCAAAAAGTCTTTTGAGTGGATTGTTTATCTGGTTCAAAAACTTGGGTCTGATATTCCACCCAGACGGCCACAACATATGGTTGGTGACAATTATATATTATTTGTAAATGATTTATGAATTTTAAGCTCAATATAGTTGCCATGAAAGTTTTTTTAAACGTGTTTGATAATTATCGATAAAATATAGATCATCGAAAATTTGAGATATCTAATCTACCTATTATTTTTGTCATTAAAAAAAATTCTATTAACGTTAATAAAATAATTGATTTAAAGATTGCACATCAAGCAATTTTAGTAAGAAAAAGCCAAGAAATAAATAATTTATAGGAGAAAAATGGCTTTGATTGGTCCAACAATTACATGCTTTTGCAGCCAACTGATGCAATTTTATAGGATTTGGACTTGTGTTGGATTAAGTTAGTTTTGCGACTTTGGATTTAATTGGGGAAAGGTTAGAATTTATGTAAATCAAAAAACTTGTCTTAGCCTTTGTTTTTCCATTGAACACCCCACTTTGGAGGGTACCGAGTTAGTAGTCAACTCCGATAATCTTTCGGTTACAGTTTAATTAAATCATATGCTTTATAAGTGAAAATACAAACTTCACAATAAGAATAGAAAAATGCAACAGGGTTAAAATCGAACTTGGGGCCTAATGGTATTTTTAGTTGTTCTTGATATTGATGCAAATAATTTTGGTGGCAGCTTTTGATTGATGATCTTGGTGGGATATTTTAGACTGAACATTCTTTATAAATTCATATATGTTATATTTGTTTGTAAAAAAATATATTTAAAATTAGACTATTTGTATTAATTTAACATTATTTCAAATTA